>JAJOZX010000833.1:287500-407500 GCA_023014485.1 Bathynomus jamesi | reverse complement strand
GTGAAGACTTCTGGCTTCAACGCAAAGAATAAACACCATCTAAAGTATCCTAACCTAGATTCAGCAATCAGACCAGTTTCTCACTCAGATGAAATTCCTGTTCCAATTTTCACGGACCTTCCAACACGCACAGAAGATGATGAAGATATGGAATTACCTGATGAGATCGAACGTGATATCACTGATGATGATTTTGAACAGCCTTCTTCATCAACGACACCTCAGCGATTTAATCAACTTGAGTTGAATGATTTAATTCGTGAGCTCAGCCTTTCAAAAGAGTCATCAGAATTATTAGCTTCAAGATTGCACGAGAAAAATCTACTTCATCCTGGGACAAAAATAACATCTTATCGCAATAGGGAAAGAGAATTGTTGCAATATTTTGGTGCAGAGAAGGATTTGGTTTACTGCCATAATGTAGAAGGACTTTTGAATGCAATGGGTGTAACCCACTATAGCCCCAATGAGTGGAGATTGTTTATAGACAGTTCAAAAAGAAGTTTAAAGTGTGTCTTGCTTCACAATGGGAATGAATATGGCGCGATTCCTATTGGTCATTCAGTGCATCTAAAAGAAGAATATGAAGACATAAAAATAGTGCTGGAGATACTAAAATATGATGTTCATAAATGGGTGATTTGTGTTGACCTGAAAATGGTCAACTTTCTTCTTGGCCAACAAAGTGGCTACACAAAGTATCCATGTTTCTTGTGCTTATGGGATAGTCGCGCCAAAGCTGAACATTGGGTAAAGGAAAAGTGGCCACTAAGGCAAAATTTAAATGTAGGAGATAAAAATATTGTAAACGAGCCATTGGTGGATCAAGAAAAGATCATTTTTCCACCACTCCACATCAAACTTGGGCTTATGAAGCAGTTTGTAAAAGCTTTGAATAAAGAAGGTGATTGCTTTAATTACATATGTGCAGCCTTTCCAGGTCTTAGTGATGAGAAGCTTAAAGCTGGTATGTTCGATGGTCCCCAGATAAGAAAACTGATGAAAGATCCGCAGTTCAATAACTCAATGACCGAAACGGAGGCAAGAGCTTGGAATGCTTTTGTGGCAGTAGTTAAGAACTTCCTAGGAAACAAAAAGTCTGAAAATTATAATGATCTTGTAAAGGATTTACTTGTAAACTTTCAGCAGTTGGGTTGCAACATGAGCATTAAAGTTCTCTATCTCAACAGTCATCTGGATAAATTTCCAGAAAATCTTGGTGATGTTAGTGAAGAGCAAGGTGAAAGGTTCCACCAAGATATCAAAGTGATGGAAGAACGATACCAAGGAAGATGGGATACCCATATGATGGCTGACTACTGCTGGAGCCTGCAAAGAGATTGTCTTGACATCTCTCATTCTAGGAAGTCCTATAAGAGAAAATTTATCAGCACTGAAAAGTAAGAAAACAAGAAAAAGACAATGTTAAGAAAACTAGTCCCGTGCTTGCTTTAATATGGATTCATTTTTTGCTTATTTAAACACTTTTAATCACTTTATGTGCCAATATTACCATTGTATATTAAAGTTCACTCCCTGCACAATTGTTTACTTTTCCATGCTGATTCTGAGTATGTAAAAACTTATTTTTTGAAAAGAAAAAAAATTGGGCATAACCCTGCCAAAATGCGATATCTCCAAAATATCCGTATTTGATTGCTCGAAAACCTGAAGTGATAGGTAAAAACTAAGGTGATTTTTTAAATCAGCACACCAAAGTTACCTAAAAACAGGTGTTAGAATTAAATCAGCAAAATTGGTGTTGGGCAGTGTTATTGTATGGTTGACCCCTGAGGCACTGGCTGATTAAGCCAACTGGCTGATTAGGGGCACTATAAGGGAGCGGCTGGCGGATGAAGAACCCCATATGAGCTTGGCGCTCGCCGAGCAAACACCCTCTTCTCCCTTTCTCTCTCTCTTAGGTTAGGTATGCCCCTTTGGGGGGATCAACTTGGGGGATAACACCAAGTTGCATACCCCTTGCAATCCCATTTTGGGGTTGGCAACAAAGGGGGGTGCCTTGCAGGAAAACGGGGTGGAGGTTGGCAACAAAGGGGGTGGGGGTTGGCACTCTTGCAACAATACGTAACATTATGCAACATTGCAATGCAATTGCACTCATACATTTTGCGGCTATACTACTGATTAGTTTTGAGAGCTAATAACGGAGAAAGCCCAACAGGAGTCGAACCCCAACTTCAAGGATAACCTACAAACTATGCTTGAATATAGAGTATAGTGACATAACGTAACCTAATGTGTGGGAATACCAGTTGAACATAGACTATAGTAACCTAACCTAACCTAGCCAAAACTGGAAATAAATAAATGAATAACCTAACAGTTAGCCAGCTTACTGCGGATAGACTCTTGGGCCTTGGTGTAATATCACTGTTATGGAAAAACGCTAAAGGAAAAATAAAATATATATATTCGGGATTAAAACATTTTAACTGCCACATTGATATAAAGATTGAGGTCGTGGGTTCGACTCCCCATGTCCCCATGGTGTAACATCAGACAATTAAATGGTAACCGCTAAAGTTCATACTATAACGTCACACATACACACATATATATATATAAATATGTGTGTGTGTGTGTGTGTATATATATATGTGTGTGTGTGTGTGTGTGTGTGTGTATATACATACGAGGGGAATCCAAAAAGTTTCCGGAAAAGTTTAATAATTCAATCATTTCAAATCAGAATTTAATGAATTCTTGTTTTGACATGAATTTGGACCTTCATACATATTAGGCCATGCTAAGACTTACACAACCTTGGTGACAGTGCTTTAAGACGGAGTTAAAAAGAACCCTATTTTTCATGGCAACGGAAATCTCAAAATTCGAGTGGAGAGCTAACATTAAATTCCTAACAAAACTTAAATGGAAACCACCACAAATACTTGATGCCTTACGTGAAGTTTATGGAGATGAAGCACCTAAGAAATCAGTCGTTTATGACTGGATCAAAAGATTCAAAACGGGTCAAGAGGTTCTTAATGATAACCAAAGGAGTGGAAGGCCATCAACATCAATTAATGAAGAAACTGTTGCTGCTGTTCGGTCACTAGTCGAAAAAGATCGTCGAATTTCCTGTGAAATAATAGCCAATGAGGTGGGTATCTCTCGTGGTTCTGCTCATTCCATTTTGGTGGATACCTTAGAACTTAGCAAACTTTCTGCTCGGTGGGTGCCTAAAGCGTTGCGCCAAGAACAGTTTGACCAATGGGCTAGTCTTTCTGTTGATCTTTTGAATCGAATGGAAGTTCATGAAGATTGTTTTATGCATAGACTTGTAACAGGGGATGAAACCTGGATTTATCAGTATGATCCGGAAAGCAAAGTTCAGTCAAAACAACGGCTCCCAAGAGGATCAGATGGCCCAATCAAATTTAAAGCAGAAAGATCAGCTAAAAAGGTAATGGCTACAATTTTTGGGGATTGTGAAGGAATAATTTTAGTGGACTTTCTTGAAGGACAAAAAACAGTCACCGCCCAATATTATGAAAATGTTTTGAGGAAGCTGAAAGATAAGCTTGTTGAAAAAAGACCTGATAAACTTCATCGCGGGGTGCTTTTCCATCACGACAATGCACCTGCTCACACTGCAAATGCCTCAAGAGCCGTGTTACGGGAATTTCGATGGGAAATCATACCTCACCCCCCCTACAGTCCGGATCTAGCCCCTTCCGACTTTTTTTTATTCCCAAAATTGAAGGATCACATAAAAGGAACGCGTTTCGACTCGATAGCAGATGCCAGAACAGCAGTTTTGAGATGGTTTCAGTCGAAAAACTCTGAATTTTATAAAATGGATTGGAACGCTGGAAACATCGCTTAGAAAAGTGTATAGAGATAGGTGGGAATTATGTCGAACGTTGTTGAGCATTCCTAAACGTATATCCTCTTTTGTTTTCTTTTATTAAAGTTATTTGACCATTCTGGAACTTTTATTAAAGGGTTTTTGTATTAAAGCTTTTTGAATTTTCCGGAAACTTTTTGGATTCCCCACATATATATATATATATATATATATTTTTTTTTTTTAACTGCAAACAACACAGTATAATTAATGTAAAGAACGACGCTTGTCTAGAAAAGCGTTCCACACAAGATGAGGAGGGAGCACGAACAAATGAAAAATGAGGTACCACCCGGGAATCGAACCCGGAATCATGCGATTGCCGGTCAGATATGCTATCCACTACACCATGGACCCCGATCAATCAGAAGTCGTAATTCTCCTACATACGAAGGTGCCCCCTCAGGGCATTGGTTTCTGCTCGTATGTAGGAGAATTACGACTTCTGATTGATCGGGGTCCATGGTGTAGTGGATAGCATATCTGACCGGCAATCGGATGATCCCGGGTTCGATTCCCGGGTGGTACCTCATTTTTTATTTGTTCGTTCTCCCTCCTCATCTTGTGTGAAACGCTCTTCTACACAAGTGTCGTTCTTTACATTAATTATACTGTGCGTTGTTTGTAGTTAAAATATATATATATATGTACGGCATGCGAGGTGCCCCCTCAGGGCATTGGTTTCTGCTCGTATGTAGGAGATTTACGACTTTTGATTGATCGGGGTCCATGGTGTAGTGGATAGCATATCTGACCGGCAATCGGATGATCCCGGGTTCGATTCCCGGGTGGTACCTCATTTTTCATTTGTTCGTTCTCCCTCCTCATCTTGTGCGGAACGCTCTTCTATACAAGCGTCGTTCTTTACATATATATATATATATATACAAATTTTAGGGTTAGGTTAAGTTACTCTATATTCATTTTTCTACTTCTTGGGGCGGCATCCCCGACCCTTCTTTGAGAGATTAAAATTTTGCATCCCCCCATTTTCCATCTTTTACCCCCTCTTTTCCCCTCTCCCCCTCTCTCTCCTTTCCCCTCACTGTCACTGGCACTCCCCACCCCTCGGCACATTTGCACCCATACTGCTAATTCCTTCCTAATAATGTGGTTGCATTTCAGCTCTCACAGCCATTGTCGAAGGATTGTGTGGGCTATTGTGTCTCTCATTCTCATGTTCACTGTCCTGGTCCTCATCAGTCACCTCCTGAAGGAGTACTTCAAATATCCGAAGCAAGTGACGATAGAAGTAAGACTCAGTTTTTTTTTGTCGATTGGTGTATTTAAGTGGTAATGGTCAATGGGTACTGCACCATCTGTTGGAAATACGACTCCGACGGTTGTCAACAGATGGCGCGTCGAAGCTCAAGGGGTCCCTTAATTGTCACATTTAGGAGTTACAGTTTTATCTGTCACTGACCTTAGTGATAGAAAGCTGACGGACGAATCACATACATGCCTTATCAAAACCCTTACTCATTAAAAAGTTGGGTGGGCACGATGCCCAAGATCTAGAATAGGAACAATCGCCGAGACTAAGGTATTCTCTTAATTTTTCTTTTTTTAGTTACAATGTGTTAATAAACACAAAACGCTAGGTCAACTATTTTTTCTTTATTTTATGGTTAATTTTTTTGTATATATATATATATATATATATATATATATATATATATATATATATATATATATATATATATATATATATATATATATATATATATAGTTTTGTCCCTCTGAAAATTATAAAATATATACCATAGATCCCATTTCTTTATCGCTTTTACAAATTGTTCAGTTCTTATGACAATTATAAACCATTCGCGAAGGAAATATTTGTGTTTCTCTCTTTTTCCTTTTCTTTTGCGATAAGGTGGTGAGTTTGGCATTTATTTGTGCATGACATATAAAGCAACAGTACCAGCCTTAAATCTAGAATCCAGTGATATGAGGTACTTTAACTATAATAATTTATAATTTATAAATATCTATGACAATGTATAAAGCTAGTTTAAATTTAAGTATAATAAAACACACGAATATTTAATTATAATATTTAATAATAAATATTTAATTATAATAAAACACACGAAATTATGAATTTGTATAGAAACAGTAATTTAAGTAAGGTTGTGAATATTTATACTGCAAACGTTTTAGAAGAAGAAAACGAGATAGTGTATGTTAGTTATGTTAGTTATTATTTCTTATCCGTTGCAACGTCAAAGGTTGTATGATAGGAGGGACCTACAAATGAACCTGGATTCAGAACTAAGGGTAGCTAGAGAATCGAAAAAGAGTACATTGGTTTCGCACTCAACCACTTACCAGATCCAATGTTGTTTCACTTCGCTGATCTCACTGGAATCCGTTTGAAGACGTGGGTAAGCCATTTATGCTTCCAAATTTAAAATATACCGATACATTTATCATATAATAGTGGGCCGGCCAAAAATTTAAAAGTCCTCTAGAAAAAAACTTAATGGCGTTTATTGTTAATAGCAGGCACCCACCTTAGATAAGTAGTATTGAGGATGCCAAACAAGATGTGGGTGGACGCCATTCTCAATTTTGGGTTTGAAGGTCCCATACAAAGTTACAAAAGTCAAATTCTGAAAAATTCCGAATTTTTGCATTTCAGTGGTGGCTCTATGTAACATGCTTAAAGGTGTATCATTAACACATAAAGCATATTTTTGTGATTTTATGGATAATACTTGAATGTAACTATGACTCTTGATGTTTTTATTTCCATTAAAACTACATTTAGCATGCTGGGTGAGGTGCGCATGTGCCTACTACCACCATAGTACAAGTAATAGCATACTTTCACATGTTGAATATTTTCAGTGCACTGGCTGGCCAGACATTGGTTTGGTATATGCAATTAAAAGAGTGCAGACAGTGCCAGCTGGTAAAATAATAATAATAATAATACTGCTAAAGGATAGGTATGTTTCGAATTGTTTCAATATATCTGTGGCTACTACATACTGCCATTCCCACTTGTCTTTGCAGATAGGGAGCTCATCAGCAATGGACCCTGTAGCTGTCATCAAGCGCAAGAGGAAACATCAGGATGTCAGTGAGGATTGTTGCTTCTTCTGCCAAAGCAGCGCCTGTCTCGTGGTCACGTATACGACATGGGAGACGTCTGGGACAGATACGAGAGTATGTGTAATGACACCGGCATCACCGTGAAATACTCCAGGAGAAAACGTTCTACGAAGATGTCCAAAGGCTGCTCGGATCAAACGCCAGCTATGTACGTCCATTGTCAAGGGGCCCGCTGCTGATTTACCCAGAAAGCTCATATTTCATCATCTTCAAAGCACTGGCTAAGTCTTGTGAACAAGGTCCTGTCACCTCTGAGTCAGAGTCTACTGAAGATGAAGATGCTGATGTCCGCATGTGTGCCACTAGTAGCATATTCCAAGATATGGTACTCGTGGCTCTGAAGGTTCGACAAGATCTTCTTGAAACTCCTGGACACTCCGAGACATGGCAAGGTCTTGATCAGGAACATGTTGATCGTGTCATACCCGACAATCTGTACCTGTTTCTACGATTGCTCTTTGGGGGAATGGATGCTGTGGATGAGGGAAGTGAAGAGGACCAGAAAGTGAAGCAGAGTATGTGTAGCATTGCTCAGGACATAGTCTATGCAGTCTCCAACCGACGAACGTTGACACCAAAGCATGTGGGCTTGGGTCTTACTCTGCACCAAGCCACCCGCTCAGAAACACTCCCAGATCTGTTCCACGCGGCAAATCACACTATTGGTATCGACACTGTAAGAAGGATAGACAACACCATCGCTCAGAACATCCTGGAGAGGTATGCTGAGAATGGATGTGTCTACATCCCTGACACCATCGTCAAAGAGAGAATGACTCACTGCTCTTGTCACAACATAGATGTCTTAGAGTCAACCTTAGACGGGAAGAACACCTTCCACGGCACTCAACTGATGGTATGGCAGAGAGGCCCCCCCTCCACAGCAGTCATGGCCAAAAGGGTGGCAAACACAAGAGATCGAAATCTATCAAACCTGATGACCTACATGAGTTCCAAAGGCTGAACCATGCTACCCTCCCAGTTGGCAAGAGGCCATCTCCTCCTGGCTACGACACTGACATAGACGACTTGTCACATGAACCTGAGAGGGCCTGGACACGTGCCAAGGACTTGGCCTGGGTGGTGTCACGCATCCATGATGAAGCGATTCCGTTCCAAGCTGGGGAGCATTCAATCAATCTGTCAGCACTGCGGATCCACCAGTAACGACCGCCGGGATGTTGCCAATCCTGCAGGCACCAGCAGATGACAATGACACCATGACCACCGTCATCAATCCCTTCATGGCCATTTCTGAGTATGTCAGCCAGAAATACACCATCATCACTGCTGATCAGCCTCTGTACAGCAGGGGTAAGGAACTAATCTGAACAAACTCGAAATTTGTCAACGTGATCTTGCTCATGGGAGGCCTCCATATCTGCTTCAACCTTCTGAAAGCCATTGGTCAATACATGGAAAGTGTGGGACTTGATGACTTATGGACAGAGGCAGGTGTGTACGCGACTAACACCACTGAGACAATGCTGGACGGCAAGGCCTACTACCGAGCTGTGAGAGGTCACCAGCTGATGTATGAGGCACTGTGGCGCATCAAGTAGCAGATATTTGAGTCATGACTGGCTGCAACTGGCAACGGAGATGAGAACGTCAAACAGCTTGCCCTCATTGTTGCTTCGCTTTTCAAAGACAGAGCTGACATAGATGAGATGCGCGATACTGTTGACAACTTCTCAGACGTTTTGGCAGATGAGAAATTCCACAGTCTCATGGAGGAATTCAATGACCAGCACTCTGAAAATCCCAACTTCATGCTGTGGTCATCCTACATGGAAATGATAGAAATCCTACTGGCCTTCATCAGAGCTCAGAGAGATGGCATGTGGAGTCTCCACATAGAAGCCTTTGCTGCAATGCTGCCTTGGCTAACTATCTATGACCACACAAACTATGCACGTTGGGGGCCGGTCTACTTGGCTGATATGAGAGTTCTTGAGAAGTCAGCACCAGAAGTTCATGCAGAGTTCTGTAATGGGAACTTTGTCGTCAAGAGGACGGCGAAGCGTTTCAACCAAGTTCCAGCTGATCAGGCAACCGAATGGATAAATCGTACATGCAAGATGCACAATGGTATCATCGGCATCACAAAGAATGACCAAGCAAGAGACAAGTTCTGCATCACATGGTCAGAGCGGTTACGCATCTCTCAAGACACAAGATGCCTCTTCAATCTTCAAGATGATGATGGGGAAGCCACCTTCACTCGGGTTGACAGTCTGCCTTCTCGCACTAGGCGTGACGCTCATGATGTCATGAAGCTAGTTCAACAGTTGAAGCAGTTTGACGTCTTCAGAGTTCACGTGAGTGAAGCAGGAGATACAGATGCCGACACTAACATCTCACTTGTTTCACTGGCAACCAAAGACACTGCACCCACAGATGTTGTGGAGAACCTGCTGACAGCTCAGGATCGAGGAAAGCAGCATGTAATCGGCTTCATGAAGGAGAGACTGATTGAACAGATAGTAGACTTCCATGAAACGATGAAGAAACATCGGTCGAAAACCTTCGCTGATGTGTACAAAGCTACAGTTTCCACCAAGCAGAACATGCAGAAGACCATCAAAGCTGACAGAAAGTTACTACAGCGGCTCCTGAAATGCCGCGACCGCAGGTCGCATGGTGGAGATGGTCAACGTCTTGAAGCATGAACTGTCTTCAATCCCATTTAGTCTGGCGAAGGCAGGAAGAGAGATGAATTCGACATCGAAGTCTGAGCTGATGAACATCCTGATGATTCAGCAGACCATAAGCTCAGAGGTTCCAACCTCTGATCTGAGGACCTGTGTGATGATAGATGGCTATGAACTTATCCAAGCTCTTAGCAAGCCTGGCGGCTGTCGGACATTCGGCGACTATGCTGAAGTGTTCTTCAAGGCCGTGACGAGTTATTTCAATGAACACACAACAAGAGTTGATGTCATCTTTGATCGGTACGCAGGGGAAGGATCGATCAAAGCAGTTACCAGGACAAAGCGTGCAAGCAAGAAGACACCGATTCGGAAAGTCATTGATGGCCCACAAGTTCCACTGCCTGAAGTGTGGAAAAACTTCCTGGCCCTGGATACAAACAAGGCTGACCTAGCCTTTTTTCTGTCTAACGTCATCACTGAGAAGGGCAGAGATCTTCAAGAAAGATGTCAGCTGGTGACAGGGGGTGGCTTCTCTGAAGCCACTGAAATACGGTCAACCAGGCGACATGACGTTCCACTGCATAGCAACCATGAAGAGGCGGACACCAGACTCATCCTCCACTCATGTGATGCAGCGTCCCATGGCTATGAACGAATACTGGTAGTGTGCAGAGATACTGATGTAATGGTGCTGCTGATTCACTTCGTTTGCACCAAGGTCGCTGAAGTGTGGATGCTTTTCGGAACGGCCAAGAACCGAAAATGCCACCCCGTGCACGATGTATTCAAGAGTTTGTCGCCCCCAGTCAGGGACAACCTGGTCAGCTTCCACGCTTTGACCGGGTGTGACACAGTCTCGTCCTTCAGTGGTCATGGAAAAAAGAAGTGTTGGAAGGTGTTCAGTGACCACCCACTCCTGCTGCACGCCATTGGTCGAGATGGGGATATCGCAGATGTCGAGAAGTTTGTGTGTCATTTGTATGCCACCCCGGAACAACACACAGTTGATGACGCTAGAGTTCACCTTTTTGGGAGGGCCAAGAAGACTCTGGAAATGCCCCCACAGACAAAGGATGCCCTGGACCTCCACGCCAAGCGGGCAAACTATCAGGCCAAAATATGGCTCCAGGCTGACAAAGAGCACGTAGATGTTGAAGATCCGGTGGACACTTCAGCCTGGAAGTTGGAAGATGGGAGCCTCCTACCAGTGTGAACAAGACTTCCTCCAATCCATGAAGCCTGCCTGGAGCTTGTTGCTTGTGGTTACAAGAAAAAGTGCAAGACAGCTAGATGCAACTGCTTCAGGAAAAGGATGAAGTGTACGACAACTTGTGGTTGTGACGACAGCGGTTGCTGTAACCCAGCTGGACAGTAGATCTATGTCTCTCTTTCGGGTTGAAATCGAGAGAAGCTGGAATGTGCTGTAAGGAACTAATAACTCTGTTCTTAAGTGATTGCAATTCACACAATTGTGACTGTCAATGCAGCATTTCGGTGCTGTTCATCAAGAAACGTGAACTTGTAGATGTTACTAGTGTGTAAACTGTATATTTATGGGGCTATATTTACTGCTTTGTGATTTAGTTGTGATAATTCTGTTACTGTGAGTACTTAATTCATGCCATCAAACTTATTAGGCACTAATCATGTTAAAATAAATTGTTTTGACAAACAGACTTGCTCAATGTTTTTTTTCGCCAATTAAAATAAAAAATCACAAATTTTTAGCACAATTTCGGTCGTGATTAACTTGAATTTGACTTTGAGTTGGTAATTCGGATGGAATAAGCGTGTCATCATACTTCTTTATCACTAAGTGTGGCAAAATGAAACATTTGGTCAAACCAATTGGCTCAGAATATTTTTTTTTAATTAAAATTAGAAAATATCATTTTTTGCACAGTTTGACCTCGAAAATGACCTTCAAAGCCAAACGCGAGAGTGGCATCCACCTGCATTTTATTCCTCACCCACAGGTACATTGATTTAGCATGGCTGCCAGGTAATAACAAAAAACGCCGTTCAAAGTCGATTTTTTAAATTTTGGCCAGTCCACTATAATGCACTTCAGTAGTATTAAAAAAAATCCTAGAAACGGTCTTAGTATGTGAATGTCATGTAATATTTAATATTTTGTATATCCCCTATCTGCTTCTAAGACAGCGTGAGACGTCTACGCATAGATACTACAAGACTTTCAACATAATTTGGAGTTTTTCGCAGACTCTCCCATATATTATATTGTGCCTTAAAAGGTTAATCTCAATACGCAGTACTCTATCTCTAAATTCCTGTACTGTTGTACTCAAAACATTTTAATTGGGTTTAAGTCCAGAGAGTTTGTAGGGCAAGCACTTATTATTATGTCATCACTGTTATCAATCCAATGACGCACCACAAGATATGTATGGACTATTATCATGTATTAAGTAAAATGGTTCTCTTTGTGGCCCTAACGCTCGGGAGCAGGATACCACTTAGTATATCGACATACTGCTCTCCTGCCAATCGTTCTTCAGTCTTTGTAACGTCACCAATTACTGTATATTAATTTTTTTAATTTTGGATTTGAATTGAATAACCTTTATTATTAATAAAATTAATACAGTTTTACAATTTTTGTTTTTGTTTTAACATAAAAGCTTTAGGCTTTATTGGGGCTCTTAAGTAAAATTGAAATAGATAGTTATTATTAATTATTACTATAGCTAAACCATGAATAAAAATCATTAATTATCAGAGTGTATATTAATCTAAGTTATTATTATAGATATAAAACAAATACAGTCATTATTGAAGGTACGATATCAATACTAAACAAAGAAATCATATTAGACATGAGAAATGAACAATAACAAATACATTTAATTCTAGATTACACACGAAAAATGAATAAGTAATAGAGTAATGTACATTTAATCCTAGATTTTTAGTAGTATTCCATTATTAATCGAGATTTCAACTTGGTTTTAAACAAATTTACATTCACAATATTTTTTATATCAACATTTAAATCATTCCATAGTTTCATTCACATGCTTTTATACTACTATATTTCTGGTCTGATGCGAGCGGATTTCTTGATGAGCTACAAAATATTTATTTGCCCATTGTAAGTTAATGATTGTGTTCTTACACTCGTAAATAAAAATGAAATGTGCCAGTTTGACTACATCTTTGAGCTTTAGTAGTTTTAGCTCTTTAAATAATACACTAGAATGATCTTGAAAATCAGTATCAGATAATAAACCTTATTGCTCGTTTTTGGATGACAAAGATAATGTTTAGAACAAAACAAGGGTGCAGTACGTTATATGAGGAAGAACAAGAGTATGATACCGATTTAATAAAACCTGTTTAGGAACTACATTTCTAAGTTTAAATATTATAGCAACGCTCCTTGAAATCTTTTTCATTTACATGGTTCCATTAGAAAATTCGTGTCTAGCATTACACCAAGAAATTTTGTTACAGTATACTCATTTACAACAATTTCATCAACATTTAGTTCATCAAGAAACTTGTTTTACTGGTATTTAGGAAAAGTTTATTGGTGGTCAACCATTTCATTACACTGACGAATTCTGATTTAAATATATTCTTAGCTGAATTAACATCTTTGCGAGAAAAAGGCACAGTTGTATCATCTGCAAAAATTATAAAGTTAAGTATATCAGATGAGCGTGGAAGGTCATTTATCTATACTATAATAAGAGAGCTGTCCGTCCGTCTGTCCGTCTGTCTGTCTGTCCGTCCGTCACACTTTCAGAAATTGTGAGAAAAAATTGTGAGAAAAAAATTCAGACATTGTAAAAAAAATTCAGAAATTGTATTACGGGCGACAATGTGAAGCTCAAGATTTTCATGACTGTGTTCTTTTCTGTAGTTTAGCAATGGGGGAAGGGTGAGGGTGGGGGGAAGGGTTGGGGTGGGCGGAAGGGTGGGGGTGGGGGTAATGGGGGATGGGTGTGGTAATGGGGAGGGGTGGGGGTAATGGGGGAGGGGGTTAGCCCCCAAGTTGTATGAATGGGGGTGAGGAGGTTTTGGGAGATACCAGATTCAGAAATGTTGACACAATGTGAAGCTCAAAATTTTCACGGCTGGGTTCTTTTTTTGTAGTTTAGCCTGTCTAACCGTCAGCGAAGTGACGGGAACTGTACTAGTATATAATAAAAATAACAATGAACCCAAAACTGAAACCTGTGGTACACCATTTGTGACAAGCGTTTTAGTTGAGCAAACCTTATTTACTAATACAAAATGGTAGATGTTGAACATATAACTTTTAAACCAATCAGTGATTGCTCCTCTATCCTTACTGAAATCCATAAATACTCTAGTGATATCATTACTCCTTTGTTCTCTTTAGCTATATTTGCATTTTCCATGGGATCTAAAATAACCATTTCCGTTGTTTTATTATTACGGAAGCCATATTAATTTGGAGATAATAAATTTACACCAGTAATTATGTGTAATATGCAAAATCTATCGGTTAATTAATTATTAGTTACTATTATTCGGTAATAATATCAATCTATACTATAATAAGAGAGCTGTCCGTCTGTCCGTCTGTCCGTCACACTTTCAGAAATTGTGAGAAAAAATTGTGAGAAAAAAATTCAGAAATTGTAAAAAAAATTCAGAAATTGTATTACGGGCGGCAATGTGAAGCTCAAGATTTTCATGACTGTGTTCTTTTCTGTAGTTTAGCAATGAGGGAAGGGTGGGAGTGGGGGGAAGGGTTGGGGTGGGCGGAAGGGTTGGGGTGGGGGTAATGGGGGATGGGTGTGGTAATGGGGAGGGGTGGGGGTAATGGGGAGGGGTGGGGGTAGTGGGGGAGGGGGTTAGCCCCCAAGTTGTATGAATGGGGGTGAGGAGGTTTTGGGAGATACCAGATTCAGAAATGTTGACACAATGTGAAGCTCAAAATTTTCACGGCTGGGTTCTTTTTTTGTAGTTTAGCCTGTCTAACCGTCAGCGAAGCTGCGGGAACTGTACTAGTAATAATAACAACAACAATGAAGGTAAAGTAATAATAATAAAAATAATAATAATAATAATAATAATAATGTAATCAGCCAGATTTTAATGTATTTTTATTTCGGACCTTCAGGGCCGCATTAGGACACTGGTGGGCCCTGGACAAAGTATAAACTAGTGGACCCCCTTGGTTACACTTGATTTTTAAAAAAATACCATACAATTTGATACATTAAATTTATTAGTGCCAAAAAAAATTAAGGAAATAAAAAAGGAATAAACATTTAAAAAGGTGGTTAATTATCAAAATTTTATCAAACATTTCATACCTTATTATTTATTTTGCAACTTTTTTCTGGCTTTAAGTCTCGCAAACTCATCAATGATATCGGTGAAGTCGATCAGCTTTAAAATGTTGTTTATAACTGACATTAGTGTCAAAGCATTAAGGCGTTTTTCTTGCATTGTAAAACGTAACTCTAAATTTTGAAAAGTAAGTTTGTATTTTGATTTATAGGATTGTGTCAAGATTAACTGAATATTAAAGCTGAAGTAAAAGGAATAATAAAGGAAACTGTTTAAAGGTACGAATTTTGTATTTTATTATGTCAATCTTGAAAGTAACATTTGTAATTCATTTGGTTTGCTTTAAAATAACTTGAATTAATAATTGTTATAGATACCAGCCAAGCATTTGAGTTTTGTAAAGTGGATTAAATCTGAAGCCTCTTTATATAGGGGTAAGATGTTTCATAATTTGTAATAGCCATTAAATTTTAAAATAATATCGGTATTTTTTGTATTATATAGTTTTGTGGAACTATGATTTAAAGTATGTTTGTAGTCTTGTACTTAATGGGATTTATTCTATAGGCTTCACAATCATGTTTTGAGTCTTGACTCCTTGTTGGTGCACAACAATTTCCTGAATCAATTGGAACTCATAAATTTTATTGTGTAGTATTCATAAGCTACTGTATACGTACTGTCCGTAAATTAGGTTACTTAATTGTCCTATTTTCGCAATTTAGATTTATTATTAGATTTTTCTTATTTAATTTAGTCGTTAAGGAATAAATTAGTTATTGTTTATAGTTGGTTAGTCACCTTTTGATTTTGTCAAAGTTTATTTTTTTAAAGAGAAGTAAAGGTTTAGTGTAAATCGGTTAAAATAATCAGTAAGGACCTCGAACTGTACGAATCTAGAGTAAACGAGAAACTATAACAATGTTACCTAATACAGCTGCATCCTGAGCTTCAGAAGTTCTACGAGGGCGACAAGATCTTGATCCGGTAGAAATACTTCCTTCAGTATGGTAGCGTGCAACCCAGTGCTGTACTTTTTTTTATGAACATCGAAACGTTCAGCAACTTTATTTGTGGATGATCCAGCCTCTATCATTCCTAGAAAGCCTCCTCTCGTATACTGTTTCAGGATAAGCACTGTCTCTTTCCATGTTGATAGTTGGAGTTAGAGTCTTTCACGTAACTCGGCGGAGCAGCCGAAAGGCTATGTCTTCCGAGGGAGCTTCCGACCGAAACTCCATGCTGGTAGTTTTTAAGTGTTAAATTCACTATTTGAAAGATAACCTCTGAAATCTTGCCAAACGTACTTACTCAAGTAAATAACTGCATGATTTTAGTTTCATTTTAAAACATAATTGTCCCATTAAAAAGATTAGAATTTACAACCTAATTTTACACGTAATTACTTTGCTGAGGCTGTATATCCATATAACACGTCCATAAGGAAGAAAGTTTTGTTTCTGACGTCATAATGATGTAGTTTTTATTTCCAAATGTTATGACGTGATATGGAAATGTACATTTAGCGACGCTATACATCGAAAGTGTTGGAACAGCATAAAGAGATCCTACTACTTGCATTAAACTGTTTACATTCCGAATACCAATTCACATTATATGATCGCAATATTTATTTGTGAGAGGGATTCGTATTATGTCAGTTTTCAGTTGTCAGTTCATATGAACTAAGCAAAATTGAAAAGCAAAATTCCTGAATAAAAGGGAGTCTACATACGGGTCTTTAGAATGTGCTCATAAGGAATTATGAGCACATTCTAAAAGACCCGTATGTAGACCCATACTGAAATTTGCGATTTTAAATTGCGATTTTAAATTGTAATTTTAAAATGGGAAGCATAAATGGCTTACCCACGTCTTCAAACGAATTCCAGTGAGATCAGCGAAGTGAAACAACATTGGATCTGGTAAGTGGTTCATTGTAAAACCAATGTACTCTTTATCGATTGTGTAGCTACCCTTAGCTCTGAATCCAGGTTCATTTGTAGGTCCCTCCTATCATACAACCTTTGACGTTGCAACGGATAAGAAATAATAACTAACATAACTAACATACACTATCTCGTTCTAATATTTAGCTGTCCGTGTGTAATCTAGAAGTTTCTAACATAATAATTATACTAATATATTATTATATTAAAGTGAAGGGAGTGTCTGAGGAAAACATACTTTAAATAATACAACAAGAAACAAAAGGTGCGGAAAAAAGGTTCCTTTCGATAGTTTTCTTCTTCTAAAACGTTTGCAGTATAAATATTGACAACCTTACTTAAATTACTGTTTCTATACAAATTCATAATTTCGTGTGTTTTATTATAATTAAATATTTATTATTAAATATTATAATTAAATATTCGTGTGTTTTATTATATTTAAATTTGTCCTAACTTTATACATTAAATTATGGATATTTATAAATTATCACAATTACAATATCTTATATTACTGAATTCTAGGTTTAACCTTGGTACTGTTGCTTTATACGTCATACACAAATACCAAACCCACCACCTTATCGCAAAAGCAAGGGAAAAATACAAAAACCACAATTTCCTTCGCGAATGATTTACAGTTGTCATGAGAACTGAACAAATTATAACAGTGGTAAAGAAATGGGATCTGTATATTTTATAATTTCCGATGACACAAAACTTTCGTCACCATCTCTCTCTCTCTCTCTCTCTCTCTCTCTCTCTCATATATATATATATATAGAGAGAGAGAGAGAGAGAGAGAGAGAGAGAAACTGCAGTAATATTACAGTATGTTATCAATATACTGATATTCAAATTATTTTTTATATTACAGTATATTCTCTCTATATGAATATCTCCTAAAAGGGAACCTACAAAATAATAAATAAATTAAAAAAAACGCTGTTTTTGTTTTTCATTATCATGGTTTTAATTATATCATCTAAAAACGAAAATGGAATTTGTAAGATCAATTTATTTACAGAAAGGGTGACTTTGTTTACTTCATTTTTTTATTCATATCTTTATTTTTCCTTTGGAAATTTAATTAGCTTATTTTTAACTTAGATTGAGGAGTTGGAACACATTCTATTCCCGTCTGTAACCGTCTGCAATTTCAATATCGTCAAGCTTTCCCAGGTGAAAAACAGTAAATTCGCTTCTTTATCAATAATGGAAATGAGATCGGGAAGAGGTGAGGTTTGTTGACTCAAATTTTAACATTTTTTAAAGCTATTTTATAAATTTTACATATACAAATTTAGTTACATATTTAATAAATATTTTACCATCTATATGGTAAAACTATATATATATATATATATATACAGGGTGTTTCATAACATGTGGGACGCACTTTCAGGATGGATTCAGAACGTGAAAACAATGAAAAAAGTTTATATAAACATATGCCCGAAATCGTTTTGTTTCCGAGTTACAGCCCGTTATGTGTTCCAGCAAGTATCCGCCTTACCTTTAAAGGAAGTGCTCAAAGTGACCTCCTTGCGCTTGAATACACGCCTGAACACGCCGCGTCATAGACTGCCTGATGCGTTCAAACATTTCAGGTATTACTCGGATTTTCTGGCATCCTCGTTCTACACGTTGGCGAAGCATTTCAACGTTGTCAATGAGTGTCACGTAAACGATGGATTTCAGATGACCCCACAGGTAAAAATCGAGTGGATTCAGGTCCGGGGAGCGAGCAGGCCACACAATGGGTCCTCCACGGCCTATCCATTTATCAGGGAAATGGTCATCAAAATAGTCTCTGGCTACTCGACTAAAATGAGGCGGAGCGCCGTCATGCATAAACCACATACGACGTCGGACACCAAGAGGAACTTCATCTAGTAAATCGCTTAAATCATTCCTTAAAAAATTGGAATAGGATTCTCCTGTTAAACTTCCAGGCAAAACAGAAGGACTGATTAAGTTGTCGGCAATAAGTCCTGCCCATACATTGATACTAAATTGTTGTTGGTGCCTTGACTGGATGATGGCATGCGGATTCTCTTCGGCCCAGTGATGAGTGTTGTGAAAATTGATCACGCCATTTCTTGTGAAGGCAGCCTCATCAGAAAACAACACGGACAATAGAAAAAGAGGATCGCGAGCACACTGTTGTACTCCTTGCCTTGTACTCACTGAAAGTGATATGGGTGAAGCTGCTGTTTCCGTAAAATTCTCCACACAGTTGTGTATCTTACACCCTCTGCTGCTGCTATCCTTCGGGTGCTGCCACCAGGATGTTCCTCCACGCGATTCAGGACCCGCTTCCCCAACTCAGCAGTTCTGGCGCTGATTGGTCTACCACCATCTGAAACTTGCTTGTTGAATGATCCTGTATCACCAAGACGCCCGTCTATTCTCTGAAAGGTCTTTTTATCTGGCAGACGGCGATTCGGAAACCTTTCCGCATACAGACGTCTTGCTGCGGCAAGTCACTCGGCAAGTCCATACATGAGATGCATGTCTGCCATTTCTCTGTTTGAATAAGCCTCCATTCTCACTTCAAATGCACATTATCACACTATCACTGAATAGCACAAAAACTTTTAAGTTTTTTTTTCACAAGACTGCACTTATTCACGGTAAGAAGTTACGAATACGAACAGTGAAACACCGCGATGCACCTCTGACTGACTGACTGACTGATGGCTCTACACTCAACGATATTGAAACATGTCATAGAGTGTACGAGGTCTCGTACACACTCACAAACATTGTCGACAAGCAGTGTTTGTAAACAGTTTGCGGAAAGAATTGCTGGAACATAAAACGGGCTGTAACTCGGAAACAAAGCGATTTCGGGCATATGTTTATTAGGCCGGGTCGAAAATGGGATTTTTTTATTTCTTAAAAAGTACACTATGTGAGAAGTTTCATTTTATCATCTTAACAAAATATTAAAATATCAAGCATATGCTACCCCTGCTACCCGTATCACATGCCCCTCCTCCCTTTTTTACCCTCATATTTGCATATATTTAAATGGGAAAAAATGTTATTTCTTAAAAAGTACACTATGTGAGGTTTTTTTTATCACTTTAACAAAATATTAAAAAATCAAGCATGTGCTACCCTACTACCCCTATCACATGCCCCTCCTCCCTTTTTTACCTTCATATTTGCATATGTTTAATGTTGTTATATGTTACATGATAAGTTGTTTGTTTAATGCTTGATATTTTTATGTTTCAGATAAAAAGAAATAATTTTTCAGATAAATAGAAATAACTTGCATTTGCTTTAATTATAATTTGAATTATCATAAATTATAAATTACATATAATTTGATTTTACTTCTGAATATAAACTATGATTAGTAGAAGCAAGTCCTCAAATGCGGCCTTTGGATACCCTACGGAATTCTCAGCAGCCAGGACTCCTTCTAAAGCAGATGTTGTAAGACACTACCTTTTTGTGCGCCGTCGTGAAGAAGCTAAATCAAAAGGATCAGCAACTGCTAATGATTGTTACAGGGTTGTTGTAAAAGATATTGAAGACATTTGGATGAAATTTTCTTTTCCTACGATTAACACCAAAGGTATCTATCTTAAAGTCAGTCGACTAATAGAAGAAGCCTCAAAATTGAACAAGGTGCCGTTACATCGAAGAAATGAAAGTTTTGCCTTAAAAGTAGCTCAGTATGATGAAATGTTTGATATATCTGCTTGTGAATGCTATCATAATGGAATTGATAGGAAATCTTGCAGGTGTAAGGATAAAATAGCAATGGCAGAATGGGAGTCCTTTGTGGGTCAAAACAAAGAAAAAATCAGTTTAGACCAATTGATCGCATAGCTAGTTCAACAAAGAAGAGATCTTTAGCAAAAGCCCAAGAAGCACAAAACCGTCAACTAAAAGCACAAGAAGAAATGACTGAAGCCACCAATGTTTTTCCATCGGAATTTATAGAAAATACCGAAGACATGGATATAGATTCAGAGAGTCAGGATGTAGATTATGAGGTCGATTTAGAATTGACTGAGAATATTCAGAACAGGCACTCCTATAAAAACCTAGCATTAACAGCAGATCGTTATCGTGTAAGTTGTAGAGCTGCAGCTGCAATAGTCAATGCAGCTTTAAACGATTTGGGGATCCTTAGCCACACCAACATGCTTGACAGAAAGAAATTAGGAAGAGAAAGAAATCGCATAGGTGAAACAAATACTTTTAGGTCTAAATCCGAAAATCTGAAGATGGAGTGCCTTGGATTTGATGGAAGGAAAGATAACACATTAACTTAAAGTGAAAAGATAAAAGAAGAACACTATGTTATTGTGAAAGAACCTGGAAGCATCTATGTAGACCATGTCACACCAGATAATAGAACTGCTCGCTGCATAGCAGAAGAGTTGAAAACTATTATTACAGACTCGAACAGCACAGATACTATCAAAGCTTTACTCTGTGATGGTACTCCTGTAAATACAGGAAAAATTGGTGGAACCATAAAACTGGTTGAAATTCATCTTAACAGACCAATGCAGTGGTTGGTGTGCCTCTTGCATTTGAATGAGCTGCCTTTTATGCACGTCTACAAAGCCATTGATGGTAAAACAACAGGTCCAAATACTTTTGTAGGTTCAATTGGGAATAAACTGAAAACACATTTAACAAAATTGGAGGTAGTCAAATATTCTCGCGTGAAGGGAAACATTAAAGAAATTCCAGCAAATGTTGTGAAGGAGCTAAGCAGTGATCAGAAATATCTCTATGATATGTGTCTGGCAGTACAAACTGGAGACACTTCTCAAGATCTGTCCACTCGATCCCCAGGTACCCTTCACCATACTCGCTGGCTAACTCTAGCCAACAGGGTTCTTCGATTATATATCTCAACGCCAAATCCCGATAAAAACCTTCAAGACATAGTCAAGATTGTTATGTAGTTCTATGCTCCAGGGTGGTTTTGGATAAAATCTCATCCTAATGCAAGTGATGGTGCATATAACTTTTGGCATTTAATGTGCTTGCTTCGAAATTTAGATGAACATAGATCAATCATAGAACCAGTATTAAAGAATAACGCCTACTTTGCCCACCCAGAAAATATACTCATATCAATGGTAACTGACAAGAGACAAGAAATTAGGGAGCAAACTATTCAGAAAATCATCCATTCAAGAACAGGATTTTCAGGTACCAGAAATTTTGAGTTGCCTCGAACCCTCAATTTCCAATTTACTGACTACACCGAGATGATCGATTGGCAAAAAGAGATCATTACTCCTCCACCGCTGCTAAACAATTTTAGCGACGATGAGCTACTAAAGGCTCGATGTAAGCCACTGGAGATAGCTTCTTTTCAATGCCACAGTCAAAGTGTGGAAAGGGCAATGAACCTAGTAACAAAGGCATATCAGGAAAGAATAGGATATGACAACCGTCAAAAGTTTATCTTAAATTCATTAGAATCAAAGCGAAAACTGCCCAAGTTTGAAGGGAAGGCCCAATGAAATGAGTAAGAAACATGAAATAAAATTTCCTAATGATATTGACAGTTTCTTCCCTTTTGATGTGATAAGGAACAATGAAAAAGTGAATTGAATTTTAGCATATTTATTATGCCTCTAATTTTTTCTTCTGAATATATAGTTGTACTTAATTAATTTTCCTAATACTGTACATTATTAAATAAAATATTATACGTTAATAAAGATTTATGTCATCAAAAAACCTGAAAGTAGAGTAAGTCTCGTATAAATGGCATATTCTTCAATATAGGTCAAAAAATGAAAAATTGTGCCAGGGGTAGGAGGCTTTAAACAGCGAAAATAATTTATGAGGGGGTTCCTATGTTCCATTCAAACCCCTCACAATATGTACCTTTTCAATATAAAATTTCGACCCGGCCTAATGTTTATATAAACTTGTTTTATTGTTTTCAGGTCCTGAATCCATCCTGAAAGTGCGTCCCACATGTTATGAAACACCGTGTGTGTGTGTTATATATATATATATATATATATATGTATAAAATTTAGTGATGGACCGGATATCCGCATCATTTTTAACATCCGCATCCGCACTTCTGATTGCGGATGTTATGCGGATATTACCTCTAATAAATTATGCAATTTACAATTAAATTAGCTTATAAAGTAGCTTATAAGGCCCAGTCACGCACATTTCATGTAAAGTATTAATTATTAATGAACAAACAAATATATAAACCTCAAAATATAAATAGCTGGTAACACAGAAAATTGAATGAAACTTGTTTCATTGAATTTTCTGTGGCTGAAACTCTTGAGAAAGTTATTTTTATCATAATGAAAACATTAATATTAATTTTAATTCTTATGCATTGCCTGCCATAATAGTAATATCACGAAATTTGAAAAATTATGTCATACTGTATATTCATAATTCTATATAATATTGATAGATTAACTAAATATCCGCATCCGCGGATATTGAAATTAAAGATCCGCAGATGTTGAAAAACTGACATCCGGTCCACCACTAAATTACATATATATATATATATATATATATATATATATTTTTTTTTTTTTTTTTTTTTTGCAGCTACCGCTTACCATATATATATATATATATATATATATATATATATATATATATATATATACTGTATATATATAAAGTTCGGGATGACGTTCTTTGTATGTACTCACTCAATAGTATAAAAGATTGACATAGTTTGAAGAGTATAAGAGTGAAATGATTAATTACATTACTTCTTATTAACGTTTTATACTATTTTTGTCCATCACGTTAAGCTCCTATTTTTACTAAACAAATCAAAAGAAAATCCAATGCATCGGCCTTTTAAACGCCTTCATTTGGTACAAGTGTACCCCCCCCCCTTAAAAAAGCCATGATTGATCGTTTTCCTAACTGATAATTTAGCACTTAATGATTTTTCGATGCCATTGCTCTAAAATGGAGTTAAAATGGAGTTAAAATGGAGTTAATGCTCTAAAATGGTTAATTGAATGCCCCGTTAGGTTAATTGTATGCCCTGGACGATTGAGTAGGTTATGTCGTGATATTTTCGTTAGTTTTAAAAAAAATATCACGACTTAACCTAACCAATCGTCAAGGGCGTACAGTTGACCTAACCTGGCATTCAATTAACCTAACCGGGCATTCACTAATTTTACCGTAGATTTCGATATATATATATATATATATATATATATATATATATATATATAACGGTGAACCAAAAGTAGGTGGACAGTAGGTTGAATACGGTTTGTGTTATATTATATTATAACTATGGTGTTCATTATAACTATGGTGTTTGTGTTATATTATATTAAATATTATAACTAAATTTATTTAAATTTTATTTTGTATTATAGTATACAAAAAAATTAATATGTATTCTCAAAATAAACGTTATCATTTACTGTCCACCTACATTTGGTTCACCCTATATATATATGAGCAATCCAAGAATAAGCACCTCATAATAATGGTAGCACTTCAAACTGAAGTGTTACCATTATTGGTTGAAGATCCATCGCCAGTAATAACTTGGTGTAAGGGAAAAAATCTTATTAAAAAAGTGATGCTGTGTACTAAGTGCGATCAAGCAATGACCTGGACAAAGTTTTCGCGGAATGTTGATGTTAAAATCCTTTAATTTGGATTGAGGTCGAACTGGGGTGATGTTTCTTGGATTGGGGACTTTGGGGTGCTTATTCTTGGATTGCTCATATATACAGTATATATATATATATATATATGTGTGTGTGTGTGTGTGTGTGTGTATTTCGTTAATGATAATTTCGTTTGTTGACAGAGGACTGTGACAACTACGAAGACGCAGCACCGTGGGTCGTAGACAAAGATTACGAAGCCTTCACCGCAAAGAAATACTGGTATTAACATACTGTTATATTAATGCATATTTTTTTTCTCTCTCTCTCACATATATATATATATATATATACATATATATATATATATATATATATATATATATATATATATATATATATATATATATATATATAATCATGCGGGTTGCTTCTACAGAGCTTCAATTTAATATTTAGGAGAAATCCAATGACAAGGAGAAATGTAAATGCCATGAAAAGTCTTCTTTAATGCGCAACGTTTCGAGCAATACGCTCATCTTCAGGCTGTTTAATAACAATGTGAAATTAAAATCAATATTGAATGAAAACAAAACAGAAAATTTCTATAAACTATTCATACAGACAAATTTTAAAAGACTGAGAAAAGAGGGTTAAATTCTAAGTTATACAGATTTACATATAAAAATTAAGAAGCTATTTTTAAATACATATAGTAAATGTGAAATTAATACACTGGAAAAATTAACAATAGTACACTGGAATAATGAAACTAACTAACCTTTCACTGCAGTTTCCGAGGCTAACTAATTTGAGCAGAGGCAAGACGGGAAAAACAAGAGATGGCGAGGGCGATTGGGGAAGGGGGGATTATAAGGAATTGGGGAAGGAGGAGGGATCATAGCAAATTGAGGGGGACGGCAGATGAGTCAACATTTAGACTGGGGGACAATGTTTTAATGAAAAGCGATTCCAAAATTCTTAGTGAGTTGGGACAAGTATTACAACCAAGAATCTTAAAATTGTCTAAAGTGACATCAGTTTTACATTTTATGCTGTGTTCGCGAATACTCGAAACTTCTTTAGTTTTTAAAATTTTACCTGTTCGGCCACTTATTCCCATATGCGAATAAAATCTAGCCCTGAGAGAGCGAACAGTGCTGCCAATGTAATTCCCAAGGAGACACCTAGGGCAGGTAAATAAATATACAACACCGCTACGCAACGAGTCAGGGGTTCGATCCTTCGCTGAGAAAAAGCTACCTAAAGACGTTTTATTAATAAATATGATGCGGAAATCAGTATGATAAAAAAATTTCCTTAACAATTTTGTAAATTTAAGCTTAAATTCCTTATTCAAAGGACCCATTTCAGGTACCAAGAAATGTCTGTATGAATAGTTTATAGAAATTTTCTGTTTTGTTTTCATTCAATATTGATTTTAATTTCACATTGTTATTAAACAGCCTGAAGATGAGCGTATTGCTCGAAACGTTGCGCATTAAAGAAGACTTTTCATGGCATTTACATTTCTCCTTGTCATTGGATTTCTCCTAAATATATAATTATATATATATATATATATATATATATATATATATATACACAGGGTGTCCCATAAGTCCGGCATCATAGGAGAAATTCATATTTTTCTTATGTTCAGGATGCCAATTTCCCGTCCACCATTCTGTTCAGTGACGAGGCTGTTTTTTATGGAAATGGTGAGGTAAATCGACAGAACATCCGCTACTGGTCTCAAAACAACCCTCACTGGTATACCTCAGTAGTATAGCAGCAAAAGGGGAGAGTGCAAGAATGTTGCAAGTGATTACGTAATGTTGCAAATGGGGGTGGGGGTTGTTGCAAGGGGGGTGTTGCAAAAAAAAAGGAAAAAAAGAGTACTGGCCTTTGTTGCCAACCGGGGTTGCAAGGGGCATGCAACTTGGAGGCGGAGTTCTCCCCCAAGCTATTCCCCCCAAAGGGCCAGAAAGGAGGAGAGAAAGGAGGAGAGGTGTTCACCTGGCAGGAGCCAAGTGCATATTAAGACTTCAGCCGAGTAGGCGTTGTTTTATAGGCTCCTAATCAGCCAGTTGGCTGAATCAGTCAGTTGGCTGAGCCAAGGGGGGAGGGGTACACCTGAAGGAGAGAGAGAGAGAGAGTAGTTGCCTTTGATTGCAAGGCATGCAACTTGGAGGCGGAGTTCTCCCCCAAGTTATTTTCGTTTACCTAACCTAAGAGGCCTCTAAGGGGTTTTCCCAAAGGGCCAGAAAGAGAAGGACCAGAGGTCCTTGCTCGGCTGGGAGCCAAGCTTGAATGACTCCGTCAGCCGTCTCTTGGTCTTTTATAAACCTCTATTCTGGCTGAGTTGCCAGATAGCGCCATGTATTCAGTTGCTGAGTTGCCAGATCACGCCATGTATTCAGTTGCTGAGTTGCCAGATCGCACCATGTATGCAGTTGCTGAGTTGCCAGATCATGCCATGTATTCGGGTGCTGAGTTGCCAGATCGCACCATGTATTCTAGATAGCGCCATGTATTCCAGATAACAAAAACCATATATTAATCATCCATTTAAATAGTGTACCACAATATATATTTATATGACGGTAGATGAATCCAATTAAATTCTGTTTATTAAATAAATAATTTTTACACACTTAATTTTTATGGATATATAGATGTATATAGTGTTTTACAATAGATGTATATAGTGTTTAATGATTAGAAACAAATATAACATTAATTTGAACTTCATTAAACTTGAAGTTAAAGTTAAACTTTTCGGAGACGAAACAAATAACGTAGTTAGCCTACACATAATTCAACCAACCATAGAAAACAGAATTATAGAAAAACAATTAGGTTTTTATGGATAACTAGTTTATCTTGACATAAGTTTACTATAATTATATATATACAGTCTTTTAAACATCTTATGATAGATATATGTATATGTATATGTATATATATGTATATATATATTAATATATATATATATATATATATATATATATAAATTTTTTCTTTATTTAAAACAAGTTTAAATGTATTTACTTTGCAAACAACATGAGCAAAATTAAACGATAAATATTTTATAATTTTTTAAGATAGATAAATAGATATATATATAGTGTTTCACTATAGATGTATAGATGTATATAGTGTTTTACAATAGATGTATATAGTGTTTAACGATTAGAAACAAATATAACATTAACTTGAACTTCATTAAACTTGAAGTTAAAGTTAAACTTTTCGGAGACGAAACAAATAACGTAGTTAGCCTACACATAATTCAACCAACCATAGAAAACAGAATTATAGAAAAACAATTAGGTTTTTATGGATAACTAGTTTATCTTGACATAAGTTTACTATAATTATATATATACAGTCTTTTAAACATCTTGAGATATGTATATGTATATATATATATATATGTATATATATATATATATATATATATGTATATTAATTTTTTCTTTATTTAAAACAAGTTTGAATGTATTTACTTTGCAAACAACATGAGCAAAATTAAACGATAAACATTTTATAATTTTTTAAGATAGATAAATAGATATATATGGTGTTTCACTATAGATGTATAGATGTATATAGTGTTTGATGTATATAGTGTTTAACGATTAGAAACAAATATAACATTAACTTGAACTTCATTAAACTTGAAGTTAAAGTTAAACTTTTCGGAGACGAAACAAATAACGTAGTTAGCCTTCACATAATTCAACCAACCATAGAAAACAGAATTATAGAAAAACAATTAGGTTTTTATGGGTAACTAGTTTATCTTGACGTAAGTTTACTATAATTATATATATACATTCTTTTAAACATCTTATGATAGGTATATGTAAATATATATATATATATATATATATATATATATATATAATTTATTTTTTCATATTATAACATTTAATTTTATTTTAGTGTTTATTTATGCAGTGTTTAGTTAGCCTCTTCATTTAAACTATAACATTTATAGTGCTGCAGTTAAACCATCCTTAAAATGGCAGAGTTTGTGCCGAATTCGAAAGGTTTTCACCCCGCCTTAGACCCACAGTTTAACGTGGAAACTGAATGCTTTTTTAAAATATAATTAGGCTATATTTATAATTTCTTTATTATAAAATAAGTTAACAATTGAAATTATGTTAACACAAGAATTTGTGAAAACATTACTAATAACTTGTAAGTAAAAATAAAAATATAATATAAGGGACTACCATAGAAATGTAAGTGTCTATAATTTATTCACAAGAAACGATTTTATATATATGTTACTCGTCCGGACCCGTTATAGCGGATTGGTACACATCATAGCTCCACCCAGCTACATCGGCAGCCAATCACTACGAAAAGCTGGTCTTTTGGGGCGGAGCTTGGCGATTGTGCATATAAAAGGGGATATTTTTCAGTTGGGAGTAACAGTAGCTATTTTCGCGTCAGTGAATAATCATTCCCTCCACCATGGACCTGTACGTCTCCCCAGATTTGTATGAAGAAAGTGATACTGCAGCATTAACGGCAATTAGTCTTTTAAATGCGATTGACCGTGATGAATTATTTCCAACGCAAACCGTTGAAGATATTTGCAGTGACGCTCCTTACAATCCGACGCAAGGGACTACCATAGAAATGTAAGTGTCTATAATTCGATTTTATATATATATGGAGAGTTGTAGTATCTCGTCAAATAGATACTCGCCAAAAATTTTTTATGGCAATCAATGTTATTTGGTTTTACTTCTTACCCCCATTATGCTAAAATCGAAATTTGTTATGGCAATCAATGCTATTCCTCTTAAATGAACCAAAGATATCTTCACATAATGGGGATCTGTCTGTATACTCTGTATATGTTTTAAAAGAAAACATTATTCCTTTAAGGTCCGATGAGGATTTGACACGTGTTATACAATCTTTTGAAGAATCTCGTGTCATGAATACGGAGGATATACTGATCAGTCAGCAATGTCACACCGAAATAATGTAAGTGTTTTTCGATCTTTTTAGGGTAAGAAGACACAATATATTTTCAGAAATTTATTAAATGAAAGAAATCAGTACAATAACCAACTACAGAATATATCGTTACAAATATACGAACAAAAACATTATACTATACAACGAGTACGTACAATTGGAAAACGGATTTTTATCTGTCTGCATACCATTTCATCGTTTCGGCGAGTGTGACACGGATCAAATAAATTTAAAAAATTTATAAATTCTTTATCACATGACATATGCGTGAGAAATGAGACGCAGTACATTCCGCAAACATTACTAAAATATCCTTGTATACGAAATGGGTTCCATACAACTTCGGGAATATGTAACTGAGCGAGAAATTTTACAATAATAGGGTCACTCCAGGGGTGAGTACCGAGTGAATCAAAATAGTACAGGCGCTGTCTATTTTAAAATAGACAGCGATCCAGTGAATCCCTTCATTACCGATGACATCTGTGTTCACAATAAGACTACCGCATTCTCGCGTACTTGGCAAACTCAATGTTTCATTCTTCGCAAACACTCCGATAAATTTGGAACGTGTGACTCGTTCCATTACTTTCTGAAGTGTATTAGCATCCATTTTAAAAGTCAGTGATAACGCTCCTAAATTTATCTACTTCTATTAGGGCTTGCGATTCGAGATATACTAGTACACTAATAGGAGCGTCTATAGGCTTGGCGAATTCCAGCCGCACTGAGATGTTTCCGCTCTGCTGTGGGGTTAAATGGGTATTTACGCTAGCAGATAAGTCAGGTGTAATGTCAAACGGATAAAGGTTAAATTGATCAATGAATTCTTCCTGCGTTACCCCATTACCAAGCTCATCACAATCACCTGCAATATGGGTCAGATTACTATAGGCTCTGGCACAAAGAGGTAACACAGCGTCTGATGAATAGTCCGTACCCATTGTTCCATCCAAAGCAGTGCCATTAACGTATAGAGTTATATTTTTAAGTCCGAAATTCTCGAATTTAAAGGCACTCTTTTTATATTTTCCATTCACCGAAGCATGGTCCTGCATGCCGATTAATATCCTTTTACGAAGATTTCCCAGGGCAATGTTTTCTATCTGCTTCGATGCCAACCCTGCAGGAACCGTATATAGTTTGATTTGCACTCTGTTAATAGGATATTTCACTGTAGCGTTTAGTAAATTTTTCTCAATTTCTAGTTGTTTTGGTGAACTTAATTTCACTCGCCGTACGCGGAGGTGTGTCCATAATGTGAACCACAACTGGCTTTGCACCCTCCTCTTGATCAGCAGCCAGATTTAAGCAGATCTCAGGACTCGTGCGGGTGAGCTTTATTTTCATATCCACCCCGTTGACAAGCAACTTCTCCTGGAAAGTGAAATCTGTGTGCAACCGTCCAAAACACTCGTATATTTTCTTTTTAGAATTTTTAAATTTGTCCTTTATACTATTTTCATCTTTAGTTTGATAATATCCCTCGGCACTTAAAAAGGTAGCCTTCGCTTCTTTGGAAAAGTTGAGGACATTTTCCAGATAGGCTCGTAGATGATAGTACCCCGTGCCTGCCGATATGCTGGTCTGATTTAAATATACGTCACACTGGCTGAATATGGAGTGCAGAAAGTTTGTTTCAGGGTATACAGCATATTTGTCATCGCAGACCGTTCCATCAGAATGGGCTATACGTAGCTTAGCGTACATATGCACACAGCTTGGATCAAAAAAGTAAGGACCTGAGCTGGGTATCACGAATTCTATAGGTGCACTCGGGGAACTAATTGTGTTTAAAGGGTTAATTGTAACAAAGTCACTGTGCTCAATAGAAACTTGGGTTGGAGGTAGCTCAAAAAGGGACAGCTCCGATTTACAGCATTGTGAACTACATGGGTGGATGAAGCGTGCCATGGCGAAATAGTGACTCCTCTCTCGACAAGTGGTAAACAAACTATGATTCAAGAGATCAATGTCCTTAGCTTATATCAGTCAAAAAAGTGGTCAACCATAGGTTTCATTCGCTTACAGCACTTCTTTTTTGATAGCCTTTTACGTTTAATACCATGTGACCCCTTCTTCTTCCGGGCAGAGCCCGCTTCTTCCCGCCACCACGCATTTTTCTCTTTGCATCTTTGATGATTTCGTCCCGTGTACGCTTTAAATGTTTTTTTAGAGCCTCTTTAGGTTTAGCCCCGGCCAATATGTCTTCTGCAGTGTTAATACCTGATTGTAGCGCTTTCCTTCCAAGGTATCTGGCGCCCCTCTTCAGCAAAGGAACAGCCGTACGTAGTATGGATGAAAAAATGGACCCAAGTCCACTACCGCGCTGGTATCGCACCCCACGATAGACGGTGAAAGGCTTTCTATCCATTATAACTCAGTGCGTCGAAAGTGTAGCTTCACTGTTAAGCTCCCGTTACCGAATGGGAAGTTTTCACCCTCAATCGTTCTTATATATATTGAGATATTGGTTATTAAATTAGTTGCGACATTCACATAAAGGGGTCTGTCATATGTAATACTCAAACTCCTTCCTCTATGGTTGGGGATGTGAGCAATGCGCAGCAGGCGTGTCTGGGTATCCCCAACAAACTGGTGCTCCACTATATTACTGTAAATATAGCACATGTCTGGGGACCTTTCAGCCAATTTCTCCATCTTCAATTGATACATTAATCTGGACAAGTCATGCTGTGTCTCGTGAAATGTGTCTCTTTGGAAGGCTGCGCTATATCGGCCATTTGGTAGAATTTGGAACTTTCTATGGTCTTTAATACGTCTGTTAGTCTTTGATTTTAGGATTAGTGTATGTGCAGGGTTGTTTACGATTTCGTATACTAAATCATTCGTAAGGTTTGAGTTTCTTAAACTTACGTTTAGCCTCTCACAACATCCTCGGCGCGAACCATATTGACCCGGTCCTAGTCTTACTTCTGTACTGTAATACCGTGCAATCTTAGTCCGAGCGATACGCATAGTTTCATCCATAGCTACCCCAGCTTTTTCACACTCGTCAATGTCTCTAAAAATCGTAAAAACGGTTTCTTTATGTTCAATATTTAAAAAGATGGTGTCCAGCTGAATTTCGCATATCCCCACCTCATACGAATCACGACCCAATTCAATGTGCTTGTGGAGCTCTGTTACAAAGTTGGCTAGTGTGTTGTTAGGGTGTACAGACAGGGACGAGGAGGACGGGAGCGTGACGTAGAAATGGATTGGAGCCATGTTGCATACTATTTAAGCTTCATTATTGCATCAGCTTTTATATAGGTGTTGAAGCTTTCTGGGTACCCTAGCCATTTCACCAGGTACATTTTTCTCTTTCCTGAACCTTTGCTTCCTAAAATTTTCTCAATTTTAAACACATTTTTTTCTAAATTAAACCCAACTTTCTGCAACTCCTCGCGGTAAAAACCTCCTGAGATTTCTTCCCCATTCAAATCTTCAATGTAATACATCATTATCTCAACTTTAGGTCTCTCAGCCCTAACTTTAAAAATCTCGCGTGTCCATCCTTGCTCAAAACCCTTTGCGAATTTATTCCCCGAACGCGACAGCCTTACATAATCATTGATTTTGAAGCGCGCAGAGTGTGGTGGTGGTGGTGATCCATCTCTTCTCGGGAGCGTACCTTTTCTAAAACTTCGTTAGGTGTTGTCCCAATCGTGCGATGGTGTGAGCGGTTGTAGGATGATGCCAATGATTCCAGAATGTCTAGAAATCTGTATGTGTTTTTATGTGTAAAATAACGGTGCATGCGTTCCTTTATGTTGCGCTGAACTCTTTCAGCTAAAGAAGCCTTATGTATAGAATTGGTTGTGTAATAGCTGATATTAAACTCTGTCAACATGTTCTGAAAAGCACGGCCTATAAATTCCTTCCCCATATCCGTACAAAAATAGCAAGGAACCCTGTTTTCTTTTAAAATTAGCGTTTTGGTGGCTTTAGCAACTGTTTCAGGTGATTTATTTTTCAGAGGAACTAGCCACAGATATCTAGAGAATACGTCTATTATGAATAGAATGTAGCGGTAACCATCGTTATACACAGAATATCTTTGCATGTCTGTTAAATCTGCTTGCCAAAGAGAATCAATCGAGGAGGCTGTTGTCTTGGCTGTTTTAAACCTTTTTCTCACAGGCTTATGAAGCGTATAAGCGTCCTGCTCCCTCAAAAATCTTTCAACATCTTTTTTTCCTACTCCGTAAACACTTCTGTACAGTCTATCTACGCCGCCGTAAGAGGATGGGGTAGAAATGTCATAATAACGTTTAGTTAATAAGTTAGCCATTTGCGTATTTTAGAGGCACGTGGGTAGGGTTGGTTTAACCTCTTCTTGCTCCTCTTCAAAGGTGTTACCGCTGGGGGTGACGGTGCCTTCAATTGTGTCACATGCGTTGCATGTTCCAAGTCTTTTAACCTGTTCAGATTTCCTATCAACGTTTTAGGGACATTTATTTGTTGTAGTCTTGCTTTAATATGCTTCCATCCTGATGGTGATGGCCTATCCCACTTTCTCACCAGATCATGGACAATGTCTACGATATTCGATCCCTGTACCTTTGATCCTTCCACAATGAGCTCGCCTGTATCGGTCCATTGTATGGCTGGATCCTCATTCAATAGATTATAAAGACTTAAGCCTTTACTCATCAATGTATGTGGGAGGGCGCTTTTTAATACATGTTCGATATGTTGTGTGGATAATCTTTTTGGTTGGTCAGCTGTATCGTCGGGCACAGATCGTATGTCGCCATGTCCATCGTCCCCCGTGCTGTGCCTAATAACCACAGGAATCTCTGTAGGGCTCCTATAATTTTCGTACTCGTGAAGAAATTTCTGCAGAGCTTCTTGGTATAAGATTCTTTTCTCATCAGGTGTTTTTTCATTGTTTAATAGGGCTAGCAATTCGCTTTCCATTCTTTTAAGTCTGCTTTTACGGGGATCTAGATCCGTGTCTGGATTCCTTTGCAGTGAAGCGTACACCTCGTGGGGAATCACTACCACTTTCTTCATTATATTAATCTAGTCAGTAAAGGACCCAAAACTGAAAATAAGATGGGGAGAAATGACCCTCTTTTTTGTACAATAATTCGTTTTTTCTTCGCTACAGTTTGACTTTTACGAGCGAGTGCACGTATTATGTTCTTGTAGCGGCGTAGGCGAGCCTTCTGATGTGTTTTCATTGATACATTGCAATTTATAACGTTAAGACAGATTTCACAGATGCATTTTAAAAAGTCGGCGTCGATATTTTTAATAAACATCTGCTGCAATGCCCGGGGCAGTCGATGATAGATTTTTATTAATTCACGGTATTTCTTTAGTCTCTTTGTCATTCTGGAATATACACCGTTTCAGGCTCGTTTGGAAATATATTCGTTCGCAGAAGCACTCTAAACATGTTTCGCGGATGAAGGTCGCAAAGCAAATATCCGTAACGCGTGCTTGTAGCTTCTTTATAAACTTCCAAACGCTGATTCGGGAACATTTGATTGGCTAATACCCCAATTTGTGATACATCTCTACGTTGTGCGAATAAGACTAGATATTGCGTATTTAACGACACATCGCGCATGTATCTATTTTTGAAAAATAGATTCTGATTGATGAAGAACACGCTTATGTTAAGATGGTGGGAGAATACTATAAATGTCTCGGCAAACGTTTTATCCATCTCCAACATGAGATCGTCAATTACAATGATTGTATGTTCATTTCCGTTTAACGAATTAACGTCATATACGCCTTTGTGGAACAAAATATCATCTTGGTACTCGTTGAACACTGATTGATACGTCGAATAGCACCATATAACTTTATGCACAAATTTCGAGAACATCTCTCCCTTTTCTTTAATGATTTTAAGCATAAACACAGTTTTACCACATCCTGTAGGTCCAGATATAATACATGTGGATGGACTCGTTAATCTGAATTTTTCTACAGGGTCCATTTCTAACACGTCACACTCCTAAGTGGGTCATTTACAAAATATTACAAATTTTGAGTGCTGTTCCTTATATTTTGCTTTCTTCTCCCACAGAACCGTGAATGACGATGAGGTAGAGCATCCCATCATTGACATTACGGATGACCTCAACGACAGTGTAGTTGTGATCTCCTCCCCTGCCAACGAACCCTCACCAGCGATACCGGTAGCACGTCCAAAGCGGAGGTATGGGAACCCCACGTCAGTTATAAAGCGCACGAAATACGCGCCTGTTGCAGCGGTAATAGATCCCCAACCCTCAACCTCTTACGCAACAAGCCCCCCAGCAGCACCTCCCGCTAATATATCCCCTTATTCATCCGCCGCCCCACGTTCTGTTAAGTCTACAATAATAGAGCCCCAACCATCAACCTCCTACGCAACAGGCCCCCCAGCAGCACCTTCCGCTAATATATCCCCTAATTTATCCGCCGCCTCCCGTTCTGTTGAGGATGAAATAACGCTCGAATTGGTGCGATCCGCAGCCCCCACCCCAGCCTTGACTAGAAATCGGTATAGAGTCAGGGTCGACCCTAGAGCCATGTATAGCAATGGAATTGAGCGCGGGCTACGCCGGGATGTACAGCATATTGTAGAGTTTGCTCTTCAGAATCGTGACGACCGTGAAGTCAGGACGAGTCTGTCCTTTGGATTCGGGTCAGATGACGGTGATGTAGACGATTATTGGGTGATAGTGCCATTTAGACGTTTGGCGGCTGAAGATGTAGAATATATATTAGGACGTATAATGCAAGCCGCCCAAAGTAGTATAGCCTTCAATATGGACAACTTCACGGTAAATATTGACCATGTATTCCGTGTTGCGGGTCATAGTGCTATACCGTTTACTCTTAACTTCAATTCTCCGACTATTTACCGAAAGCATATAAACGTCGATCGTGGTTGCGGCTTTATAGCAGTACTCTTAGCACGTATGTTTACTGTACAAAATACACGGACTCAAAAAATTTGGCTGCCTACGGTCGTGGAGCGTGCCCGTAAACTAGCTGTAGACTGTGAACTTGAATTTGACTGTAATATGGGTCCTGAAGAGCTGAGAAGGGTAGAACAGGAAATGAATGTCCGCATAGTTGTATTTGGGTTGGATGATCGTCGTAGGACTGTGTATGTTTTTAAAAGCTGTGTGAGAGACCGTACAAGACCCCTACTTATTTTAGGATTGTCAGGGACAACGCATCTCCCCATCCGTAATATAAGGTGGCTTTACGCGAGTTATGACAAAAGTCGAAAATATGGGAGACATCATGATTTGTGTAAGGGGTGCCTCGAGTTTGCGGATGATACAGTGAGACATTGTAAAGAATGTCACATGGTATGTGAGCAGTGTAAAAGCACCAAATGTGAAAGCCGTGTAGTTGAAGCTGAGAAGAGAGACTGTGATGTGTGTAGACGCACATTTTTCAATAATAGGTGTTTTGATTTCCATAAATCAATTGGCACGTGCAGGAAAATGAGAATCTGTGAATGTGGTATGTTTCACACAATGGATAATTGGGGAAAATTTAAGCACAAGTGTGACGTAATTCACTGTCCTACATGCTAGGAGGAATATAAGGCGGATGGAGTAAAGCATGTATGTTATATGAAAGATGCTAAGCCTAAAAATAACCCTTGTATAACTGTATACTACGATATAGAAACATATACGAACGCTGAAACCAAAGAGGTAATTCCACATTTACTTGTGAGCAAGACCATCTGTGATGAGTGTATGGGTATCGAATGTGACGAGTGCCCCAAATGTGGTAAACGGACAAACGTTTTTAAAACGAATGTCCGCGATAGTCCTGTGAAACTATTTGTGTCCTATATTGTCAAGTTAGCCAACAAGTTCAAAAAAATGACTGTGTATATTCTCGCCCATAACGGGGCAAAGTTTGACACGCAGTTCCTTTATAAGGAGTTGCTTGAACACGAATCCTCTGAGATATTTACAGGTGATCCATTGAAAAGAGGCAACAAATTAATACAGATGCAGATAAGAGGCAATGTACAATTTAAAGATACTTTATTATTCACACCTTGTAAATTAGCAAAGCTACCCAAGGTGATGGGAGTAGCAGCTGAAGTTTCCAAGGGATACTTCCCTTACACTTTCCTCACCAGCGAGACTTTAAACTACGTAGGCCCACCACCCCCCAAACATTATTTTGACTGTATGGATGAACGTGAAGACTTTGATCGATACTACGACAGTTTTAATGAAAGTAACCCTTATAATATAGCTGATGAATGTGAGCGTTATTGCGTGAATGATGTGCGCGTGCTTAGAGTATGTTTCCAGGCCTTTAGAAGGATGTACATAGCCCGTTTCAAATGCGATCCACTGCAAGTCGCAACCACCATCGCATCATTATGTTTTACGGTGTTCAAGAATAACTTCATGCAGAAAGACACCTTAGCCATTATTCACCGAAACAATCCCCGCAGTTACGGGCACAAGGCTATTTACTGGCTCATACACCTACAGCAACAGACAGGTGTATACATAAAGCACGCCCGCAACACGGGTGAAGTACCCATTAAGATTAATGGACGTGTTTTTTGGGTTGATTGGTTAAGTGAAAACCGTGTCACTGGTGTGAAGACTGTGTACTCCTTTAACGGTTGCTGGTGGCATGGATGCCCCCGTCCTGAGTGCGGAATCACCGGAGATATCCACGGTAGGTCTCCTGCCGACTGTCTTGCATCGACCCGCACCCGCGATCAACTTATAGGATCACAGTTCACTCACAAAGTCTTGTGGGAGCATGAACATGATGCACGGATGGAGACAGACGAGGTGTACCGTGAGGAAATAAACACGATCAAGCGTTCAATGGTGCTGGATCCTCTCAAATGTGGTGATAGCTTGTTTGGAGGACGTACAAATCCTTTCAGACTATACTTTCCACCTACGGAGGGCGTGAAGCTCCATTACTACGATTTCTGTTCTTTATACCCATACGTGATGAAGAGCAATCCGTACCCCGTGGGCGCTCCTGAGAAACTTGTGGGACCTAGCCTACCCTCCATCAATGAATTTTCAAAAAATTTGAATGATCGTTACTTTGGGGGCTCTTTCGTAGACGTACTCCCCCCACGCAATTTATGGATGCCGATCTTACCTGTCGTTATCGACGACAAGCTCATGTTTCCCCTGTGCGTGAAGTGCGCGGAAGAGGATAACGGCGAATGTAACCATATACCCCACCAGCGTAAGATCAGAGGCGTATATACAAGTCCTGAGCTGGCCCTAGCCGTACGCCATGGTTATAGAATACTGAAGATACATGAGGTGTGGAGGTTTCAGAAGCTACCCAACCTTTTCACACCATATATAAACGCCTTTTTGAAGGATAAGGTTGAGGCATCAGGGTATCCGCGAGGAGTTGATACCGAAGATGAAAAGTCTGCCTATATTCAACGTTACCGCGACCGCGAAGGTATACAACTTGATCGTGTCCAAATTGTAAAGAATCCTGGCAAGCGCTTTAGTGCAAAGTTGTGTCTAAACAGTCTATGGGGAAAATTTGCGCAGAATACCGGCAGAGGGAGCATTCATTTGGCACAAAGTTATAGCGATGTCTGGGATTATGCCAATGCTCCCGATAAAGAGGTCATAGAGATCGTGAATGTAGGTAATACTTACATAATAAAGTACAACCACACTGAATTTGCCACAGATATCTCAAGGGTTACAAACATACCTGTGGCCAGCTTCACAACAGCCTACGCCCGTATAAAACTTTGGGGTCTATTGCATTCTCTTGGGCGGAGAGTATTGTATACCGATACAGATAGCGTGATATTCACAGAGAGGGAGGGTGAATACATGCCCGCTATTGGGGAGTTCCTCGGCGAGCTCACTGATGAGATCAAGGACGAGTATGGGGACAACGCTTACGCCGACTCTTTTGTCTCAACAGGACCTAAGACTTATGGGGTACGGGTCAGAGTGGGGGAGGAAATGAAATATATCGTGAAGGCAAAGGGTATTACGCTCAACCATGCGAATCGGCGGGTTGTTAACTTTGAAGGATCTAGTATGTTTGGACGATGATGAGGGCGAACAACCTTCCCAACTAATTGTAGGCACCCACAATTTTCGGGCGCAGAAGCTGGGGGGCGTGAAGGAACTTAGGGGTACGAAGGTGTGCCGTAACACCTATAGGAAACGTTACCAGTTACCTGGTACCTATGCTACCGTACCCTTTGGATACCATAACGTATGATGCTTCTATTGTTAACGCACACGTATTTGTCTTGTATATAATCGTATCTATTGATTTATTACACGTATTTGTAAATATATATATAACTTGAATATCTCGTTTATTAAATCGTATTTGTAAAGTATATATTGATTTATTACACGTATTTGTAAATATATATATAACTTGAATATCTCGTTTATTAAATCGTATTTGTAAATATATATAGCTTGAATATCTCGTTTATTAAACAAATCATGTTTCAATTAGCGTTTCACTTTCTCCTTTGTGTGTGTGTGTGTGTGTGTGTGCGCGCAGGTGAAAGTTCTAAGCTCCGCCCACTGTAAGACCGTGAGTCATGCTACTATCTGGGAGTCCCTGCGTGGTCAGTCGACTGCAGTAAGCCCGAGAGATCAGACGTGTATTCAGATCAGACGTGTATTCAAATGGCTACCTTTAATATTGCTTGTACAACGTTTATGAAATGGTATTCAGCAAAGTGTCAGGATGTGGTGGATACCGAAAAACTTCCTATTGCTCCCTCCTATACCTCTTTTAAAAACACATTGGATTGTGCGAAGTTCCAAGATGTACAAATACTCTACGGATGTTCTGGTGAGATCGTTGAAGGCTTTCGTTGCACAGACGATGTGCTGAAGTATACTGCAGAGCTAAACTTTATAAAGTCTCACATACACCGTGAAGTAAAAGAAACAACGCGTGCAGAAGAGAAGCAGCAGGTATGGATAATGAACCTTGCGGATGGGTGGTGTGACAAGCGGTATTACGTCATGCTACACCATGTCGATTACTCATACCCTACGACTGAAAATGTGAATCTCGTGATCATGGACAATCTTAAGTATTTTTATCACTATATTAACGTATATCATGATGAGGTTCGTAGTGAGGTTGTGGCTAGTGCCCTGCGTGAGTTTTAACAGACTTTAGAGACGAGTATCGTTTGATGGGCAGAAAGGAAAAATATGAGCATATGTTCCTCTCAAATAGTGCGCCGGAGTGTGAAGATGTTTAGTAAAACATAAAATGTTCCTAGTTCTTATCCTGAGGTAAAATGTCTGGTGCGTAGGCTGGTAGTGATGAAATTAATTCTTGTACCGGAAAAACAAATATGTACAACAATTCGGTACGACTCGCGGATCATACGAACAAGCCCATTCACGTATCATCGAGTCAGCCGCCCGTCGAACCGTTCCTGCCTACCTGCGTGCCTCACACGGCTCATAGTTATCTCAGAGCTTGAACCGAGTGGACGTGCGCTCCTCGAATACGATGGAACTTCCTTTGAGCAGCATTCTCAACGCCTCGTACGATGTGTCCGTGACGAAATCGTTGCGCGTTTTCAGGCGTAATTCCGGTACCATTAGCTATGTACTGGAAACGGAATGTAGACAAACAAACAAACGGGTTTATTTAAGTGTCGAGGAGATGAATAGAATCTTCGTGATAGTTGAGAAGTGGAGTGAAGATCGTTATAAAATACCTGCTAACGTAGGTACAAGAAGAGAGCAGATTAGTGACGCACCCTCATACGCCGTTGTATGTACGTTGTGTATAAATAACGATCGGCCGTGCATTGATATACGGCTGATGTGGAAGAATGCTTCTGATAATAACGCTCTTGTTCCTACGCGAAACCGTTTCATCCTCGACAGAATGTTTGAAATCGTCGGATTCCGCAAGCTGAAACCTATATTAGACGCGCGTGTTACGGACATGCTTTATTTGGATACAGTACTTGAATACGCCTACACTGCTCTGCTCGATGGGTTTACCGAGTGTAGGGCTGGTGAGAATGGTCTAGTGCTGGATGTTTATTTAAAAAGTTTTGACTCTTTGAAATACCATGAACTTTGGTACAAAGCAATTGATCGGTACAAGGCTGAGCTCACCTACACCGTTCACCCTGAAGAACTATTTCTTTATATAACGCGCAGTTGTCGTAACGATTTAGAAGATTATTTCAATTGCCGCTATGTTGAGTGAGTTCACGATTGAAAAGCTCGAGTCGGTAGAAATAAACCCTCGATTGGAAAAGCGTGCTTATAAACTTGTGTTTAATAATGTAGCTAACGATGAACTCTTTGTGCGTGCTTTTGATTGTATTCTAGACGTATTTAAAGATGACTTACCAACCGGTTGTAAAGTGGGAACAAAAATAGTACTGAACGATATGAAAGCCCTTCATATCGAATACAGGTTTCCCTATACTTTAAGCGGTGAAATATTATTAAGCCGCATATACTGCTTAATGCAGAGCAATAATGATGTAATTGTAAACTCGATTAAGACCGAGTTTAGTATTTTGAAAAAAAAGTGAAATGTATTTATATATTTTGCGTGATATTTCTCCTGTACTGTTATGATTATATACATATTTCTATTATTATTGAAATGTATTTATATATTTTGCGTGATATTTCCCCTGTACTGTTATGATTATATGCATATTTATATTATTATTGAAATGTATATTTATTTCTATTTGAAATGTATATTTATTTTATATATATCACCATAATTGTGTGTATATATTTCCTGTACTGTTATGATTATATGCATATTCCTCAATTATTATTGAAATGTATATTTATTTTCTATATATTTATAATAAACAGAATGATGCAATGTTGTTTTACTTAATTATATCATGTTACGGCTTCTAAACCTACTACCGGTATTCTAAACCAACTTTTAAGAAATATAATAATGTATACAATGGTATCGCTAAAAAGTGGTATCTGGCAACTCAAGCCATTTACGCCTTCTAAGCCAACTGGCTGATTAGGAGTCTATAATAGTGTATACAATGGTATCGCTAAAAAGTGGTATCTGGCAACTCAAGCCATTTACGCCTTCTAAGCCAACTGGCTGATTAGGAGTCTATAATAATGTATACAATGGTATCGCTAAAAGTGGTATCTGGCAACTCAGTCTTCGATTAGAATTAAATGAATACATGGTGCTATCTGGCAACTCAAGCCATTTACGCCTTCTAAGCCAACTGGCTGATTAGGAGCCTATAAAACAACGCCTACTCGGCTGAAGTCTTAATATGCACTTGGCTCCTGCCAGGTGAACACCTCTCCTCCTTTCTCTCCTCCTTTCTCTCCTTTCTGGCCCTTTGGGGGAATAGCTTGGGGGAGAACTCCGCCTCCAAGTTGCATGCCCCTTGCAACCCCGGTTGGCAACAAAGGCCAGTACTCTTTTTTTCTTTTTTTTTCTTTTTTTTTCTTTTTTTCTTTTTTTTGGCAACACCCCCACCCCCCTTTGCAACAACCCCCACCCCCTTTGCAACATTACGTAATCACTTGCAACATTCTTGCACTCTCCCCTTTTTCGGCTATACTACTTACCTCTTCAAAGGAACAAGGTGCATCTCGGGTGATGGTATGGTGTGGCATTTGGAAGGATCGCATCATAGGCCCCCTCTTTTTCGATGAACATATCACTGGAGGCACCTACCTACGTATGCTCAAGGAAGAAGCATTTCCCAGTGTCTTGAACGAAGAAGGAAATTTCCCAACATGGTTCCCGCAAAACGGCGCTCCTGCACATTACAGCACCCAAGTAAGGGAATACCTGTACCAACAATTCCCTGGTCATTGGATAGGACGTCGAGGGCCTGTGGAATGGCCAGCTAGAAGCTCGGATCTCACGCCACTAGATTTTTATCTCTGGGGCCACTTGAAAGCGCTGGTATACGTAGAGAAAATTAGCAGTGGTGAACATTTGCAACAGCGCATTATTGGGGCATGTAACACCATTACTCCTGACATCATTCACCGTGTGCTTGCTGACTGGGTATCACGTTTGAATTTGTGTATTGAAAACAATGGTGGACATATTGAGCACGTTCTGTAAATAAAAACTTTTGTTTTGCCTTTTTTTATTATTTTTCCTATGACGCCTCACTTATGGGACACCCTGTATAATATATATATATATATATATATATATATATATATATATATGATATACACAGACCGTGTATATCATAAAAAAACTCAGGGAACCATTCTGAGTTCATTCCCATGTACTGTGTATATATATATATATACAGTATATGGTGCTGGTTAAGTGTGCGGTCTACCTAGCTTTTAGTTAGCCTTATAAGGCTAACTAATGAAACTATCACGACTTAACCTAACCAATCGTCAAGGGCGTACAGTTGACCTAACGATTGGTTAGGTTAAGTCGTGATATTTTCGTTAGTTAGCCTTATAAGGCTAACTAAATGCTAGGTAGACCGCACACTTAACCAGCACCTATATATATATATATATATATATGCCAATGTCGTAACACCGCTTCCCGGAGATTAGCGAAGTTAAGCGACATTGGGTCTGGGTAGTAGTTGGATGGGAGACCGTCCTCCGCGCCCAGATTATGTAGCGACCCGTGGTTCGGATCCCACGTAAAGCTGTAGGTCCCCTCTGTCATATGACCTTAGATGATGCGAAGGTTAAACAACCCCAATTAAAAAAAATATATGTATATACACTGTATATTAAACAGAATAAGTAATACTGAAGCGATAAAAGCTTTAGTCCTGAAACCCTTCTGATCTCTCGCTCGAAAACCGAAATAATATTTAATGAAACTATTTCTCATATTGAGGCTGTTAATTCGTCTTTTCTCTCTTCATGTTTTTGTTAACCATTTAATCGCTTGATTAGTCCAGCAGAGCATTCCACTTAATTAAAAGGAGAGAGAGAGAGAGAGAGAGAGAGAGGAGAAGGAGAGAGAGAGAGAGAGAGAGATTAAGAGTAGTAGTATAGTAATACTAATATCTTATTATGATTATTTTCAGGTCTGTAAACACGTTGAACTCGGGAGAAACAGTTTCAAATTTTGTGCCTCACATTGATAATACCACAACGACTACAACGACGACGACTACAACTACGACCACTACTATGGAACCTACAACGACGACGACTACAACTACAACCACTACTATGGAACCTACAACGACTTCGACGACGACTACAGAATCAACTACAACAAGTAAGATTTTCTTTACTTATTAATGTCTGATGCAGGGAACGAAAAGCTTTAAAAGGTTGATGATTAAGAATGAGTCAATTCATTTGTGGAGCTGACTGGAAAAGGTTTAGCCCTTAATTTGTTGTTTGCCAAACTAAAACCTTTTAATCTCATATAATGAGAGTTATTTTTTTCAATTTCTAGACCCGTCACTGAAGTAATTATTTCGAACTATTTTGAACATACGAATATAAGATATTTATGCATATTATTATTCAAGTTAAGAGTTCAAAGCTTTGAATAAATAAGAAATTTAAGGGTTTAAAATTAATTAATTAATTAATTAATATTATTATTATTATTATTATTATTTTATAGGGTGATCCAAGAAAGGAGTTCCCAAAATAACTTTCAATAACAAAATTTAACATCTTTAATTTTGGATCACCCTGCATTAAAGAAACAAAATAAAACATGTAAGCGCCTTGAACATAAAGAAAATAAGAAATTGATTGTACTGTAATGTCCGTATAGTAGAGTTTCAGTGAATTTTGGTTTCTCAACTTTACGGTACAAGAAAATTTCTTTTAGGATTTTATATCAAAACCAATACTTTCTATTGATTCATTCATATCATTTTGTTATTAATGTTAAATAATATATGGTTTTAAATATTAAAATTATATAAATTTATATATGTGCAGTTGCGGAAAAAACTTGCCTGAAACATATAATTTCTAAAAATCATAAAAAATTATGATTGCGTTTTGTTATTACTGCCACCAAAAAGAATAAAATATTCACACAAATACAGAATATTAGTTATTAGTAATTTCCTATGTTTTTTAAGTTTTGTAGGCGAATTCTTTTCCGAAACTGTACAGTTAGTTCAAAAAATTATGTCATGGAGTTTGACGACAGGAAGATTTTTTTTAATCAACTGTACTTCATGGAATGAATCTATAAAAATAAAAATTTGTAGCAACATCTAAATTGTTTGGCATCCAATGTTGAATAGTCAGTTCATTTCTGCCATGATTACACGAACCATTAAGCCTGTTACTAGAAGAATAAGTATGCATGGAAATAGAAAGGGTAACTTCGTTTGACCATTTTTATTCGTTACCAAATAGCTTACCATGTTGTTTACTTGTATAACCGAGTGTTCTTTTTCTGTATAATAATATATAAAAGAAGAATATGAACACGGTCTATTCATTCGCTACTTCAGGTTCTCCTACCAGCTGCCCAACTAAGGATGGCTCTACGTGCACGTTTCCTTTCAAATACTTCGGCAGAGAGTACACCGCCTGCATCAAGAGAGACGAAACGAGGGCGTGGTGCGCTACCGAAGTAGACGCAGAAAACAACTACATTGGACTGTGGTCCTACTGTTCAACTGATTGTCCAAGTAAAGTTAATTGCACTGTAAATAAATGATTATTTATATATTAAAATATTCAGTACACATCGGTGTCTTATATGTTGTTCATAATAATCAATCAGGAGTGCCAGAAATTGGCACAACGCGGCCAGCTGCGCTAACTCCTCGATTATTATTAACTAGCATCATCGTGTATTTTTTTTATTATTAAATGTTCTATTTTGCCGATATATTAATAGTACAACAGGTAAATTAGTATCTGTCAAGCTTTACCAGCCAATTTTTCACTGACACAACCTTAAGAAGACGAAATAAATTACCGGTTGGATTTTATGTTTATTAAAATAACTGTAAATTAGTTAAGGAGTCAAGTCTTTAAGGTAAGGGCGAATGTTATTACATTAAAGGCAGAGAAGAGAGAGAGAGAGAGAGAGAGTCTCGTAATTTTCGGCTAACAATAAACTGACAAGTTATACTTACAAAAATTTGAGAGCAACAAAAACCTGTGATCCTGACTGAACAAAATCTGGGACTTAACTCTCTAGGGTAAGGATCTTAAGCACCGTTGTAGGTTTTCTTCCCCAACTTCTTCCCGAAAGGGCAGCCGTAATCCCCCATTCCCAAAACAAACACTCAGGAAAAAAATATAAAAACCGTTACAATCTTTGAGAAGTTGCATTTAAACAAACTTAACAATGTTCATTACAAATATTTCTCAAACGAATACAACCGTGGTCATCAACAACCTCAGCTATAGAGTGGACAGAAAGAAATTGGAGATGAAGGCACAGATAGAAGGATAGAAATCGAAAGAGGGCAGTTTGGACATTAAAGATTTGTTCCAGACTCTACCAAAAGCTTTTAATGTGTCTAGCGCAATAGAAAAAGTCTCAACGAAATCCCGAAAAGAGGATGATCAAGAGTCAGAGAGATATGTAAAAAGATCGCCAGTCGAGCGTCCCTTGTGGAACCCGTACCGACAATCGGAAAAAAAATTGTGGGTAGAGAGTTGTTTAAGAATCTTCCTATTAATTAATGATAGATTCAAAAACTTTAGAAACGCAAGAAATCAAGACATTTGGACGATAGTTGAAGGGTTGAGAGCAGTCACCCTTCTTTGGGACAGGCTGAGTGAAAGCGAACTTCCAACAGAAAGGAAAAGTACCGGCTGAAAGGCAAAGATGAAAGAGTTTGCATTGGCAAGGTATCAGCATAGAAGCACAGTGCTTGAAAACAACAGGAGGAACACCATCATGACCGTACGCCTTCCTACATTTGAGCCCAGATAGGGCAGAAAGAATATCTTTGGTAGAGAGTCTAATTTCAGACATCATAAAGTCAGAGGGAGGAGATGGAGGAACAGTATCAGAATTGTCCAGGGTTGAATTGGAGGCGAAGAGTTCAGTTTTGTCAGGAGAAGGCGCATAATACAATACTACTACTTGTGCTAATATGAATAATAAAAAAAATAATAATATTCACCGTTGAACGATCCCGAACGCTTCTACGTGAACGTTAACGCCGAATGCTTGTGCAGACGGCTGCTGCCGAAGTTTTTATTTGTTTTTTTGTTTTAGCAGCGATTTTTAACACTTTCAATATAAATTATTCGCTAAATACCCATTAGTATATAAAAACTTCGAGTCTTGAGTTTGACACATCTCCGTACACTGTTTCTTCTCGAACCAAACTGACCCAGTCAGCCAGTACCCAGTTTGAAACAGCTGAAAGGTTCACTAAAGGCCAATTGGCTTGTCACTTCCAGCCATTTCTAGGGAACCTAAACACCGGATATCCACCCCAGAGTCCCGTCAGCGGAAATTCCAGAGTGTTTACATACATTATTCACAATAATCATTCAAAGGTTATGGAAATGAAAGGCACTGTTGAAAACTTTAAAATAATTTCTAAAATAAATACGTGTAAGTAAATAAACAATCGATAATAATAGCAAATAAATAACAAGGCCAAATTTTTAAAATACTTTATAAAATAAATAAACTAAAAAGCTTTAATAATGATAACAATAAATTATGAATCAAAATATGTGTTAACCCCTCCGTCTATGGCCTGGGTCGGTTCGAAGTCGACGGGGGTTCTAGTTAGGTGGCAGCAACGAATGTGTGACTTGTAGTAGTTTTCTTCTATATTACTCTCCGAGTTCTTCTATAGTGGCTCGGAGGACTCTGGAAGACTTACTAAAAATGCTGAAGATTCCGGACTCTTCTTATAGCGTATCCGGAAAGTTTAATGACTAAGTTCTTCTGAAGAGAGCAAGGCTCGAAGGATAAGATAAAGACTATCTTTACTGTAATTTACTGCTAAAATGTACAGGTAGTGCTCAGCCTCTGAATTAGCTTCTGAATGACAATGGAAGATTTTTACTGGGGTTTATATACCCAAAAACTGCTAACATCATTATTATTAAATGCTAAAAAGGCTGTATTATTTTTGCACAATATTCGAAAATAAAGTAAATTTTTAGCTGTGGTAAGGCTTGAACGAGTAAACAAAATATTTGAAGACGAAACCATATTTTTATCTTAAACCGCGACTTTTCAGATCTGATGTTATCATGATCTGCCAAGTTAACTAAAAGTGGAAATCGGACTATGCATCTTTACACTAAAATATGCATATGAGTAAAATTTTAAGGTTTAAGATGTACAATTTTAATGCTTAGGCAAGACATGATCTCATCTTTTATAACGAAAGAGAATGTATACAAAATATGAACATTGCAAAGCTTAAGCGATTCCTTATTAAGCGAAATCTAAAAAAATGATTATGAGATTTTAAAAAACAACAGGTCACCAATTATTTGGCAAAGTAGAAAGCAAATCAAAAATTTTATCCAAACTCGCGTTGGGCGATTTTGGTCCTTATGTAAAAATGAATACACACACGTACATACATATGAGTATAGGCATTATATAAAGTTAAATATATAAGAATATACAGGATTATATAAATACATGAACCATATAACACATGAATTTTTAAAATGGATACTTTTTCTTAAAATGGATACAAGAACTATATAAATGAATACAAGAATTACATGAAGAATAAGATAGTATAGGAATATGGGAATTATTTATGGTTCATTTTTACAGGGCTCTTCCCTCTAGAATGATATTAATATAATAATGTAACATCCTAACTAATGCTAACTAGATGATAACTATGGGTTTTATAATACAGATTTATATACAACATAAGTCGGGTGGTTAAGTCTAGTTCACGTGGTCTGGGTACGCACTCTTGGTCGTGCATAAATAGTTTCATGTTCCGTGTCACTTGGTTTTCTTTGTTCCCAGAATGATCTTTTCACCACAAATATACCGAGGATAATAGCACATACAATAATGATACTAACGGCAGATGTTGAGAAAATGGTTACCGGTTGTAGTATTTGTAAGAGGTTGTTGGTTATCATCCGAAATTTTAAACCGGCTCAATTGATCATTCCATTCAGGGGCATGTAGTTCGGGTAGGATGGTTACAGGTTTTATGGAGAGATTTAAGATCTCTATGACGGGTTTAAATTTAATTTGCGACGGGAATGGGTATGAGTTATTAAGGGTAACCTTGTACGGGTTGTATATTTGGAGGGCTTTTGAACGCAAGGAGCAACCAATTGGTAGCCGAATAACCATAGGGATTGTGATGAGGGAATAATTCGATGGACACTCGAGAGTAGCGGCAGTCCTGTTCGCGAAGGAAACCCAGATGTCTGGTCCAATTCGTAGTTGGATGGTTTTAGGGGAATGAAATTTTTTAAATGAACATACGGGGCATGCCGGTCACGAATTAATCGATAAAGCAAGACCTAGTAGTTGGAAGAATAACTGGTTTGAGTGGAGGGCAGACGAGTTGTTTATTTGGTTGCGGGAATCGGCAATGCCGGACGTCGCTATCTGACATCATAGAATAAGCTGACAGATCTTTGGTGAGGAAAAGGTAAGGTGGTACGGTGGGTAAATACAATCGATAGACATTAGAGTTTTTGGTAGGGTGTTGGGAAAGGGTGAAATTTATATACGTCATAAGTGAGGACATCGAAAAATGGTATAATTATGAGGTATGTGTAGGGGCGTGGTCCATGTACAGTCCAGGTGTATTCTAGAAATTGAGGGTAATTAGTGTGGTTGAGTGGGAATATGGGTGATAATTTTAATTGTGACTGGGCGGTGTGAATCAAGGACTGAAGTATTTCCCATGGTATTAGGGTGGAAAGAGTGATTTTTCCATGGGCTAGCTGGGTTGCACGCAAAACCTTGGAATGAATCGTAGTTATTCGTTGTAAGTATTTATCGATTAGGGTTACTTGTAGGTTCATTATCTCTATTAATTCTAGATATCTTTTGTGTTCTTTGTATTGAGCTAACATGGATTCAAGGTATGTGAATCTGTCCGAAAGGGAGTGGAGGAAGCGATTGTTTTCGTGTAATGACCTAATAGTTTGTTCTAACATGTGTCCATTATATTGTCGATTTCGCGCGAAGAGATTCAATTTAAGTTCAATTCTTTTAATATCTTCTTCGGTTGCTAATCCGAATAAACCTTTGAACAGTTTCCCTCCTATATCTATCAGTCCCCTTTTACTTCTTTGGTTAAAGTTTTCTGAATTTTTAGTTTCAGTTTGTATCCATGGTAAGGCTAATATTTCTGATAGGGCGCGTGCTGTAGTTTGAATATTTTCGAGGGTATTTTCTAACAGAACGCGACTAATCTGATCTTTTCCTTGGAAAGAATTCTGGACTTTACTTTCAAACGTTTTTAATTGGGTTTGTATCTGAAGGAGATTGATTTTAATTCTAGCAGGGGGTTGCAAATTTATATAAAGGTCTGCGTGCCCTTTCAAAAATTTACCTTCTGCAAGTTTTTCTATAACAACTCCGGTAGAAATTTTAATGCTAGGTCTACAAGAGTAAATAATTTGGAAAATTATAAGGGGGACAATTTTATTCATTTCTACGCCTTAGGTTATACGGAGCTGGGGGTGGTTGTGTGGATACTTGTGTTTGTGGGCGAAGGGGTCGGCCTCGTTTTGGTGGCAATGGGGGTCGACCGTTGAGCTCGGATTCTGAGCGGGTTCGTTTCTTATGTGAAGGTTCTAGTTCACGTGGGTGATGCATTTGCGGGCGGTATGTAGGGTCCGTGCGTCGATCATCAATCGGTGAGGGTGGTGACAGAGGAGATGGTGGAGTTGGAGGAGATGGTGGAGTTCCACTGAGTGATCCTCTCGAAGGGGTTTCTCCAGGGTCTGGGTCCGATGGGACGCTTGGCTCTGGGGCCTCCTCTTGTTCAGAGATTGCCTCGAGTACTGGTGGTATTACGAGGTACCAATCTTCGTCATGGGTAGCGGTTCCCGCGGTGACCACTTCAGTTTTTTGATCCCTGCCCGATTTGTTAATATCTTGACCTTTTGAAGGATAGGCGGCTCGAACGCCTGGCAGCTGTTTTTTGGGAAGGTGTTGTTCGGAAGCTATCTTCAAATTGTCAGCGTGAATGATCTTTAGTTTGGAATGATCCCGGAGGTCGAGGATTTCATAACGATTTTTTCCGAGGTTTTTCATAATCCTATATGGGCCATCCCATTTTGGGTATAATTTGCGATGAGCACCTGGCGGTTTCACGCTCTTCAGATAACATCGCATACCGACGATTATAGTCCGTTGACGGGGATGACGCCTATGTTGCTCTTGCTCCATCTGTTGGTTTCGTTGGTCGAGGGCATAGCGGATTATGTCAAAAATCTTGAAAGATCGTTCAGCTAGTTGCTGATTTGCTTCTGCCATTTCGGAAGATGTTAGAACTGCCGGGTCGGTTTGGTCGGGCAAATCAAAAGGTAGACGCTTGTCGTAGTGATAGAGGACGAAATGAGGGGTGTCCCCGATGGACACATTATAGCCATTGTTGATGGCTGTTTGTACCATGGGAAGGGAATCATCCCATGTACGGGAGGATGCATCGACAACGTGGCGCAGGGCTTCCAAGATCTTTCGATTGTGCCTTTCCACTAAGCCGTTTGCCTGCGGATGGTATGCCACAATGTGTGTATTTTTAATTTTACACATGTTACAGAGTGACTCGAACAGTTTGGAAGTGAAACTAAGGGCGTTATCCGAGATTAGGATGGAAGGAGTGGTATGATTTTGGATGACGCGTTCCACTAGGGCTCTTGCCACAGTTTCCGAGGTCTGGTCTGGAATGGCGGCTACTTCGCTGTAACGCGAGAAGTGGTCCGTAAACACAATGATGTACTGATTTCCCTTTGATGTTTTGGGAAATGGTCCCAGTATATCCATTCCAGTTCTTTGCCAGGGCCTTTGGCATACTGGATATTTATGCATCGGAGCTGTGGATGGTACGTTGCCCTTATGCTTTAAACACGACGGACATTCGGCGATGTATTCTTGTACCTTTTGTTCATCGGGAAAGTGGTATCGCTCCAAAAGACTCTTGATGGTGCGATCCGGCCCCATGTGTCCATACAAAGGTGAGTCGTGACAAAGTCCAATGGCTATATCGACGAGATCCTTTGGTATCTCCACGAGGTCGTTTCCATCTTCGTTCCTGAAATGTACGAGCCCATCTTTGAGGTTGTACTGTTCTTTTACCTTCGATGGTTCCTTTTGTTCCAGGCGCGCCCGAAGGTTTTGGGTGTGTTGGTCCTGTTGTTGGGAGTATTGCAGACACTCGTAGTCGAACACAGGAAGAATTCCTATTTTATTCACTTGGGCGTCGGGCTTGAGTCTCGACAATCCGTCTGGAATAACTTGCAGTTTTCCCGGTTTGTATACGATTTTTGCTGCAAAGTCCTGAATCAACAGAGCCCATCTACTCAATCGTCCTTCAAGTAGCTTGTCCTTGAAGAGGTACGTGAGTGGCTTATGATCAGTCTTGATGGTTACATCGTAGCCATAGACGATATTTCGGAATTTTTTCAAAGCCCAATATACCGCTAGGGCCTCTCGGTCCGTAGTGGAATAATTCCGTTGAGGTGCAGAGAGAAGTTGACTGGCATAAGCAATGGGTAATTCCACACCGTCTACGTCCTGTAACAGGACGGCTCCTAGTCCATAGGAGGAAGCATCTGTGGCTATGATGAAGGGTCTTGTGTAATCAGGATATTGTAAAATGGGATGACAGGTTAGTTTATTAATTAAAGTTTCAAAGGCATGTTGGTGATCGGATTCCCAGTTAAATTTCGAATTTTTCTGGAACAAATTAGTAATGGGTTTAGCAATATTGAAAATTGGGGGATAAAGTTCCGATAGAATCCGACAAAACCAATAAATGCACGGGCGTCGTCGATGGTTTTGGGTACAGGGTACCTTTCCAGGGCTTCGAGTTTGGCTGGATCAGGTTTAATTCCTGTGGACGAGAGTAGGAATCCTAGGTATACCAGGGATTCTTGTAAAAAATTGCACTTTGCAAGCTTCAGTTTAAGGTGTGCTTTTCTCAAGTGTGATAGCACATTCTGAAGGCGTTGAAAGTGTGTTTTTATGTCCGAACTGTAGACGATAATATCGTCAAGATAAACGAGAGCTTCGACACCTAATAGGTCGGAAAGGACTATATTCATCAACCTAGAGAAATTAGCAGGCCCATTTCGGACTCCGAAAGGTAAAACCTGGAATTCGTAATGGCCTCGGTTAGTGGAGAAAGCAGTCAATGCCCGAGATTCGGGACTGACCTCCATTTGCCAATAACCCGATGCTAAATCGAGGGATGAAAAAAAGTTCGCTTTCCCTGCGTTCGGAATTGTTTCCTGCATGTTTGGAATCGGGAAACGGTCTGGTAATGTTGTTCAGGCGTCTAAAATCTATACAAGGGCGAGATGTTCCGTCCTTTTTGGAGACGAGAATCATAGGAGCGGACCAGGGACTAGCTGAAGGTTGAATGACATCCTGCTCCAACATGGTGTTCCTCAATAGTGACTAATTGGGAATGTGGAACCCGATAGGGAGGAATGAAAATGGGTTTGAAGTTGGGTTCCAGCTTGATTTCAAAAGGGACCAAATTAGTTCGGCCCAGAGGATCTCCTTTTAGGGCAATCACATCTCTATTTCTTATCAGGAAATCGAGAAGTGATTCCATTAGTTTGGGATCCTGTAAAGCTGGTGACTCCTGAAGGGAGTGCTCCAGACATTTCTTATATTCTTCTTTTAATACTGAAGGATTTAACTCTAAGGAACTGGAAACACGATTTATCATACTGATGGGGAAATCTGAATCTACTTCTACTGTGGAAACAGTTCCTATTTTCTGATTTGAAGTTAATTCTATAGGACTTTTTCCTTTGTTTAAACAAACAACAGGGATAGCTGAATTCTGACTCTGACTAAGGACTTGGGCAATAAGAACATCTCTTTTGAAATTACTTTTCTCTGTAATCAGAGTACGCTCTGACTCTAATAATTTTCCTTGACTGTTAACTACTTTTGCTAGGAAACAAATCTTCTCATAAGGTGCTACTGTTATATGCTCGGTAGGGCATATGAAAAATTGTGAATCTGACTCTGGTTCGGCGACTAAAATTTGCCTTATTGGCTGAACTGAAGCTGGCTGACTGGAAACTGGCTGACTGGAAACTGGCTGACTGGAAACTGGCTGACTGGAAACTGGCTGACTGGAAACTGGCTGACTGGAAACTGCTGACTGGAAACTGACTGTGTTGATCCAACTGGATTCAACAACTGGAACTGATTACCCTGGGGTCTGATTTCTGGAGCGGTTGTCCCTCTGGATGCAACCGGCTGACTTGAACTGCTATCAAGTGGAGGGGGTTTCCTATTTCTTTCGGAAATCTGAACTGAACTAATTCTATTAGCATTAAGCTGTCTGTCATTCTCACGGAGATGGTGGTGTGTCCTATTTCGACACTTTACTAACTTTCCGGCTGGGTAAATCTCCCATTGATTCCGGTTAAAAAAATCCATACCTAGTAGGATGTCTGTCTGAAAGGTGGCGACTGTGTCCACTATACAACATTTCGCGGGGTATACCGCGTTTCCAACTTCTAAATATAACTCAATTTCTCCGTATGTAGGTATGGGTGTGCCCGTAACTCCTCTGAGTTGGCAGGATGGTGCCTTAAGTTCATATTTGTAATTTGTATTCTCTAATAATTCATCTACACATTGTTTCTTAATTAACGTCGCGTGTGCTCCTGTATCTAGGAGAGCAGTTAAATCTTGGTTATCGGTGCTACAATTTATTATTAAATCTAGGAGGTCCGCACCTATTATCCTGATGGGGAGTTTGTGTGCGTATCTGGGTTCATTACTGTAATTTAGGAGGGGGAGGTTGAACTGCTGCCTCCAATGTAGGGTCTAAAAAAGGGCTCGAATGGTCTTCTATGGGAGGACCTGGGTCATATTCTACGGGATTACCATACGCTGGAGGGTGTTCTTGAAAACTGTACTCTGGGGAAAATGATTCCTCCACGGGTACTTCTACGTACCGAACTAGTTGACCTTGCTGGTTGTACTGAGGTTTGTACATGGGGTAAGAGTGTGGTTGACCCTGTGGTCGTAATCTATTGGGTTGGTAGTTCGACTGAGGCTGGGAATGGACTGGTTTCTGGGGATTGGATGACTTTTGGGATACGTTTTGGGAACGTGGTGGTTTGGTTTCTGAAAGTGGGGTCTATACCCTGCAGGGGCTTTATCAGCACACTTTTGGCGATCGCCACGGCGATGACCATGTTCGTGACAGTGGGAGCAATAAGAGGGATAATTACTGACTTATCATGTGCCCAAAGCTATCGCAGTTAAAACACTGTGGAGGAGGGCGTGTATTCTGGGTTTGGGGGGCTTGTTTCTGGGTGGTGGTTTCCCTGCATTGGCCTCGATTTATAGGGTTGTTGTTGCTGTTGGTGTTGTGGCTGCTGCTGTTGAATGTAATGTACAGGGGTTTCTCTACTCTTTCGGTAGTTTGGTTTGCTAAATCGGGGTAATGTTCCCGTGTTTTGTTTATGGCTACACTTACAGGTTTGTCAACATTTAAAAACTCCTGAAACTTTTTTTTAGGTGCTCCGGGTAGGTTTTGGTAAATGGTTGTTGCTACTATTAGATTTCTTTGTTTCGAAGTGAAAGTTATGCCACATGCATTTTCTGCGGCACGGAGGGCTTCTCCTACAAGTTTATGTGTACGTGTAATAAAATTGTTTAAATCTTCGTGTTCCTCTTTCTTCCATTTAGCTTGGAAGACTGCTTCTAACGTGGCTAAGGGTTGTGCAAGTTATTTCTTTAAAAAATTCTAATAAGTTTTGTTTAAAATCGTCCCATGTTGTAGCTTCGCTAATTGATGGGACGTAGGTGACTGTGTCATGAGCATTCCCTTCTTTAGGGTCGATAAATCTTTTTGCTTCCCTAATTTTTATATCATCATCGGTATGTTTCGCGTAAGAAATGTTGCTCTAAAGATTCAATCCAAGGTCTTACGCGTGGTTCAACAAACGATTATCTATGGTCCCCTTAAAAATTAAAACAGTATGGGAAGGTTTACTAGTCTGCCTAAGTTAATGTATGCTGGGGCGGGGGTTTGAGACTGAGACATATTGGCTTGTTCTGGATCTGAAGTTTGTGTGTTTGGGAGTATGTTTGAAGGGCGCGGGGTAGGTGGAAAAATGGGTGTAGGTAAATTTTCGATGTCAGAAAGCGCACCGTCTGAATCGCTCATATGTGAAGGTACTTATTAATGTGTTCTAATTAGGTCTGCTTGACCGATCTTAATTTATGGAATGATCACTTAAGGGGTTTTCCTAACTACACTATCTAAAAAAATAAATGCACAACAATTTGCCTAACTGGGAAAATTTGAAAAGATTGCAAACAAAAAAATAAAAAAATGTAAACAAGATTATCCTGGTACTATGTTTGGTACATTAAATAAAATTATACTATACTAACTATAATAATGAAAATAACTGTGAAAATAACTCTGACAATAACTTTGTGACAATAATTCTGTGACAATAATTCTGTGAAAATACTGTTTTCAATAAAAAAAATGTATCACTGGTGTCTGAAGTGTTCACTGTTTTGTGTTAATTCTGGCTCAATAAATATTAACTGTTAATAATACTGACTTTTCAAATGTTTTAGAGATTATTTAAAAAAGAGTTTTGTACTTAACAAGATTCCTACGGCGAAATCCTTAGAGACGTGTCCTGAAGACGTGTCTTGCTGGCCACTTGTTCTTGGATGAAAACTAGGCGTGGAGAACTTGGAGTCGTGACGCACCGGTTCAAGGGTGGATGTGACGAACTAGAAGTCGTGACACGCCGGTCAACTGGGTGTTGGTTCTGGTTCCAGGGTCTGGAAGACTGGAAGAATCCTGGAGTCAGTGAAGATCCTGGTTAAAGGGTCGCCAGTTGTTAACCCCTCCGTCTATGGCCCGGGTGGTTTCGAAGTCGACGGGGGTTCTAGTTAGGTGGCAGCAACGGATGTGTGACTTGCAGTAGTTTTCTTCTATATTACTCTCCGAGTTCTTCTATAGTGGCTCGGAGGACTCTGATAGACTTACTAAAAATGCTGAAGGTTCCGGACTCTTCTTATAGCGTATCCGGAAAGTTTAATGACTAAGTTCTTCTGAAGAGAGCAAGGCTCGAAGGATAAGATAAAAACTATCTTTTACTGTAATTTACTGCTAAAATGTACAGGTAGTGCTCAGCCTCTGAATTAGCTTCTGAATGACAATGGAAGATTTTTACTGGGGTTTATATACCCAAAAACTGCTAACATCATTATTATTAAATGCTAAAAAGGCTGTATTATTTTTGCACAATATTCGAAAATAAAGTAAATTTTAGCTGTGGTAAGGCTTGAACGAGTAAACAAAATATTTGAAGACGAAACCATATTTTTATCTTAAACCGCGACTTTTCAGATCTGATGTTATCATGATCTGCCAAGTTAACTAAAAGTGGAAATCGGACTATGCATCTTTACACTAAAATATGCATATGAGTAAAATTTTAAGGTTTAAGATGTACAATTTTAATGCTTAGGCAAGACATGATCTCATCTTTTATAACGAAAGAGAATGTATACAAAATATGAACATTGCAAAGCTTAAGCAGGATTCCTTATTAAGCGAAATCTAAAAAAATGATTATGAGATTTTAAAAAAACAACAGGTCACCAATTATTTGGCAAAGTAGAAAGCAAATCAAAAATTTTATCCAAACTCGCGTTGGGCGATTTTGGTCCTTATGTAAAAATGAATACACACACGTACATACATATGAGTATAGGCATTATATAAAGTTAAATATATAAGAATATACAGGATTATATAAATACATGAACCATATAACACATGAATTTTTAAAATGGATACTTTTTCTTAAAATGGATACAAGAACTATATAAATGAATACAAGAATTACATGAAGAATAAGATAGTATAGGAATATGGGAATTATTTATGGTTCATTTTTACATACCACTTGTTCATATCTCGCGGAAAACCGAAGAACATGGTATCATAACTACCGGGTAATTGGAATAATTTTCGTTATGTGTTACGACAAACCTTAGTCCCTCTTAGTTCCTTCACATCTAGTTTCTGAGCGCGGAAATTGTGAGTTCCCACACTCACCAGAGGAGGCGCGGCACCACCATCAACCACAGTATCATCGTCATTAGTACCATTATCAACTTCTGGTTCTTCTAGGTGCACCAGATCTCTGAGCGAGGTGAAGTTGACAATCTAACGGTTTGCAGGGTTTAAAGTGACACACTTTGCCTTGACAATGTACTTGAATTTATCCCCGGTCCTAACACATATCTCATAAGTTTTGGGCCAGTAGAAACAAATGAGTCCGCATAAGCCATGTCACCATACTCATCAGTGATCTCGTCAGCGAATTCACCGAGGAATTCGTCATTTGGGGGCATACATTCACCCTCCTTCTCCGTAAACATCACACTGTCAGTACTGGCGCACAGGAGCCACCGACCCACAGAGTGCATTAGATCCCAAAGCTTGATGAGACTGTATACCGTTGTAAAGCTGGTTATCGGAATGTTTGTGGCGCTGGAGATACCTGTAACCAGTTCAATCATATTGTATGGTATTATGTACGTATTACCTACGTGCACAATTTCAAGAACCTCTTTATCATCACCTTTAGCGTAATCCCATACTGCGTTAAAACTTTCCGCTAAATGCGCATTGCCCTTGTTGGTATTCTGTACAAACTTGCCCCGCAGACTGTTCAAAAGAAGCTTTGCACTAAAGCGCTTGTCAGCGTTTCGCGCAATTTACTCTCGCTCAAACTGTATCCCCTCACAGTCTTGATAACGCTGAATGTAGGCCATTTCGTGGGTACCCTGATGCCTCAACTTTAGCTTTCACGAATGTGTGAAGTTATAACGCTTCCGAAACCTCCACATCTTCAGTACGGTATTTTGTATCCATGACGAACGGCTAATTCCAACTCAGGGTATGTAAAAACACCACGAATTTTTCGTTGGTTAACTATATGATTAAACTTTCCTTTGTCCTCCTCAGCACACTTCACGCGCAGGGAAACATAAGTGGTGATCTACGATGACGGGTAAAACAGGCATCCATAAATCACGAGGGGGAAGTACATCAACGAAGGACAAGCCGAAATAATTTTCGTTCAAACTGGCTGAGAATTCGTCGATGGATGATAGAGCAGGTCCTACAAGCTTTTCAGAAGCACCTATAGAGTATGGATTATTTTGATCACGTAGGGGTACACTAAGCAAAAATCGAAGTAATGAATCTTTACACCTCCGTAGGTGGAAAGTATAGTTTGAAAGGGTTTGTACAACCTTCAAACAAACTGTCCCCTCGCTTGAGAGGATTCACCACCATTGAATGCTTCATAAGCCCTATTTCATCGCGGTACTGTTCGTTAGTCACCATCTACTCATCATACTCATGTTCTCATAATATCGGGTGAGTGAATTGTAAACTTTTAAGCTACTCACGAGTACGGGCTTAAGCCAGACTATCGGTAGAAGAGCTACCGTGCAAATCTTCTGTGATACTGCACTCAGGACGAGGACATCCGTGCCAACGACAACCGTTGAAGGAGTACTGTCTTCTCCCCGGTGCGGGGGTCCTCACTCAGTCCATCAGCCCCCAGAAAACTCGACCATTGACCTTTACATAAATTGTGATGGCGCCCATACTTACGGCTTTGATCATAGCTTACGTAAAGCACTATAATATAATGTGACGAAGAGGAAAGTAGGTTGCTCCTGTCAAACCTAAAATGAGCAATGGGCTTGTTCGATCCGCCACACGACTCTTTAAAACATACACTGTCCTACCTTGCCTATCCAGACCAAACAACAATTTGTACGCTCATCTGTTGCTCCACACTCACTAATCCTTCAGCACCCATGTTACAAAAAAAAATTAAAACCACAAGACCTCGTTAATTTTTGTGCATGTTATATAACTGTATCTAGCCAACTGTTTCTGGCTGTCATGTTTAGAACGCCAATCATATACGCTAAAATCACAGATAAAACTGCAACATGACTGATATTTGTGTGTTGTCTGTAAATTTTATATGAATTAAAATTCAATGTATAAGTGTAGCATTATGACCCTCAACATGGAAGATTTGATCAATTTCGATCATGAAACCTTCCAGGTTGAATTTTTAATCACTCTGCATTGATTTCTCAAAACGTGAGAGGATGTAGTCAATATCCTCCTCAACCAGGCGTCTGTAGGATATAACTACCCTACCCAGAAAAGATCACCCTCCTCATCATTTGGTTCAAATCCAACTGCCAACCTCATTGCGTTGAAGGGCGTATGCGACGAGGCATCGAACTACGTTGCGGAGCTCTTGTTTGAGGCCCTTGACATAAGCGACCCATAGATCAATCCTAAAAGTGTACATGTTCCTGACAAGTACGGGTGTGTTTCTCACATTGTGTAACAGCGTGAATGATACACCCCGTCTAAAGGATGAGTTTTTTACGCAGAAAGGAGGGGCCAAGGGCGAATGCCGCTAAAACGCCTCCCCCGTAAAAGAAGAAGAGAGCCAAAATCAAGGTCCAGTGCTCGCGCAAGATGCCTAGACACTCTCCGTTTGAAAGATTGGAGGTCATAGATAGGGGAAAAGATGGATTGAGGAAGATTGTTCCAGAGTTGACCGGCTGAGTAGATGAAAGATTGAAAATACCGATTAAACCTTGTGTTAGTGATTTGGACAGAAAAGGAATAAGAATGTATCGAAAGTTGGGTACTGCGTGCTCTCCTTAAAGGAGGAGGCATGCAGTTAGAGGGTTCAGAAGAGCAGTGTCCGTTATAATAGCGATAATGAAGATAAAATGAGGCAACATTGCGGTGGAGAGAGAGAGAGAGAGAGAGAGAGAGAGAGAGAGAAGATGAAGTAAGAAGTGGGGAATTGATGAAACGAAAAACTTTTGATTTCAGCGGTCAAAGAACTGTATGGATTGAGTCACCCTACGCATGACAAGCGTACTCCATACAGGGGCAAACAAGACCACTATCTACAGACAGCAACTGAGCGGGGATGAAGAAGCTTCGGAGTCGGTACAGCACACCAAACCCTCTTAGAAGTTGTTTCGGAAAGAGAGTAAATGTGATCTTTCCAGGAAAGATCACGATAATAGGAATAGGAATAGTCAAAAATATTAGGAGAAGAGGAAGGATTGAGTTGTGTATTGTTGAAGGTAAGGGAACACACGCGTGGAAGATTATGACGAGTAGACATGAAGGAACTGAGTTTTTGAGGCATTGAACGCCACAAGGTTTTCTCTGCCCTAATCAGAGGTAGTAGAAAGATTAGAAGTCAGGTGGTCCATAGCCGTCCCACGCGAAGCATGGAGTGACTGTTGAGAAGGACGCTTTGTGAAGCGGGTGGAAAAGTGAAGAGTGGAATCATCGGCATAAGAGTGGATAGGATAGGAAGTGCGACTTAACGGAATCCTACACACTACATAATCTTTTCAAAATTTTTATTAAAATAGCAACAACTTCAAAAGTTTCGCAGTCCTCTGGGGAGGGGATCATAAATGTCCCCATTTCTGGCTCCCCATTGCTGATACCGGGAACGCAGACCCGGCCAGCGGAGCTGGATCTGATACTGCCCATTCGAGATGTTCCGGGCATCTGCCTGATTCGCTTTACAAAACTTATGCAACACTCGTGGCCTTTTCTTAAATTTTCAATGTGTTGAACGCCACCATTCCTCTTCTAAACCTCACCTTCTCTTCCGCAGTGAAACTCAGGTGTGTGAGACGACTGACAGCAACCCCTTTTCTGTATCCTCTTACTTTGTGCTCAATTTCACTCCAAAGGTGGGTGTTGCATATATGTACGCAATAATCTAACTTGTTCTGGTATTCCCGAACTCGAATCTTTCAAATTCTATACCCTCTGACTACAGCTTACATGCCAATCTCAAACTAAATACATTTGCGCTGTCTATCTTTCTCCTAATTCTAGTGACTATCTAAAATTCTTTGACTACCTCATTTCAGAAGTGGAATACATTCTATCCCGTTCTCTCTTTGTTGAAATCTCCATTTTGGGAGATTTCAATGTCCACCACAACCTTTGGCTTTCCTCCCATTTCACTAACATCCCTGGTCGCCTTCGAAATACGACCAACATTCTGGATTTATTTCTTACATCTCGTTAGGGTTTCTCCTTATATGCAGCTTTCTTCATCCCGGGAAATCCCGGGAATTCCCGGAAAAATGAAGCCAATTCCCGGGATCCCGGGAAATCTAGGAAATGGTTGTATATTTAAGAGAACGGTAATTTTTTTATTGTTCAGTGATAAAATACCCTTTTAGAATTGGGATAACCAATTACTTATGCCTAGATGACCACTTTTGCATTGTAACACTTGAATTGAGTTTACCAATTAGTGGTAGCTATTTATTATTTATTAAACATAATATTTATCATGCGTACTCAGGAAATAAGAATGGTTTCATGTATTATGATGATTTAGTGAGTGACATTAGTATGCCTTTTTATTTTTGATGTAGAAAGAATACTGAAAATTATATTTCTCCACAATTTTTTAAACTCATTTTTTCTTCTTTTTTCATTCAGAGTTTATTATAAAAGTAGCTAAACTGACTAAAATGAAGAAAATGCATTTTTATGTATTTTTTTCCCTAGAAATAGCCCATAAAATGAAATAATTATTTAGCATATTTTTAGCATAAAAGGGAAACAAGTTTAACATAATTTTAAGGCGAGTTAGCATAATTTGCAGCAGGTTTACATAATTTGGCTAAAATTTCTGGAAAAACTGCAGAAAGTTGCCAACTATTTGACAAAAGTATCCCGCTTTGTAAAAAAAAAAAGTAGTAAAATTGAAATTCATATCACAATTCAAACAAAGAAAATTCAATTCAAAACATCGTACGAAAGTCAAAATTATCGTATTTATGCGATAATTATCGTATGTCTGGCAACGCTGTCTGTGGGTCAGTAAAGGTTGCATGCAAGTAGTTGCCTGCGATCGCTAGATATACTGTATACTGAGACTCGGTTCCTTGTATTATACTCGCGCTAGCGACATTCCCTCGCCAGTTTTGGACGGAATACATCGATGCCGAATTGGAAAAAATCAACGATATTGGAAGTGATCTGTGTTATCCATCTACGTTTTATGGAATCTTGTCTCAACAAGGCAAAACGAACTTTCTATCGTGTGAATAATAACACTCGTTTTTGTCAAAGAATATTTAGTACTTCCATTTTTCCCGGGCTTTTTAGGCATTGCTAATGTACTTAAACTTTTGGATATAATGTAGTTTTTCATATAACAATATTGTGAAAAATATCATAGTAAAAATGGCCCTACCAATAATTCAGGCATTATCTATAAAATTGGTTTAAACAATGTGATTCCTTTTACATAGGTCAGACGGGAAAGGATTTGCAACACGTATAAAAAGCATCAATATTCCGTTAGCAGGACAGTCGTCCAATGCCCTTTTGTCCATTTGTCAGAGTTTCCCACTGTATTGATTGGAATAATGCTTCAGTTTTATTTCACTCTAGCAACATTGTTAATAGAAATATCTTGAGTCTGCCATTATCCAACTTACAAATAACTTCACATAAGCAAAGGTCTTTTCAACTCGATCCTGTTGTTTTGAATTCCTTCAGAACAGATTTAGATAAGAAGGGTAGAACGCTAAACCTTTGGTAAACTTGTATGCTACTCTAATAACTTTTATTTTTCAATTTTTTTTATACATCGAACTTAGACAAGAAGGGCAGAGTGCTAAACCTGGGCAGGTTTCCAGTATAAATTTGTATTTTTTTTTTTTAATTATGTAATACATTGGTTGGAAACATTCATTTGATCTGTGCTAAAACGGTCGTTTTTTCCTTACAAATTTGTATGCTCCTCCCACAATCCTTTAATGTTTAATTTTTATTTTTATCTCTTCCCGTTTATTGTGTATATATATATATATATTTTTTTTTTTTCTGTAACCTATATATGGCTGTAACTCTTTATGTACTTCAGTGTTCCTGAGGATGTCATTAGACGAAAGCGTTTTGAGCACCATTCTGTGTTTCCTTTCCTTCGTGGTCTTATTCATCATAAATATTTTTCACGTGTTACTTTCGTGAAATAATTTTCAAATATATATATACGCATCAAAACAAAAAATAATGCAGCTAGTACAGAAGAATTCTATATACGACAAAATACAAATCACATGCCTATATATATATATATATATATATATATATATATATATATATATATATATATATGCATAAAAATGGAAATAATGCTTTAAGGTCAGTTTCTACCACGTAACCGAGTCCACAGTTACATCTTCATTGCTCTGTACTACACAATAAAGGCGATTTAACATTAATTCACTGCTCAAAGTGTGTGTCTATATATATACGCATCAAAACAAAAAATAATACAGCTAGTACAGAAGAATTCTATTTACGACAAAATACAAATCACATGCCTAATATATATATATATATAGTGTGTGTGTGTGTGTGTGTGTGCATAAAATGGAAATACATGCTTTAAGGTCAGTTTCTACCACGTAACCGAGTCCACAGTTACATCTTCATTGCTCTGTACTACACAATAAAGGCGATTTACATTAATTCACTGCTCAAAGTATGTGTGTGTCTATATTTAATATAATGGGCTTTCAACTCGTCTAGCACTATTTTTGTACCTACGTTACAATTGGGAGTCAAACTATCACGCTCTTTAAACAGATAGAATACAGTCAAAAGCAAGCACAAAGATGATATCGTTTGCTACATCACCATTGAATTCAAGTTTATAAACAATCCTTTCCAAACGCGCATTTATTCTTTCCCCGCTGACCTTTTCAACTGTAAAATCTTCCTCACAACTCATCGACAATTGAAGTATGTTTCTAAATCGTGCCGAGAACTACGTCTTATATAAAGAAATAATTCTTCAGTGTGAACAGTGAAGGTCAGTAAAGCCTTATACTGTTCTAGTCCTTTGTACCAAAGTTCATAGTATTTCGAGGAGTCTGCACCTTATAAATACGCATCCAGTTCCAAACCATTCTCGCCTTGTTCGTCCCTACACTTGGTAAAATCATCAAGCAGGGCGGTGTACGTGTATAGAAGCACCGTGTCAAAATAATGCATATCAGCAACACGTGCGTCTAATATAGGTTTCAGTTTAGGAAAACCGACGACTTCAAACATTCTGTCGAGAATGAAACGGCTTCGTGTTGGGAAAGGGCGTTATTTTCAGCAGTTTTCTTCCACATCAACCGCATATCAGCGCATGGCTGGGTTGTATCACGATTCACGCATAGCGTACAAATAATGACGTATGAGGGTACATCCCTAACAGTGGCGGCTCGTCGGTAGACACTGCGGAACTGCAGCACCCCTAAAGTTTTTATTTACAATTGAAATAATCAAGAACAATATAAGGATGAGCTCACTGAATAACTTTTTCAATAACTTTTGAAACTTTTATTCATTGCTCAATGCTCATCCTTTTATTTCAGTAATTATTTCAACCCATTCTTAGAGACAGCACCCCTAGAATTTTTAGTCACGAGCCGCCACTGATCCCTAATCTGCTCTCTTTTTGTGCCTACACCTACAGGTATTTTATAACTGTCCTCACACCACTTCTCAACCACCACGAAGATTCTTTTCACCTTTTCAACACTTAAATAAATAACATTTCTACCAGAGCTTGACTGTCTACATTTCGTTTCAAGTACATAATTAATACCACTGGTATTACGCCTGAATACACGCACAGACTTCAACACGGATACATCGTATACTGCATTGACGATGCTGCTCAACGGAAGTTCCATCTTTTAATAATTTTCTGTTGATCCTGCGAGGAGAGAACGTCCAGTTGGATCAAGCTCTGAGGTGACTATGAGCCGCCGGTGCGCTGTTTGGCTCGGCCGGACAGTACGTACGGTTGGGGATGTGGGAGGTGTGGCGTGGGTATGAGTCACACGGGTTGCGTCATGATTACCGCCAAGCGTTAGTGATTCGTCTACGAGATTGTTCCAGCATGAAAGATTCGATGCGCACTGGTGAATTATTCGAATATTTGTATCCCATTATACCGGGTAGGCGTTTAGAGAATTTTTCCATCTGCGATACATGAAGTAATATCGGTTTTAATGATTTATCACACACACTTCCTGGAATGCGTGGAATGCGCACCATTAGGGTGTGTCAATTTGGATGTGAAAATTAATTTTTGCCAATTCCTTCACTGAGGGGTTTTAAAAATATGTTTTTTGGATGTGAAGAATTCAAATCTGCTATTATTTTTGTGATTGCTCAACACTTAGCTTGGTAAATCTACGTTTGATAAAAAGCACATAAATTGCTCTCGGAAACAACATTTATTAATTTTAGCTTCTCAAAATGTCAGTAATGCTATAAAAATTTTAGTTTCTCTCTGCAAAAACATATCCTAGTAATCAGAAAACATATTCTTGTAATCATAAAAACAACATTATAAAGTAATGACATCAGTAAAAAAAAATATTTAAACAACAAATTTCATCAAGTCTTGCTTTGATTCGTTCTTGGACATCAGCCGCCGACTTGCTTCTTGGCCTCTGATATAGCCCTCACGTTTCTCATGTGTATACACCCTGCCTGCTGCCTCTGTGACTTGTTTCACACACCTCTCTATTGACTGAGCATGACAGGGCCACTGTGGAACTTGCATAGGCTTGTCAAAGAACTTCTTTACTTCCGCTGTAGTCAGTTTACATGTCAAAGGAGGTTCAAATACCCCGTCAGACCAGTCTGTCAGCTCCAACACGGAAGAAGCACTGGGGTTGATGGAAGGTGTCTTCCTGGGACGTGCAGAAAGATCTCCAAGTGTGTCATCATCTCCACCCCTCATGTCAACAATCTTTTGGACACCAGCTCTCCTCTCCTCACTGTCATCTGAGCACAAGAGTGTCTGGATTATCATTTCGCTGAATGCATACCATGCTGAGCGCTTGATGGTTGGCAAAACAGCATCCACTACAGCCTTCTTTTGCAGCCTAACTAGCCGCAGCTGAAACAAGATGTGGCGTGGCCTTCCACCCAAGAGTGTTTTACTTTGATGTTGAACCACAGGGGTAGTACACACCAACAATGTATTCCACTATCAGTCTTAAGTTGTTGAGGGTTTTGCCTTTAAGGCCATGTTTTGAAACCCATATGCGACAAAGCCTGTTTGCTGTTGTCAACCACCTTGAATGGCTCACTGGACCAATTTCAAGAAGGGCCAGATCTGTGGGAAGTTCTGTCCTTATGGCCTGTGTGATCCTATGTCCTTTACGACATTGTCACTCAGTGAAGTAAGAGGCTCTCCAATTGAAAGTTTGGTGAATGAAGGATCAATTTCAAGTTCGGTTGCAGTGTCTAGCATCTTGCCAATGTTACCTGTTCACTTGTTGTTAGACAAGGTCTTCCCATCCAGTGCTGTGATCAAGTGTCGCAGGGGTAACTCGTTAGTGTGGAGGGCACAAACCAACCAGATCAGCTTACGGCAAAGCTTGACCTCTACCCAATGCATGGAACCACCCTCCCAGCCAGTGTTAACATTTGTAAAATCACCTCCAATGGCCTGCAGGCTTTTATCAATGCCCTTCTTCTTCATGAAATCTACAAGATTATCAGCAATAACTTCAGCAGGTTTTTTTCTCGTTGAGCCTTTCTCAGGAGTGAAGTGGTAGAGATACTTCCACCTGGCTCACTGCACACAGAATAATGCTCTTCTTTGATGATGCTGGGGAACTGACGATCTGAATTGTCTGCTTTCAGCATAACTTTAGTTGTATCTTGACGGCCGTCAAAGAAGATGCAGTCAATTTCACCCTTCTTACAAAGATCATCAATTCCTGATCCAGGGATCTCATAACTTTTTCTTGGGCCCTCTTGACTTTATTGTGATCAACTACAAGTCTCTTGTCTTCTTCAGTGATCAAGCCAGCATCCATAAAGGCAGCAGTGGTGATGGCAGCTGTGGCACGCAGGCCAACACCATATCTGATGCTATGCATAGCAACATTAGGTATTTCTAATGTGTTGTACTCTGGCTTTTTATTGGAAGTTGAAGAGGTGCTTGGTATTTCTAATGTCACTTTCATAACTTCCATCCTTTCCACTTGAGCATCAGCTATTTGTTCTTCATTTTCATCATCAGAGAAAATTATTTCATTTGATGGCATTGAAACATCCTGCTTACTCGTCTGCTTATATTCAGCAAGCCTTCTTCTTTCGTCTTCTTGCCGCTTCTGCTTTTTGACTTGTCTGTTGTGCTCAGGTTGATCTGGCAAGCCAATCTGATGTGGTCCAATAGAACCAGACTTGTCTCTCTGACCTTTAATGAAAGCAAGTTCCTTCACAGGGATCTTCATCTCCCTAGGGCATGTACAGTTAATGTGAGTTTCGTTTTTGCAACCAGCATCTGCAAGGCAGCCAAATTCAGAGCAGAGAACAATTTTACACTTGCACTGAGGATGTCAAAAAGCTTGTCAAGTTTTGCAATGAAAGCCTCTTTGACATGTAGCTTTCCTCTCCCAAGAGATATGTTTTTGGCCTGCTCCCAGCTCTCTTGGATCTTGTTTAAGATTGTGACTCGTGAATTTACAACGGGGCTACAAAAGAACTGTTTGCTCGTTCCCACTTTTCAAGCACTTTAGGGTAAATGTCCTTTGCAAGACTGGCTGCTGGGTAGTTTCTCACATCCTCACCACTTTGTTCTCTTAGCAGTAGCCCATATTTCAGAACGTCTCGCAGAGTTGGGAGTTCAGAGGGCAACAACTCTCTACCAGTTCCAATTAGGTTGCTCATATGTGTGAATGTCCCCAGTCTTGTCCTCCTTTTAGAAGCCATTGTAGGTCAATTCCCACTGGTTAGGATGGTAGCACTGACGGACAAGTAATCTTCAGCACACTGATGAATATGTTTCAACCTGTGAAATAAGCAAAAACAGCAGTGCATTATATATACAGCATATATAATTATTAATATAATAATTATTATATAATTCCACAAAAAAGTCAAAGGTCACTATTTTTATGTAGCTTCTTACCAAGCAAAACTAAATTATATTAAATTAACAAAAATATCTTTAGAATTCCTAAGTCATGCTGCAACTTTTTAGCACCCCTCATATTTGGAATTTGAAAGTTGAAAAATTCGACACACCCTAGCGCACCATACATCTTTTACAATGTTCAGGGGTAACTGTATTCACAATTGTGCTTCTCGAACTCTGCACATTTATTAACACTGGCGATCTATTTGAGAGAAACATGTGTCCATACTTCTCCTTTTTGCTGAACAAGCGATACTCGTCCCTAAACCTTACTAAAAATTCACATAAACCTTTAGCTACAACCTCGTTGTGCACCTCGTCATGATATACATGGATGTAGTGGTAGAAATATTTTAAACTGCCATAATCACAAGATTTACATTCACCGCCCCATTGTACGCTCACTCCGTGTGATGTAACACGGTATAATATCTCATGTCACATCATGTCATACCAATCATCAACAAGGTTCACAACCCAGATCCTTTATTTCTCTTCTGCAAGCGTGGATTCTTTCACTTCACAATATATGTACTCTTTCGTACAATTTAATCATACAGCATTCCATTACATCGTTTGAGCCGCGAAACCCAGAAACCCGCGAAACCAGAATGTCCGTAGAGTATTTGGACGTCATGTTCCTCATGCTTCGCACGATTTAACACGGCCTTAAAGGTTTCAAAGGAGGGATGACAAGAAATTCTTTGGGTGTTCACCGCATCTGTAGACTTTAGTGAGTACCACTTCAGGAATGTAGAGCATGCAATATCATTGGACGCCATGGTTATTTTTTGTCTACGCGAGAATTCTTTAACAGGTAAAAAGACACGTCTGAGAATCAGGGCTTGAGGGGGGTCAACTGAGTACGCAGGGAGTAGACATGTACCGATTAGCAGCAGGAGTCACGTGACTCTCTTTATTGGTCAGCAACATACAGTGAGCAGTACTTAGATTTTCTTGCGAACACACACACACACACACACACAAAGGAGAAAATGAAACGCAAGCTGAAACATAATTAAATACATGTAATAAATAGAAAAATAAATAAACAGTAAATTTCGTCAACAAGTAAATAGACTCTAATATAACAGTTATACAACAAATATTCACACCTCACGGTATCCAAAGGGGACAGTGTCGTAGATACTAGGCAGCTGGTATCGTTTCCTGTATGTGTTACGAAACACTTTCGTGCCCCTAATCTCCTTCACGCCCCCCCAGCTTCTGTGCTCAAAAGTTTTGAGTTCCTAGAGTCAGTTGTTGGTGTTGTTGGTTAGCCAATCAGCCCACCCTGATCGAGCAAGCCGGCGGCACGCAGGTAACCGATCGCCCTCTCCGGAGTGGACCAGAGGTTCAGCGCACCAGTGATGTTGTGTTGTGTTCTCTGTTCTATTACAGCGGTACAGTCTGTCATAATGTGTTTAATTGTTTGTGGTGTGTCCTGGCACAGGTCAGGTGTCGTCTATGGAGTTGTCTAGTCTGTGTTTATATGTCTGTAAGTTGGAGAGATGTCCACATCGGAATCGTGCTAAGCTAACTCGATTTGATCTTCTCAGGCTGGTCTCTGACCTGTCACTGGGTGGCGGCTTCGCACCTAGGACCGTATTCGGACCGAGTCATTTCAGTTCTTTGTGGGTTAAGTGTGTGTGTATGTGTTTTCTGTACTGTGTGATGTCTGTGGGAGTGATATGAAATGGAGTATTTGGTTATAGTCTCTCTGGTGTTACCTTAATGGTATGAGGTGTTGGTGCATGATTGTACATGTAGTGGTAAGGGTGTTGTGGGTTAGTTGTCGCTGCCGCCATGAATTGTGTTCCCCTCATATCTAAATGTTCCCTAACGTTCAGTATTTTTGTTTCTGTGTGCAGGTGTTCTATTGGTGTTGTTTGAGTACATCCTGTAATGATACGAAGTGCGTTGTTTGGTATTGTCTGTAATGTGTTTATGTGTGGGTTTGAGATAATGGGTGCCCAGCATGGGCTAGCATAGTCCATAACTGAACGAATATGAATATATTGTTTGTATATGGGTGATGTTGCTTCCTGCTGGCGTCCAAAGTTTGTGCCTGTTAGTACCCTAAGCGTGTTAAGTCTTGACGTACATTTGTTTTTAATGTCCTGAATGTGGTTTGCAAAAGATAATGATTTGTTGTATGTGACCCCAAGTATTTTGGTCCTGTGAGTGTGTGGAATGTTGGTGTTGCTTAGTGATGGTTGATTTTGTGGGCGCTACTTTGAGTCTATTGTGTGTGAGCCAGTCTTGTATACCGTTTATGTATGTTTGTAGGTTATTTGTAGCGGTGTCGATGTTGTTGTAGGTGGATGTTAGAGTGATGTCATCTGCATATGATGATAAGGTAAGCTTATTATATATGGGTGTTGGAATGTCATGCATGTGTAAGTTGAACAGTGTTGGTGAGAGAACAGAGCCTTGAGGGACCCCGTTCGGAAAAAGTTTGTTTTTGGATGACTTGCCATTAAATGTGACATGTGAGTATCTACCTGAAAAATAGTTGCTCAGCCACCTTTTGGTGTTATTGTGCATGTTTGTGTTGAGTATTTTGTGTATGAGAGGGAAACATAGGATAGCATCAAGTGCTTTACTAATGTCTATTGTCGCTAATAGTGTGTGTTGAGCTGGTCGTCTGGAGTTGATGCCATCCATGATGTGCTGCGTGAGGTTAGTGAGTAATGTCGTGGTTGAGTGGTGAGGTCTGAATCCATGTTGAGTAGGCGATAGTGGTATGTGTAGGTTGGTGATTCGTAAGATTAGTCTTTCTGTTACTTTGGAAGGTATGTATAGTAAAGTAATGAGTCTATAGGAAGCTGGTTCTGTTGGATTTTTGTTTGGTTTGAGTAGTGTAATAATTTTACCTTGTTTCCATATGTCAGGAATAATACAGTGTTGGTATGAATATGTGCTGATGTTTGTGAGAGCTAGTATTCCCTGTGGGCCCAAGTATTTAAGTTGTATGTTAGATATGTTGTCTGGTCCAGTAGCCTTCGAATTCTTAATGTTTTTGATGATCTTGATGGTCTGGTCTGTATTGAAGGGTGTAATGGTCGTGTCGAGTCTGTAGGCTTTCTTATGTCGGGCTGTTTGTCTGTCTGCGTGTTTCTGGTTGTTTTCTCTGTTTAAGTGACTTATTTTTGTGTAGTGATTACCTAGAATGTTAGCTTGTTGTGTATATGTTGGGATACTATTTTGGCTGCGACAGATAGCCGCGTGTGAGGTGTGAATGCCACTGTTAGAGTGGGTAATGTTTATAGTCTTGTATAGGCTGGATGTATCTGTGGAGAGGTTTAGTGTTGTTATGAATTCCCTAAATGTTTCTGTTTGTTTTTCTTTAAGTTTGGTGTTTATTTTTGTGTTGAGCTGTTGTATCAGCTGTTTTATGGCTTCTGTGTGTGGTGTTTGTGTGTTTTGTTTGAGGTTGTTGCGTTGCCTTATGAGGTGGGCTATTTCTCTAATGTAATTTCGGTTGTATTTCCTAATGTTGCCCTTGGGTATGTATTTGTTTGCATTATTGATGATCTGATTAAATGTCTTGAGTGTTGTATTGATGTTTATGATGGGTGTGCTGTTTAATGTGGTGAATTGTTCTTCAGTCTGTATTTTGAACTGGTCCCAATCAGCTTTCTTGTAATTTCTGTAAGTGTGCCTAAGACTGTTGGGGCAGAGTGGGATGTGTTGTAATGATGATGAGCAGGTGGTCTGATGACAGTTGTTTTTCTGTTGTCCAGTGTGTATGTGTTGCTAGTGATGGGGAACAGAACGTTATGTCTGGGGAGGAGTTTGAGTATCCTGCTTGATGTGGTATGTGTGTATGTTCTTCTGTATTGTTAAGAATGAAGAGGCTGTTTAGTTGTTGGCTATGTTGGCGCCTCTGGTTTTGTTTTGGTTGTGCAGGTATCAACTAGTGTCTTTAGCGTTGAAGTCTCCTCCTAAGATGACATTAGTGAGAGAGGCCAGATTGTGTAACTGTGGATTGTAATTGGCTGGCACCTGAGGTGAACTATCTAGTAGGATGTAAATGTTGATGAGTGTGGTGTTGCGTTTTGAGTGTTTTAATGTTAACTGCCTGTATTTCTATCGTGTTATCTGCTTGGATTGTGTCTGTAATGTTTTGGATGGTATCACTGTAGCTAATGCCTTTACGTATGTAAGTGATGAGTCCACCCCCGTGACCCCCAGTACGATCTTGACAGATCGCCGTGAAGTCAGGGATGGTGGGTGTTTTGTGTGTGCGTTTTAGTTGTTTCTTGTATAAGTGCTACATGAATGTTTTGTTTGTGTACGAATTCCCTAAGCTGCATGATTTTGATTGTGAGGCCATCTGCGTTGTACTGTAATATGTTAATATTATGCTTCTGTATGTGTCTCATGGTCCTACTGTGTCTATGTCTTTGTGTGTGGTGACATGTATAAGTTGAAATGGGGCCTGGATTAGTCTTAATGTCGCCGAAAAGTAAGAGTAGTCCAGGGAGCACGCAATTGCTCCCCGTAAATGCCGATCGGCACTCTGACCGTGCCACGCAACAGGCTGTCGACTGCAAGTCTGGCCAACCGTAGCCAGCCCGCTGCACGGAGATTTGAGGAAGTTTGGCCACCAGCGCGTTGATGTTTCGGTTTGACGTCGCCTCTTCTTCGCGTCGACGTGTCCCGCGCTGGAGGATACAGCCACTGTTAGAAGCTTCCTCGTCAGCTGCATTCCTAATGGTTGAGCTTTAACGTTGATAGAATCTTTAACTTTTTAAGGAATCTGAAATTTATTTTCTGAGGGCACTCAAAATCAATAAGTTTGCTTGGCGTTACGCAGCCACTTGTGAAAATAGGTCTCAGTTTTGCTTTCCGTTCAGTGTAGTTTAAAACAAAAAATTTGGAACTGCTGGATGTTGAAACGGGATACTCCAGAATTATTACATAAAAGAAAAGGAACAGCGCACGCATTCGAGACTAAAAGACATAGATCTCCCAGAAAACTCAGAACAAATAAAGATGAATATGTAATTGACGTTAATAGTCTTCTTTCTTTTTAAAGTTGTTTGCATTTACTGTTCCGTTACGTTACATATTTACTGTAGTTCTCTCCTACAGTCAGTTGGGGTGGTTGGTCACCCTCATTTCCATCATTCTCTAAACTCACTAGCTTTTTCAGCGAATCTGTATTCTGGGAAAATTTCCCACAAAGACTATTTAGGCACAACTTTGCACTAAAGCGCTTGCCAGGGTTCTTCGCAATTTGGTCCCGTTTAAGTTGTATCCCTTCACGATCATGGTAGCGTTGAATATACGTCGATTTTTCATTTTCGGTCTCAACTCCTATCGGGTACCCTGATGCTTCTACCTTATCGTTCAAAAAAGTATTTATATATGGTGTGAAAAGGTTGGGGAGCTTCTGAAACCTCCACACCTCATATATCTTCAATATTCTGTAACCGTGACGAATGGCTAGGGACAGCTCAGTACTTGTATATACGCCACTGATCTTTCTTTGGTTGATTGTGTGATTACAGGCCCCATTGATTTCCTCTGCGCACTTCACACACAGAGGAAACATGAGTTTGTGATCTATAACGACGGGCAAGATTGGCATCCATAAATGGCGAAGGGGGAGCAAATCTACGAAAGAAAAGCCGAAATAGTTCTCATTCAAATTAGCTGCGAACACTTCGATGGTAGGCAAGGCGGGGCCCACCAGTTTTTCAGGTGCGCCTACGGGGTACGAATTGTTCCTCATCACGGAAGGGTATAAAGAACAGAAGTCGTAGTAATGGAGTTTCAAGCCCTCCGTAGGTGGAAAGTATAGTTTGAAGGGGTTTGTGCGTCTGCCAAACAAACTATCGCCGCATTTGAGGGGGTCCAGCACCATTGAACGCATGATGCTGTTTATTTCTTCGCGGTACTATCCATCTGTCTCCATCCCTACATCATATTCATGCTCCCACAAAACCTTGTGAGTAAACTGGGAGCTTATAAGTTGATCGCGGGTACGGGTCCATGCGAGACTTTCGGCAGGAGATCTACCATGGATATCTCCTATGATATCACATTCAGGACGTGAGCAGCCATGCCACCAGCATCCGTTAAAGGAGTACGCTCTCTTCTCACCAGTGGCATGGTCTTCGCTTAGACCATCCACCCAAAAAACACGGCCACTGATCTTAATGGCCACTTCCCCCATGTTGCGAACATGTTTTGTGTATACACCAGTCTGCTGTTGTAGGTGTATGAGCCGGTAAATAGCCTTATGCCCATAACTACGTGGGTTGTTTCGGGGAATGACGACTAGTGTCTTTAGGCATGAAGTTGTTCTTGAACACAATAAAACACAATGAGGCGATTGTGGTTGCGGCTTGTAGCGGGTCGCAGTAGAACCGAACTATGTGCATCCTTCTAAAGGCTTGGAAACATACTCTCAGTACGCGCACGTCATTTACGCAATAACGTTCACACTCATCCGCTATAGTGTAAGGATTATCTTCATTAAAACTGCTGTAGTACCTCTCAAAATCTTCACGCTCACTAACTCTCATGTTGTCATAGTTAAAGTAATGTTTGGCGGATGGTGGTCCTACGAAATTTAAAGTGTTGCGAGTGAGGAAAGTGTAAGGGAAATACTCTTTTGAAACTTCGGCGGCTACGCCCATTACCTTGGGTAGCTTGGTTAATTTACAAGGTGTGGATAACAGAGTGTCTTTAAACTGAACATTACCTCTTATCTGCATCTATATAAGTTTGTTTCCTCTTTTCAAGAGATCGCCTGTAAATATCTCTGATGATTCGTGTTCAAACAGTTCCTTATAAAGGAATTGTGTATCAAATTTTGCGGCGTTATGGGCAAGCATATACCGCACTACCAAACCGGTACCGCATAACGCAGTACCGCAAAAAATGCGGTAGCGGTACTGCTGTACTTTCAGCGATCCTTTGCGGTACTGCGTTATGCGGTACCGGTTTGGTAGTGCGGTAGTACCGCAGTACCGCAGTACCGCAAAAAAAACCGCAAGTGCCCAGCTTTGGCATATACACAGTCATTTCTTTGAATTGGTTCGCTAACTTGACAATATAGGACACAAAGAGTTTCACGGGGCATCGTGTACACTCGTTTTAAAAATGTTTTTTCGTTTACCACATTTGCGACATTCATCACACTCGACGTTCATGCACTCGTCACAGATAGTCTGGCTTACAAGTAAATGTGGGATAACCTCTTTGGTTTCTTCGTCCGTGAATGTCTCTATATCGTAGTATACAGTTATACAAGGTTTATTTTTAGGTTTGACGTCTTTCATATATCATACATGCTTTATACCATCAGCCTTATATTTCTCATGGCATGTAGAACAGTGAATTTCGTCACATTTATGCATGAATTTTCCCCAACTGTCCATCATATGAAATATGCCGCACTCACAAATTCTCATTTTCCTGCACGTACCATTTGATTTATGGAATTAAAAACAGTTATTATTGGAAAATGTGCGTCTACACACATTACAGTCCCTCTTCTCAGTTTCAACTACACGACTTTCACATTTGGAGATTTTACACTGTTCACATACCATGTGGCAATCCTTACAATGTTTCACTATATCATCCGCAAACTCGAGACAACCCTTACACAAATCGAGATGCCTTCCATATTTTCAACTTTTATCATAACTCGCGTAAAGAGCTCTTATATTGCGGATGGGGAGATACGTTGTCCCTGACAGCCCTAAAATAAGTAGAGGCTTTGTACGTTCTCTCATCCAATCAAAATACAACTATGCGAACATTCGTTTCCTGCTCAACCCTTCTCAACTCTTCAGGCCCCATATCACATTCAAACTCGAGCTTGCAGTCTGCGGCCAGTTTACGTGCACACTGCACAACCGGGCAACCAAATTTTTTTGCCCACTGTATTTTGCACAGTAAACATATCAGCCAAGAATATTGCTATAAAACCGCAACCGCGATCGAGGTTTGTGGTTTCTAAATATTTGATAACTGCCAAAGTCAAGAGTATAAGGTGTGGCCGTATATACCGCAACACGGAAAACGTGGTCTATATCCATCGTGAAGATGCCCATTTTGAATTCTGTGCTGCTTTGAGAGGAATGCTTTAAACGGGCCAAAATGTAATCTACATCTAAGGCAGCCAAACGCCTGTAGAGTATTACTACCCAAAAATCATCACCGTAGTCTGACCCGAACCCGAAGGACAGTCGTGTCCTGACTTCACGTCCCTCACAGCTCTGAAGGGCAAACTCCACAATACGTTCAACTACACGCCGCAGTCCGTGATCAACACCGCTGCTATACATGGATCGCGGGTCGACCCTGACTACGTACCGGTTTCTAGTCAGGGCTGGGGTGGGGGTGGCGGTACGCACCAGCTCGAATGTTATGCTTCTGTCTACAGAATGAGATGTTGCTGTGGAAGGCACGGTCGTTATTGAATAGGAATAAGGGGGCACAGTTTTATTTATAGGAGCTACTGTAGGGGTTGTGCCGTAAGACGTAGAGGGCTGTTGCTCTATTACTCTGGGTCTAACATCCGACGCGCTCCTGACACGCTTTACACCTGAAGTGAAAGGTGATTCATCAATGTCGCCATGCACCCGCTTTCTCCTCGAATTGTCAAGTAGGTGCTACATTTGTCGCTGGTGGAGGTACCTGAACGCTAGCGGGGGTGATGATGCAGTCTGTAGCCTCAACAACATCTACACTGTCGTCGGTATCATCAACCTCATCTGCAATATCTATGATGGGGACATGTTACTGGCAGAGTACCTCATTCTCGTCATCATTCACGGTTCTGGGGAGGAAGAAAAACAAGACTGTAGAATATAAGGAGCATCACTTAAAACTTTATTATATTTTGTAAATATTCCACTTAAAACTGTGACTTGTTAGAGATGGATTCTGTAGAAAAATTCAGGTTCACGAGCCCTTCTACTTGCATTATATCTGGCCCTACAGGATGTGGCAAAACCATGTTTATGCTTAAAATCATTAAAGACAAGGGGGAACTCTTCTCAAATTTTGTGCATAAAGTCATATGGTGTTATTCAACATACCAGCCCGTATTCAACGAGTACTAAGATGATATTTTGTTCCACAAGTGTTTATGATGTTAGCTCGATAAAGGGTAATGAGCACACGGTCATTGTAATTGACGATCTTATGCTAGAAATGGATAAAACGTTTGCCGAGACATTTACAGAGTTCTCCCACCATCTTAACATAAGCGCATTCTCCATCAGTCAGAATCTATTTTTCAAAAATAGATACATGCACGATGTCTCGCTAAATACACAATATCTAGTCTTATTCGCACAACGTAGAGATGTGGCACAGATTGGGGTATTAGCCAATCAAGTGTTCCCAAATCAGCGTAAGGAGTTTTTAGAAGTTTATAAAGAAGCTGTAAGCCAACGTTACGGATATTTGGTTTGTGACCTTCACCCGCGAAACACATTTAGGGTACTTCTAAGAACGAATATATTCCCAAACGAGGCTAAAACGGTGTATATCTCAGAATGACAAAGAGGTTAAAGAAATACCGTGAATTAATAATAATCTATCACCGGCTGCCACGGACTCTCCAACACCTTTCTGTGAAATCTGTCTTAACGTTATAAAATGTAATGTACCAATGAAACTTTCTCGGAAGTTTCGCCTACGTCGTTACAAGAACATAATACAAGCCCCTGCTCGTAAAAGTCAAAGTGTGGGTAAGAAAAAGCGAATTATTGTACAAAGAGGGGACTCGTTCCTACCCATCTTATTTTCAGTTTTGAGACCTTCACTGACTAGTTTAATATAATGAAGAAAGTAGTCGTGATTCCACACGAGGTGTACGCCTCACTACAACGCACAAAGAGTCCAGATACGGTTCTAGAACCCCGTAAAAGCAGACTTAAAAGAATGGAAAGCGAATTGGTAGCCCTATTAAACAGTGAAAAGTCTCCTGATGAGAAAAGAATCTTATACCAAGAAGCTCTGCAGAAATTTCTTTATGAGCACGAAAATTATAAGAAACCGGTGGAGTTTCCCGTAGTTATCAAACATAGAGGCGATACTGACCATGACGAACCTGAACAAGTACAGAACAACGGTGAGAGTCCGCAACATCCCCAGCATGTATTAAAAAACAGTCTCTCCCATACACTGTGGAATAAAGGAATGTCTTTATAATCTATTGAGTGAGGATCCCGTTATACAATAGTCCGATACAGGTGAGGTTGTTGTTGAAGGGTCAAAGGCACAAGGTTCGAACATCATTGATATCGTACATGATTTGGTGAGAAAGTGGGATAGGCCCTCACCAGCAGGATGGGGGCGTATTAAAGCTAGTCTACAGCAATTAAACATCCCAAAAACACTGATCGGTAATCTGAACAGGTTAAAAGACTTGGGACAAGCATCGCATGTACCACATCTGAACACGCCTTCGCCCCCAGCGGTAACATCTCTGAAGAGGAAGGAAAAGAGGCCAAGCAGCAACGCACAACCTTATCCGCGCACCACTAAAATACACAAATGGCTAACATATTAAGAAAACGTTATTATGACATTTCTAACCCAGCCTCCTACGGGGGTGTTAATAGGCTTTACAGAGGTGTTTATAATGAGGGAATAGGGAAAAAAGATGTTGAGAGGTTTTTGCGGGAACAGCATGCTTATACACTTCATAAGCCGGTGAGAAGAAGGTTTAAAACGGCCAAGACATTAGCAGGCTCGGTTGATTCTATTTGGCAGGCAGATTTCAGATATGCAGAGATATTCAGTGTATAATGGAGGCTACCGTTACATCTTATTCATAACAAATGTATTCTCTAGATATTTGTGGATAATTCCATCGAAAATAAATCGCCTGAAACAGTTGGGAAAGCCGCCAAAGCGTTGATGCTGAAAGAAAACAGGATTTCTGGCTATTTTTGTACGGATATGGGGAAAGAATTTATAGGCCGAGCTTTTCAGAACATGTTAGCAGAGTTTAATATCAGTTATTACATTAGCAATTTTATACATAAGGCATCTTTAGCCGAAAGAGTTCAGCACACCATAAAGGAACGCATGCATCGCTATTTCACACATAAAAACACATACAGATATATAGACATTCTGGAGTCACTGGCTTCATCCTACAACAGTTCACACCACCGAACGATTGGTACATCACCTAGCGAAATTTTAAAAAGAGGTACGCACACAGAACGTGAGGTGAGAAAAGATATTTGTTGAGCGCCACCATGCTCTGCCCGTTTCAAAATCATTGATTATGTAAGGCTGTCGCATTCGGAGAATAAGTTCGCGAAGGGATTTGAGCAAGGTTGAACACGTGAGATTTTTAAAGTTAGGGCTATGAGACCTAAAGACGAGGTGATGCTGTATTACGTTGAAGATTTGAATGGGGAAGAAATTGCAAGGGACTTCCTCCACTGAGTCATCACGAGTGAAGCCAGCTCGTCAGTCATCTCTCGGATACGGTATTTAAACCTTTGGATGTCATGAATGAGGAACTTTACCTCCTGCAGACGAATCACTCTCTGAAGCAGTGGCGGCTCGTCGGTAGGCACTGCGGAACTGCAGTACCCCTAAATTTTTTATTTACAATTGAAATAATCAAGAACAATATAAGGATGAGCTCACTGAATGACTTTTTCAATAACTTTTGAAACTTTTATTCATTGCTCAATGCTCATCCTTTAATTTCAGTAATTATTTCAATCCATTCTTAGAGACAGCACCCCTAGAATTTTTAGTCACGAGCCGCCACTGCTCTGAAGAACGGCTCTCCAAGTCGGCACCTCGCTGGGAATGAACTCCTTCCCCGGGCCCACAACATCCGAGAGCTTTGAACCTGACATTTTCCTGGTTTTGGGGGCAGATTCGGCCATCACGTCTAGTCGGTGCTTATTCTCGCTCTTGTCCAATCTGTAACAAATTCATATCAGTATGTTCAGTGTTCTTTCGCCATAAATATAGACAAGGAATAAAATTTTTTGTTATAATCAGGTTTGCCAACCGGCATTTTTAATTACCAAATTAACCTAAATTTGGTAATGAACATTTATTTTGGTAATAGAAAACTGAATTTGGCATTGCAAATTTAATTTAAAATTCGTAATAATGGTGTAACATAAGTTTAACCCTTTGTCACTCAGTACCATTTAATTTTAGCGTAGGTTCATTTTTTTACTTGAAATATGCATAGGAGGTATATATAAACATTTTTAGCAATCTTTTTTTTGTAAGAACATTTCTAAATGAAATAATTTATGTGTCCATTAGTCAATAAAGGTCTAATAAGGTAATTAGTGGGTAGTAGTTAGTACTCTCTCTCTCTCTCTCTCTCTCTCTCTCTATATATATATATATATATATATATACACGGTGAACCAAAAGTAGGTGGACAGTAGGTTGAATACGGTTTGTGTTATATTATATTATAACTATGGTCTTCATTATAACTATGGTGTTTGTGTTATATTATATTAAATATTATAACTAAATTTATTTAAATTTTATTTTGTATTATAGTATACAAAAAAATTAAATATGTATTCTCAAAATAAACGTTATCATTTACTGTCCACCTACTTTTGGTTCACCCTATATATATATAAAATTTTATATATATATACTGTATATATATATAACTACATAAAAACAATCGTAATGAAAAATTAATTTCATGTATCCAATTGGACATACGTGTTATCATAGACAGAAATTTACCCTATGAAAACTTTGTGTCCATTTCGAAACGAACTTTGAATAAACTCTTTTCTTCACAGTTATTAAAATATTACTTAAACAAAGTAAACAGGGAGCTTCCTTAATACTTCTAGAATGAAATTATCAAAACAAATATAATAATGGTGATTAAACTTAGGAAAATTACAAAAAACACTTACCGAAAAAAATGGCGTCCACTCACTTCTACTTCACAATTATAACTGGCGTAATTGCTCAGAGCCATCTATTGAGAGAATATTGAACTTCGCCTTCTGCATCCAAGTGGTTACAAAGATTCAAATGGAGTAGATTTTTTTTCTTATGTATGTATGTATTAAACCTGTGTAAGAGTTAAGCAAAGTTAATTTCTCTAAATGGCAACAAATTACGACAAACGGTTAAAAATATGAGGTTGTGTTCAATTGAATATTCGGTATTTCAACGTAGAACAGAAAACCGCAATTTTGAACATGATAACGCGATTTTTGGGAAAAGTTGCAGAAAAGAAACCCCTCTTAGAATTAAATTTTACACAAAAATACATATTAGCCAGAGTGAGATTCGGACTCGGAAAAGTATGATATGCCCTATTGGGCCGTGAATCCTATGAGGTTGGAATATGCGAATTTCAATTGGCCACTAAGTTTTTAAGTATTGACCAGAAAGAACCCGTTTTTATGGTTCTTGGAAACTGTGATGAGTGTGAAAAGGCCGGAGTAACTCGGTACGATACCATGTATTCCGCCCGGAGTGGGGATGACCAGTACTACACTAAAGAAGTAACACTACGACCGGGTCATTATGATACAGCCGAGGATATTGTGAGAGACTTAAATGGGAGTCTGAAAAGTTCAAATCTTACGGATGATTTAGTAGTATACGAAATCGTAAACAAAGCTACTCCGGCACATACTTTGACTCTAAAATCGGAGGCTAACAGAAATATTAAAGACAGAGCACTGTTCAAAATTATAACCTAGGGCAGATATGGGGTAACCTTCCAAAGAGATACTTTTCACGAGTCATAACATGACTTGTGCAGCTTATTGTATCAGCTAAAATTGGAGAAATTGAACGATGGCTACCCTCCCCCGGACATGTGCTATATTTACAGCAATATCGTGGAATATCAGTTTGTTGGGGATACCCAGGCACAGCTGCTGCGCATCGCCCACATTCCCAATCATAGAGGAAAGAGTTTGAGCATTGCATACAATAAGCCTCATTATGTCAAAATCGTAACTAACCTACTAACCAGTATCTCAATATATATAAGAACGATTGAGGGAAAAAGGTATCCATTCGGTGACGGGAGCTTAACAGTGAAGCTTCACTTCCGTCGTACTGAGAAAGAATGACCCAAAGGCCGTTCTTAGTCTACCGAGGGGAGAGATATCAGCGCAGGGGTGGGATTGGGTCCATTTTTTCAACCATAATGCGTACGGCTGTCCCCTTGCTGAAGAGTGGTGCCAGATATCTCGGCAGGAAGGCGTTACAATCAGGTCTTAACACAGTAGAAGACATAATGACCGGTGTTAAGCCTAAAGAAACTCTAAAAAATAACTTAAGGTGTACATGGGACGAAATTGTCAAAGATGCAAAGAGAAAATAGAAGCCGGAAATAAAAGCCGGAAGAAGAAGCGCAATGTACCGTAAAATGTCATAAAAAATGTTCTAAGCGCATGAAACCTATGACTGGCCACTTTTTTAACTGATATAAGCTAAGGGCATTGCTCTCGTGGGTCAGAGACTGATTGCTACTTGCCGGGAGAGGTGTCACTATTTCTAACGCGCCATGGCACGTTTCATCCATCCGTGTAGTTCACAATGCTGTAAATCGGAGCTGTCCCTGTTTGACATGCCCCCGACACAAATATCTATGGAGCACAGTGACTTTATCACAGTTAATCCGCTAAACACCATTAGCTCACCAAGTGTTCCTATAGAATTCGTGATCCCCAACTCAGGCCCTTACTTTTTTAACCCAAGCTGTGTGCATACGTACGCTAAACTACGAATAGCGCATTCAGATGGATCGGATTGCGAAAACGACTACGCTGTATACCCAGACACCAACTTTCTACACACCGTATTCAGTCAGTGTGGTCTGTATTTAAATCAGGTCAACATCTCGGCAGGGTCTGGCTACTATCACCGATGATCCTATCTGGAAAATGTCCTCAACTTTTCAAAAGAAGCGAAGGATACCTTTTTAACTGCTATAGTAATGTATAATTAAGAATTAAATGTTTGTTTATAAATTAATGTTCAAATATATTAAACTTATAAAATACGAGTTGGGAGTGCAAATTAAAAGAATAATAATATTTAATGGATGTAATTACAATAAATTATGGTTGAGTATAGTAATGTCTAATTAAGAATCTTAAAAAAATGTTTGTTTAATAAAGAAAATGATAATATAATGTTTGTTTAATAAAGAAGATAATAATATTTAATGAAAATGTAATTACGTTAACATAATTGTTGGCTATACTGGTTGGCAATACTCTCTCGGCTCAAACGAGAGAGAAAAATATATACCCAAAAATGGGAAGTCATTCAGGCAGGGCCGTAGGGTAAGGTGTGGCCAAGGAACCTTAAAATTAAATTGTTTGTTTTGTGCCCCTCTCCGACGTAAAATATAATAAATAAAATCTCCCACTCGCGTCCCCTAATTATCTAAAGCATTTTCGGAATTAAATAAAGTGTCAACAAGTGTTACAAAGAGTGTTAATTAGCGCCCCCCTTCGCTTAGTCCAACGGTTTTCGACCACGCCTCGGTTCACGCTACCATATAGATAAAGAATTTATAGCGAAAAGAGTGTAAAGATAAATGATTAATGATAGAAGATAAAATGGAATAAAGAGTAGAAAGATAAAGAAACAAGGAAATATAATAAGTAAATAAAGTAAACACGACACTGCCAAAGGTTATTATCAAGCTAAAGATGAAAGTAGAATAAAGTTTAAAAATTCTAAAAAGAAGTTATATGACTGCTTCGGACGCCTTCACACAGATTTCACATTTCAGGAGAAGCTGCTTGTGAATGGGGTCGATATGAAATTAAAGCTCACCCGTACGAACCCTGAGATTTGCTTAAATCTGGGTGCTGACCAAGAAGAGGGCGCCAAGCCTGTGGTGATTCATATTATTGAGACACCTCCGCGTACGTCGTGTGAAATTAAACTCTACTAAGCAGATGGAAATTGAAAAAAATCTACTACATGCCACACTGAAATACCCAATTAATAGAGTCCAGCTTAAGATGTTTACAGTTCCTTCCGGTTTATCATCGAAGCAGATAGAAAATGTTGCTCTTGGAGCTCTACCTAAAAGGATATTAATTGGAATACAGGAACAGTCTTCTGTGAATGGCAAATACAAAAAACCGGCGTTTAAATTCGAAAATTTCGGCCTTAAAAATGTGACTGTGTATATCAACGGGGTGGCTTTAGGTGAGACATTGGAAATGAGTTATTCTACAGATGACGAGTTTTCACTTTGCTCGAGGGCGTATAGCAATCTTGCGCATAGTGCCGGTGCCTGCAAAGGTTTAGGGATAGGCGTACCGCAGAATAAATTCGTCCAGAACCTGTACCCGTTTGACCTCTCGCCCGATTCCTCTGGGGGTATTAACACACACATAAGTCGCCATCAGAGCGGAAATATCTCAGTCAGATTAGTGTTCGACAAGCCTCTAGTCGCGCCTATAACGTAGTAGTTTACCTCGAATCGCAAGTTCTAATCGAAGGTGACATGTTTAAGGGCGTAGTCACAGACTTTTAAAAATGGACACAGTTACACTCCCGAGAGTGATGAAGAGTGGTCGATTCACACGCACCAAATTTATCGGCGTGTTTGGGAAGAATGAAACGTTGAAACTCCCAACCACTAGAGACTTGGCGCACTTATTTTGAGTACAGATGTTATCGATCGTCAAGGGGTCCATTGGATAGCAGTTTAGTTTAAAAATAGGGAGCGAATGTACTACTTTAATTCACTGGGCGAACACCCGTGGAATGATGCTATTATTGTAACATTTCTCGAACAACTGCAAATTCCACAAATAGTGTGGAACCCTTACCGATTCCAAAGTTACTACAGCAATGTCTGAGGCCAGTACAGTTTCTACTTTCTCATGCATATGATTCGTAGAGGGAGATTTACAGAATTTCTACAATTATTCGACTCGTGTAGCACTGAGCGCAATGCTAAATTTGTGTGTAGGCAGATAAAAAGCCGATTCCTGCTTGTTGTCACTCGATGTGTTGTGTAAAGTTTTATGTGTATATATAATTGTAACGTCTGCAATTAATTATTTTAAATTGTACTAAGTATGCACCGTGCACAGTATAGTTTTCAGTATTATATCGCATAAATTTATAAAATGTACCACTAATACTAATTTGTGTAACGTTTAAGGACTGGAATTATGTTCTGTAACTTATTTAAAATAATGGCTGTTAATCTGTAATTAATTAAAGTGGGTTATATATATATATATATATATATATATATATATATATATATTATATATAAGTATATATATATTATATATATATATATCTATATATATATATATATATATATAAACGAAATTATTGTCACTCCTATTTGTATATGTGCGAAAAATATTGAAGCCAATATTATGTAAAAAAAATGTAGTGTATACCATAAACGAAATTGTGTATTAATTTATAAATATACTTAACTTAAAATGTTACCCATAGTTTTATTATTTAATAAAATGTTGAAAATACTTGGTTTATTCTTACCCGACACACACACACCACACACACACACACACACACACACACCACACACACGAAAAAAGAAAAGCTTACATCGATTTTTCGATTAACACACATTCTATGTTTCGGGTCGCATCTCCGTATAACAACCGGATCGTCCCAAAAAAGAAAATTATTACAGCAAGCCGCGCTGTTATTATTATTAGTAGTAGTAGTAGTATTTTCACAGGATAAAGAGAGAGATAATTATTTTAAAATAAAATCTCGTCAGGGTTTTAAAATAAAAAGAGAAAAAATAAAAACTAATGCGCCATTCATTTCAAAAGAGCTTTTTATGTAAGAGGAATTAGTTAGTTACATGAGGTGTATCCTTAAACAATAGGCTGCTTACATGATACAGTCGACGCTGCTCAAATCGTTTGTGCTTCTCGGTCGAATGCCAGTCTCGGGTTCAGAGTCTTGTGGTGCCAATTCCTGCAGAGACTGACTCGAAAATACACTGTCATTGTCCACACGCCCCATCAAATGAACACACGCATCAGCTCTGTAAAATAATAATGTATACCTAGAGAATCGGTTATATATACATATATACATACATTTCAACTGCAAAGAACACGGAGTATAATTAACGTAAAGAACGACGCTTGTATAGGAGAACATTCCGCACAAGATGAGGAGGGAGAACGAGCAAATGAAAAAATGAAGTAACCACCCGGGAATCGAACCCGGGATCTTCCGATTGCCGTCAGATATGATAACCACTACACCATGGTCCTCACTCGATCAGAAGTCGTAATTCTCCTACATACGCGCAGAAACCAATGCCCCGAGGGGGCACCTCCCGCATGCCGCACCTATATATACATTTCAACTGCAAAGAACACGCAGTCTAATTAACGTAAAGAACGACGCTTGTATAGGAATATATACATACATACATACATATATATATATATATATATATATATATATATAATAAAACTGAAATAAATGCATGAATCCATGAGCAGTACTCACATTGTATCACCGTAGAGGTATACCGGAGGCGAAGCATATTCGGATAGGCACTTGTGTATAGAAGAATCGGCCCTTGAGATAAAACAATAAAAAGATAAAATTGGGCATGATCACAATAATGCACATAATCACAAAATCACAAAACTTCACAAAACACACTTCTACACAAATGTTCATACAGAAGAATTAACTTCTATATATTTCACTCAGAGCGTTGTTGAATAAGACTACCTCTTTATATTTAGAACAGAGAATATACAAAGTAAAATTACTTACAACTTGATGTTTGGGTGGTCGTCATACTGCATTCTTCTGTAATACTTCTCCAATAATAAAATGTTTCATATATGTCGCTGCTACTCGTTTCATAGGACAGGGAGAAACCCCCCTAGAATGGGGCATGCTGAAGAAAAGTCTTCCCCCGCCCCGCACTTTCAGAATATAGATCATTCATTGGCTGAACGAGTTTTAGTGGGCGGTCCTTAAGTTTTTACCAAGCCGTGAGAGAGAGAGAGAGAGAGAGCATTTTTATGTTAATTGACGCGTAAAAAGATGTTAGTTGGTATCACGTATACCCATGGATTTGGTTCTGCCCGAACTGTTCATTCTGCATAACCTAAAACTGTGGTATTCGGCTATATCAGAGATGTGGGCCTGAGCTAGGTTGTTCCGTTTAACATAATAATTTATTTAAAGTAAATGGACATCGTAAGCATTCACCTTATATATATATTATATATATATATATATTATACAGTATATATATAAGATTATACAGAAGAATCACTTTTATATGAAAATGAAAGTTTATTGGCCTCCTATATTCCATATGACAGATATTAATAATAATAATTGGGGTATGGTAGAATCTTTAATGCATGATGAAAGGTGAAAAATAAATAAGTTGCCCTGAAAACTAAAATCTGGATTAAAATTATATTATTATTTTTTAATAAGGTATAATATTTGTATATAGAAATAAAAAACTTGTTTTAAATAATTCTTCTTTAATGCGTGATGAAAGGTGAAAAATTAAGTTATCCCTAAAACTAAAATCTGGTTTAAAATTATATTAAAAATAATACAGTAACATTAATATTTTTTATAATATGCTTAGAAGTAATATTTGTGTATATATAATACAAAACTTGTTTCAAATAATTGGTAGTATGATAGAATCTTTAATGCGGGGTAAAAAGAAAAAAAATAAATAAGTTACTCTAAAAATAAAATCTGGTTTTATTATAAAATTAAATGAATATTTTTTTATAATAAGATTTAAAGATATATTTGTATATTAAGACAAAAAAATTGTTTATGCTTTCAGTTTTTTCTTTTTGGAAAGAGTGCATAGCCACCAATACATTACAACATGGCCTCGTGACGGCATTCCGCCACGAGAAGCCACAGTCTATTGACTGTGTCGTTTTTTAAGACCTTACTGGTCTATTATGGCCTCATAAACGTATTTTAATACGTTAATGAAATTAATAGCTTTGTATATTGTCTGTCTCGTTTAGACCATATTGGTCTACCAGGTGTTGGTAAGTAAATGCCGTAGTAAGTCAGCGATGTAATACTGTGTTACTGCTGAGAGGTCTTAAAGTCTATACTTAGACAATTGGTGCAGCCCCATCTCGCCTCGTGCTGCTAATGGGCGGGCTCCTAATGTCTATACTTTTGGGAAAGAGTGCATAGCCACCAATACATTACAACATGGCCTCGTGACGGCATTCCGCCACGAGAAGCCACAGTCTATTGACTGTGTCGTTTTTAAGACCTTACTGGTCTATTATGGCCTCATAAACGTATTTTAATACGTTAATGAGAAGATTAATAGCTTTGTATATTGTCTGTCTCGTTTTAGACCATATTGGTCTACCAGGTGTTGGTAAGTAAATGCCGTAGGTAAGTCAGCGATGTAATACTGTGTTACTGCTGAGAGGTCTTAAAGTCTATACTTAGACAATTGGTGCAGCCCCATCTCGGCCTCGTGCTGCTAATGGGCGGGCTCCTAATGTCTATACTTTTGGGAAAGAGTGCATAGCCACCAATACATTACAACATGGCCTCGTGACGGCATTCCGCCACGAGAAGCCACAGTCTATTGACTGTGTCGTTTTTAAGACCTTACTGGTCTATTATGGCCTCATAAACGTATTTTAATACGTTAATGAGAAGATTAATAGCTTTGTATATTGTCTGTCTCGTTTTAGACCATATTGGTCTACCAGGTGTTGGTAAGTAAATGCCGTAGGTAAGTCAGCGATGTAATACTGTGTTACTGCTGAGAGGTCTTAAAGTCTATACTTAGACAATTGGTGCAGCCCCATCTCGGCCTCGTGCTGCTAATGGGCGGGCTCCTAATGTCTATACTTGGACCAATACTGTGTCACTCCTGGGAGGTCTTAAAGTCTATATTTAAACGATTGGTATAGCCCCATCTCGGCTTTTTGTTGTTGATGGGAGGCGGCCCTACAAGTCTTTATTTATACTGTTACTGACAAACGTGCAGTCATACATACCCACATATATACACATATATAAAAGTTTTGTTTTACTTTTCCCTATACATACATACATACATACAATACATACATTTCATATATATAATATATATATTTTTTTTTTTTTTTTTGGTGCCTGAGCAGCCAGGTTAGGTTACCCTATACCCGTTGGAGTTCACATATACACAACTCATATATATATATATATATATATATATATATATATATATATATATATATATATATATATGTATATATATAAAAGGTTTTATTTTTCTATACATGCAGACACGCCCACATATATATATATATATATATATATATATACATGTGTGTGTATATGTATATATATATATTATATATATAATATATATATATATATACAGAGTCGGCCAAAAACTATTACCCAACTTTTGAAAAAATATTGTGGCTCACCTTGTATACTGATCTTACTGCTGAGGCCGTATGTTGTACCCATACTTTTACTCTCAAACGCTGGCTTTGAATCTAGATTCAACGCCCCAGGAGTAGAGATACAGGCTGACAACTGCAGGGATGTATCAGAATATGGTGCTCAATTGAAAGGCGGTCAAAGTCAACAACTGATACTTTCAGATGACAGTCAGTTTCTCCATAAATAATTAATTTTCCTAATTTTTACACAAAATAATTAATTTATTTCCTTTTTCATTTCAGACTATCATTCTGCTATAGTTGGTGAACAAGTTATAACATAATGAAATACTCTTTGGAAGATGAAGCACTGATATTGAACCTGCGTAAGGAGAAACACTGGGGTGCAAAACGAATGAAAAAAAAAAGAGTTTCCAAATAAACGATGGACGATACCTGGACTTCAATATCTTATAAAGAAAATCGGTATCACACGGTCGACTAAACGAAAAGAAGGAAGTGGAAAACCGAAAACATCACGCACTGAGGAAAATATTGACACGGTTTCATCCATGATATGCAGTCAAGAAGAACGGCCCAACACCCACAAGTCCGTTAGAGAAATTTCAAAAACTACAGGTATTTCTCGCTCTAGTGCTCGTCGTATAGCAAAAGATGATTTGGGTCTTAAATGTTTTAAAAGAGTCGAAGTTCATAAGCTCTCTGCATCAAATAAGCAAGCAAGAGTTGAAAAATGTCGTGCTCTGTTAGATCGATTTGCAGACAGAGAAGTGTCGAAAATATGGTTCAGCGACGAGAAGACCTTTACGGTTGCTTCAACAATAAACTTACAAAATGACCGAGTTTATGGAAGACAGGACAAAAAATCTATCAGTCTAGATCGACTTTGCAGGGAACGTCCGCATTTTTCTCAAAAAGTGATGGTTTCCATCTTTATTTCAAAGTTAGGGAAGTCAGAGATTGTTTTTGTTGATCAAAATGCCAAAATCACTGCTGCTTATTACCAAGAAAAAACTGCCGTCAATAAGGAGAAATCAAGGTTGCAAGCGTGCATTGATAATGAAGGAGGGCACATTCCGCATAATCTTGGACTCAATTAAGTAACTGTATAGAAATAGAAAGTTTTTTATTCGTGTCTGTATAACAGCGAATTACAAAATAATGGCTACAGCTAGCAAAAATCCAACGTCACCACGAGATAGACCATAAAATCCTATACGGACACATTTATTGATTGTACAAATAACATTTGATAAAGGTCAAATTATATTGTTCAAAACCAAGGTAATAGTTTTTTGGCCCACCTGATATATATATATATATATATATATATATATATATATATATATATATATATATATATATAAATTGTGTATATATATGGGCATGTTTGCATATATATATATATATATATATAATTATATATATATATATATATATATATATAATGGGCATGTTTGCATGTATAGAAAAATAAAACCTCTTTTTTATATATATATCTATATATATATATATATATATATATATATATATAAGTTGTATATATGTGAACTCCAAGGGGTATAGGGTAACCTAACCTGGCTGCTCAGGCCTACCAAAAAAAATATATATATAATATTAGTGATGTAGCGGATGTCATTTTTTTCACATCCGCGGATGCGGATGCGGATGAGGATGTTTGATTTCAACATCCGCGGATGCGGATGCGGATGCGGATGTCTACATTTTCGTTATTTTTTAGGATATATTCGAGATTTGTTTGTGTTTAACGTAATAATAAGTTATTATATAGAGAGAGCTGTAGCTATAATGTAGTATAATTGATTAATTGTACAATAATTGCTGTACTTTTCTCTGAACATATAAAATAATATCAAGCATCTAACTAATATAGAAATCAATTAGTGAATTCGTCTGCAAATAATTCGTTATATTTTGTTGAGTTTCAGCCACAATTAGAAACCATAATTGTGTTACCAGGATGCGGGACGTGAACCCAACTCAAATGCACCCCCACCGACCTCTTTCCCCAACCTCCACCCTTATAGAAAGAGATCTTTAATTAGCTTGATAACTATTTATATTAAGTTTAAAGTTTTATTAGGCATATTTATAAATGAGTAATTAAAATAAAGTAAACTAAGATGTTCATCGTTTAATGTTCAAACTTAATTTTAGGAAGGTTATGCTTAAGGAACATTAATTTTTCTGCCTTTTCTGCTGCCAGTCTGTTTCTCTTTTCATCATATTAATCCAGCACTGCTAAATAATCTCTCGCTTGGTATCGTTTGTTGGAGGACAGGCTAAATGTTTCCTTGCAAGTTTTACTCAAGTATGGTAGATATTCTGCGTATTTTTCCACCAACTAATAGGATTGTCACATGCAGCCAGGCGTTTTTCTTGTGATATCTCTCGATCATTTTACTACATTTTTTGACATCGCGTAGTTCTCGTCATTGCTGCTTGACTCAAGAAACTGAGAGACAGATTCTGTGATAGATTTGCTTGTTGAAGGTGTTGGTTCTGTCACTGAAACTTTTATTCTTTTGGTGGGTGGCGAAGCGACAGATTCAAGAGATTGAAGCTCTTCAACTGCTTTGCCAAGTGATGATTTAACTCGTTCTAATGTACTAGGTGAAAATAACTTAGCTTTGTAACGTGGATCTAAGTAGGTTGCAAGAGAGTAACTTCATACAAGAACAGCCTCTCGTCTTGTCGCTTGCATCACTTTTGCGCACAATGAACTAGTTCTATTAATATAGTAGAATTTGATAATTTCCGCTTATTAATGACGTTTTATCTCAACGGTCCACATCCGCACGACATCCGCAGTCCAAAGTGCGGATGCGGACGCGAGACAATGTGCGGATGTTCCGCGGATGCGGATGTGACCTACATCACTAATATATATATTATATATATACAGTATATATATCATTTTAGGGATAGGGGATGACAGGGGTTTAAACAGGCTCACATCATGTTGCAAGTTGCAATGTTGCACCTTGTAACAAGATTTTTACTTTGAACAGGAAACACAAATCGTGAAGCTGTACCAGATATATATATATATATATATATATACCTCAGTAACCTCGTTGATGTTCCTTATGTTGGTCTCTCTTCACACGAAGGTCAAGCTGGTGGCTCCGCCTCTAGTCCTGGCTTGGTGGAGGAGCGAGTTGCTCTCTTGCACTCTCCACCGCACATAGCCAGGTACACCCGGCTCATCTGGTACCATCCTGAGCCAGGCATCTAGTCTTCTCTTGAAGACTTCAACTTTGACCCCTGTCACGTTTCTAAGGTCCTTTGGAAGCTGGTTAAAAAGTCATGGCCCCCTGACCACCAAGCTATTTTTCTTCAGTGTTGAAGAGGTCTCTTGTCGGGCCTTTAATTTGGGAACACTACACATTCTGCCTTTTCTATTTTCCAGCGTTGTCTGGATGGTAATTGGGTTTAGTTTAAGGTTTGGTACCAGTTTTTCGATTATTTTCATTATGCAAATTATGGTATACCTCTCTCTTCTTCTTTCCAGGGAGTACAGATTTAGTTTACGGAGTCTTTCCCAGTAGTTGAGTTCTTTGCAGCCATCAATCTTAGCCGTGAAATGTCTCTGCGTTTCTTCTAGTTTATTAATTTCTTCCTTTTTATATGGGGACGTCAAAACTGAGAAGTATTCAAGTTTTGGTATGATCAGTGTTTTTAGCAGGGGAATCATTACTGTCTTGTCCCTTCTTTTGAGCGTTCTTCGTACCTGTCCCGCGACTCTTTTCGCTTTGTTTATCGCTATCTGATTTTGTGTTTCGAATTTCACATCATCGGTCATTATTACCCCCAAATCGATCGGTTTCGTGCTTCTCTGAATTTCCTGTCAATCTGGAGCATGCAGTCTGTTGAACTTCCTCATTTCTACTGTATCTCAACAGCTGAAATTTTTCGGTGTTAAATGTCATGTTGTTGTCCTCTGACCATTTATATATTTTGTTCGTGTCCCTCTGCAAACCCTCTACTTCCTTTACATCGCTGATTGTATTGCTGATCTTTGTATCGTCTGCAAACGATGTTACTATACTGTCGCTGTTTACTCCACTGTCTATGTCTGTTAGCATGATAATGAACAGGAGTGGGTCCAGTACTGTACCTTTGGTGTGTGTGTGTGTATATATATATACAGTTTTATACAAGAGTGTGTATACAGATATGGTATGGTCTTAATATGTCTTTCTGTTAAACGTCTGGATTGTCTTTTAAGTCTGCGAGTTATTCTTTTTAATGTTACAAACTAGGGTTATACAGTTCCACCCTCAAAACTCTGTCAGACATCTGATGTTGGTATCAAGTTGATAAATGAGAACGTTGTTCCCTACATGAGCAAACAAGTGCTGATTCATCTTTAAAGCGCTGGATCATAAATGTTGAGCTTCGCAAATGATTGTCAACCACAATGTCTAAAACCACTTGGAGGTTGTTCCAGTGGTACGATACATTCTAATGCATAGAATTAAAAGCCATCCATGATTTATAATTTAATATTTATTATTGAATAATGTTTGTAAATACTCAGGAATTTCCGCTGATGGGACTCTGAGGTGGATGCCCGGTATTTAGGTTTCCAAGAAATGGCTGGAAGTGGCACGCCAGATTAGCCTTTAGGCTGAACTTTTCAGCCGTTTCAAACGGAGTACTGGCTGACTGGCTCAGTTTGGTCTGAGAGGTGACAGTGTATGGAAGCCTGTTAACTCGTCTCGAATTTTTTTTATACTTGTATATTAATGTGTATGTAGCGAATAATTTATACTGAAAGTGTTAAAAATCGGTGTTAAAAAAAACAAGTAAAACCTTCCACTGTGGCTGCGCGCGCGTCCAGCATTAACATGCACACACAAACATTCGGGATCGTTCAATGGTGAATATTATTTTTCTTATTATCTATATTAGTACTAGTAGTAGTATTGCTACTATGTGCCTAAGTCAGTGTTGCCGGTGGTCTGGTGGCTTCTAAAGTTCCTATTCATAATTTTTTACTTTGAAATTTTTTACCATTGAGATGATGGCCTCTGAAGTTCATATTATTAGTAAAAATAGTATTATGCGCCTGAGAATTAACGGTGGCCTCTATATTTTATATTATTATTGTTGTTATCGTGTTGCCGGTGGCCTTTAAATCTTATATTTGTGATATTATTGTCGCATCCTGCTACCGGTTGCCTCTAAGCCTTATATTTATATTTATTAATTTTGAAATTTTTTTTTTATTAAAACGGTGCCTGCTAAAGTTCATAGTGTGACGTCACACCTTTTTTTTCTAATCAAACCCATTAACGAATTAAGACTTATCAGGGATTAATAAAGCTTGTCAGGGATCAAAAGATCTTATCAGAGATTAAAATTTTCCTCTACTGGCACTTCCCTCTAGCCTCCCTCCTCGTTTCCCCTCACTTCCTTGGGACTGGCAGTGGCTCTACTTAAATGTGGCCATATTATTCGTGCCATTCGTCATAACACACACTACACAAATATAGTAAGCAAATCTAACCAGTACTATCGCGGACGGCCGGACCCATTTAAAGGCCAGTTGAGTAGGTCTTTAGCAGAAATGTATGCTGAAATGCAACATTGTAGGGATAAGTTTAGTGAAGAAATGGGTTGTTGTTTTTGTTATTCCAGGTTTATATACCTATATCTTCCTCGGTGAAGCATGATTTGGTTTTCACGTTATAAAGCACTAGGTCCCCCTTGTCATATGATCTCATATGTTAGGAAGGCATTTAAATGACCACAAACATCATCATTAGTAGTAGTAGTAGTAGTATAGTAGTAGTAGTAGTTATATACTTATTTGGGAAGTTTTCTCTTTAGATGTACTGTAATAGCTATTTCATATGGATTTATGGATTACAAGTTCATCATACATAAAAGCATTATACGAGTATATATAATATATATATATATATATATATATACACGATTTTAATCAAACCGTAATTATACATATGGAATAACTCTCTAATCCTTATAAAATAGTTATTAAAGCTAAAACACAATGTTCCTATAAAGGTATACATAAGCCCATAATAAGAGCATGACATTTTTTACCTCACGAAACTCACACGCGAACTGAAGCATATTGAATAGAATTACTCGAGCTTAAAAATAATAATAACGTAGAAGTCGAAGGATTTAATGGTAGGGAGGAACATGAATCATTAAATTAAGTAAAGGAACGTCAGGAATCGTAAAGAAACAAGTAACTTTAAGACAGGAATTATATAAAAAGCAACATTTCAGGCACATGCAGTTGAGCCTCGTACGAAAAGTATGAAATATAATTCATTCGTTTCTAATAATAGCTTGGCATTTTATGTTTTTTTTTTAACTGTATTTTCTGTTTGAGACAGATTTTATTTTTGAAGTTTCCTTTTGTAATGAGAAATGTCATGTTTCAACTTTTGTTTTCAAGTTGTAATTGCACAAAATTGCACAGGTTTAGTTTGTTTGTATCGGATGACCCAAAAGTCAAGACGCATAGGGGAAATCAATTTATGTTAATACTGTTTGTTTTCTCTGTTCCAGGTGAGACATGGATGGGAAATTATATATATAGACAGAGAGACAGAGAGAAACTAAGGGGTAAAATATAATTACTTACCTTCTTGCGATTATTTTCTTATACATTTTAAGTAAAGAATATTTTAAAAATAAACGTCTTCGCTGATATTTTGATTGGTTAAATATCAATGCGATTCCCAATTGTACTGAGCAACGTTGGGTCCATCCAATAATTGGATGGGTGACCGTCCTCTGGTCACTAAATGCAACTAAATACATTCAAATAACTGAGAAGAAGGTAATGAGATGATGACCGGGTCTGGATCCCACATAAAGTAGTAGGTCCCCCTCCTCACGTGAGTTTTACCTATCCAAAGGCGGTTAATCAACCCCCTAAAAATTATTTTCTTAAATAAAAAAGTTGCATACTTTCGCCTTTTTATCATACTTCAGATTTGAACTATTTTACAAAGAGTTGTTGCCGCCGTGGGGGCCAGATACCCCGGAGACTATGGTAGTTAATTTATCTGTTATGCGCAACAGTTATTTATAGTCAACACGTCTCTCCTTCAAGGGGGAAACGTATACCATACTCAATTTTTCTCTTTCACTAATGCCCCTTTCAGTCTGTCTGAATCGGTATAATTTCCCAGCTTACACTCACTTAATGATTGTACAGTCGAGGTATCACTTACCCTTCTTCATTTTGAGGGCAATTTTGATCAGTAATTTCCTCTCAAAGTATGAATTCTTGCAGAGCTTCATTCAGAACATCGATGACTTTTATACTTCGCATTCACTGAAGCTTTCACGTTTAAAATAAAATACATTCAAATAACTGAGAAGAAGGTAATTTAGACGACTTTGGTGCCAAGCTTTACTGTTTATTTACTACAAAGAAAATGTCTTTCAATTTCAGGTTTAATTCACGCATATACCAAGAAAATACGACAACCGGAGTTTTAAAACAGGATAAAGCAATATTTCAAAATTTAAAAAAAAATATAATCAACAAAAATGTCATAGACAATTAGCTTTCAAACAAGCTTAGTCAAAATTTCGAAGTTACACAACAAAACACTTATGCAAACAAGTAAATTAAATCGATTATGTACAGAAAAAAGCGTGTTAGGCCGACGGGCTTCACAAGATTCCCCTCCAAGCAAACTGTGTAAGAGCCTTTTATATCAAAAAAATTTTGGCGGAGTTAACCAAATCTGACTGCCTTAAAGGTTGGAATTTCTCCTCAAATTAACCACTCGTCAACTAACGGTATAGCTACATTAATAATGATTGGCCTTCCCTTGAAGAGGGTTGGTTCCTTAGAAGCTAGCAAAGATTCCGGAAGAGGGTATGGTTTTATACAAAATTTTAAATCAGATAACGAATTTTATAGTTTGACAGAACATTTTAAAAACAAATTACTGGAAGATTACAGAATGACTTTTAAAATAATAAATCAGCGGTAGCGATAAAGTTTCGATGGGTGAGTCAATATGCATAAAAACCTACACAGGGTTATGGTTGATTGCTGTCAACCTCATCCGGTGAAAATTTCGGCCAGATATTGGTGCAAAGTTGAAAGGCAAAAACCCTACGTCTTTTCATTAAAAAAATTGTGCTTGTGGAGGTCTTCAAAAGACCTTGTTAAGTAGTGGGGTTTTTCTGGTTAATGTTTAATTTATATGCCTTCGGTATTTAGCGCTACCTAATGGTAAAGAAGGAAATTACCATACCTTATTATTTCGTTGGGCCTCGCTTCTTGTTGTAGGGCGCGCGGCTGCCTTTCGCGCCTCTCTTTCGATGTAGGCGATGTAGTTGCGAAAGGAGTTTAATATAGGCAATTCACTATACTTAAATACCTGAATGAATAGGCCTATCCTTTTGTGCTATTAGTTTTATATTATTAGGTATTCACTAATGCGTGTCTCCCTTGCCTAAAGCTTCGCTTGTAACTAGGCAGCTCTGGCTGCTAATGTAAATTCCTTTATCTTAAATTTTCGCTTACTTTACAAAGTCCGCAGACGTCTAATTTTTGTGTTTTCATTATTTCTTCTCTTGAAGTAATTTTCATGAGTCAGCGATGGAAAATTTTTATACGAAATACTACGCTTTTCTTGTTATGTGGGCCCAATGCCTACATATTGGGTTTTATGTATAGCAATTATTTCCATTCCCAATAGGTTTTGTCGCCAATCCCGAGGCTATTTTTGCAGTTATTTAATTCAATAAATTAATAATTTTTATTTAATTATGAAATAAAGGTACCATATACGATACCATGTTGTGAACTGTAATGTAAAGTGTATGACAGGCATGTATAGTTTTACCATAATATGTTACAACTTAAAGAGGAAAGCTAAAAGCATTCAGAATTGACGTCATTTTGATTAGCGTTTTATACTTGTAATATTCTTATCCATTTACTTTAAATGGCTTTCCTTATGTTCGACCTATCGGGCGGACATAGTTAACACAGCCAAATTACCAGGTTGACTGTTTGACAGCCAAACCATATGGTGAATCCAATCATGTGTTGAACGATTCCCTTAACCTATATTTTTTTGGTAACAGACTTAAATGGTTGAATGAACTATCGCATAGTTTGAATACTTCTTTGAGAGATATATATATATATATATACACTGTGTGTATATATAGTTTCAATACTTTTTATATATGCACCGTCTGCCAAAAAAAAAGGGTTCACTCTAAAAACATCCATGGAATCAACATTTTTCAAACAATCAGTATGAAACTTAAACACGTAAAAGATACAAAAAACATCTTCTCGTAAACCAAATTTAAGTTCGAAGCTATCAAAAATAACGATTTATTAAATATTTCCCTAATAATACTACAACTGATGCTCGACAAACTAATCAAGAATCCTTTATTTCCATTTTCACTTTCGTAAATTCTAATATTCGATTTTTTTTTTTTTTTACAGGGTTATAAAATATAGTGAATATGCTATTTTCGGAGGAAGATAAGATTATAATTAAGCATTATAGACTACAAAAGGGATATGAACGAACGAAACTACTTTCCGAATTCCCCAACAAAGGATGGACTCTTGGTGGTTTAGGAAAGCTTCTAAAGAAAATTAACGAGACTGGGGATATCAAAAGAAGAGAGGGAAGTGGGCGACCAAAAACTGTTCGCATACAAGACAATATTGACGACGTCGAAGAACGTATATTAAGTCGGGAAAACCAGCCAGGAACCCATATGACACCAGCTCGCATATCAAAAGAGTTACAATTATCAGAAACTAGTGTGAGACGCATAATTAAACAACATCTTCAACTAAAACCTTTCAAAAGAGTGCACGGGCAAAAGATTACTCAAACTGATGAGCAGAAACGAGTTCAAAGATCAAAACAAATCTTACGGTGAGTAACATGTGATAAACTTTCAAAGGCTTTTTTAACTGATGAAAAGAGATTCACTGTGGAGCCACCTCGGAACAGTCAAAATGACAGACCTTACTCGCACGTTCACTATAAGAATGAAATACCTGATAGCAGACTTTTTGCAACCAGAAGTCATTTCTCAGCTAGTGTCATGGTGTCAGTTGGCATATCAAAGTTAGGAAAAACATCCATTCATTTTATTGATCCTGGTGTAAAAGTCAATGCTGAGTACTATCGAAATACTCTGCTGCGAAACATACTTCCCGAAATGCAAAATCTGGCTAACGGTGGTTATTATCTTTTTCAGCAAGAAGGAGCAACGTCCCATACAGCAATAGCAACTGTGGAATACTTAAAAAATAATGTCCCAGAACTACTTGAACCCTGAAACTGGCCACCTAACAGTCCTGAATTGAACCCTGTTGACTATGGAATCTGGGAAAATTTGGCACAAAGAGTTTACAGGAACAGGGTGGGAAATGTTGATCACTTGCGTCAGCTTCTTGTGGAGAAGTGGGAAGAGATACCACAGGAGCAGATCGATCGAACCATTGATGAATTTCGTCCAAGATTGAAGAAACTTGTTGAAACAAAAGGGAAACACATTGAACAATTTTTTTAATAGGAATTCCAAAAGAGTAAAATGTTAATTTGATTTATTTTGGAAACTTAGGATTTAAGTTCTGTTTCGAAATTCAAAATCTTTTTTTTTATTTTCATGGTGTTTTAATGGAGGCATTTCCTATATTTTATAAACTTTATGATGTATTTTATAACTAAAATGAGAATAAAAATTTTATTACCAAAGTTTTACCACCTTTGTGGACTCCCATAATTCAAAACTGGAGCGATGTTCACCAACAAAATTTGTTGAACATAAACAATCCTCATTAAATCATTAATTTTTAATATAATAATCTGAAAATTGGTATACATATATACTGTTTACATAGTTTTGCTCTGTACGAGTTTCATTATGACTGGTTAATAAATGTTGATTTCATGGCTGTTTTTAGTGAACCCTTTTTTTTTTGGCTGACGGTGTATATATATATATATATATATATATATATATATATATATATATATATATATATATATATATATGTGTGTGTGTGTGTGTGTGTGTGTGTATGTGTGTGTAAAAATAAACAATGAATAACTCCTACAGCCATATAAGTCTTATATTCTTATCCATATATTCATTTTGACACAAGTCCAAAATAGTATGATACGAGTTTGGATAAAATTTTGATTTGCTTTCTATTTTATAATTGGTGAATTATTTCCTTGTAAACTATTTAATCATTTTGTATAAGACCCAAAATCGTACAACACTGACCCAAGTTTGGATACATTTTTTATTTGCTTTCTATTTCATAATTGGTGAATTAATTCCTTGTAAACAACTTAATCATTTTTGTAGACTTAGCTTAATAATGTAATCTTGTTCATTTTCTGTATACATTCTATCTTCGCTGTAAAAGATGAAGTCATGTCCTGCTTAACGTTTAATTTTTAATCTTAAGCCTTTAATTTTCGCCATGTGCCTGTTTGTTTGTAGTTCGTGATGGGAAGGCATATTTCAATTCCATTTTTAGTTAACTCGGCAGATCATGATAACATCAGATCTGTCAATATACGGTTTAAATAAAATATGGCTTCCTCTTGCTTAGCAGTTTACACATTGCTTCAGCAAAAATATTTGTTTTGTCTTTAAATGTTTTGTAAAGTAACTCAGCCTATTGAGAAAAAAAAAACCAACACAAAAACAGATCAGCATTAAATAATAATGACGTCAGAAGGAAGTCTAGTATAAAAGCCCATAAAATTTCTCCAATGTTCATTCTGACTAGACTGAGCGTTACCTGTAACATTTTTAGCAGTAAAATATAGTAAGAAATATCTTTGTCTTCTCCTTCGAGCCTTGCCCTCCTCAAAGAATTTAATCTTAAATAGAGAGAAATAATTTCCCGATACGTTATAAGAAGAATCGAGGAACTTGGAGAGAACTTAGTCTTAAATAGAGAAAAATAATTTCCCGATACGTTATGAGAAGAATCGGACAACCTTCAGAGAACTTAGTCGTAAAAAGAGAAAAGTAATTTCCCGATACGTTATAAGAAGAAATCGGAGAGTAGTATAGAAGAAAACGACTGCGATTCCCTATACGGTACCAGATACTCCAGAGTAACAAATCTGTTGCTGCCACCTAACCAGAACCCCCGTCAACTTCGAACCGACCAAGGCCATTGACGGAGGGATTAACAACTGGCAATCTTGCACCACGATTCTCCAGGTTTTCCAAACCCTGGAACTAGAACCAACACTCAATTGACCGGTGTGTCACGACTCCAAGTTCTCCACGTCCATTCTTCATCCAGGAACAAGTGGCCAACAAGACGCGTCTTCAGGACACGTCTCCAAGGATTTCACCGTAGGAATCTTGTTAACTACAGAGCCTTTTTTTAAATTTTTGAGAAGTCAGTATTATTAACAGTTAATAATTAGTATCAAGCTAGAATTAACAAAAAATTCAGTGAACAGGCCATACACCAGTGATACATTTATTTTTATTGAAACCGAGTTATTTTCACTATTATAGTTAGTATAGAATTATTTTATTTTATGTGCCAATCATAATATTACCGTACATTCACGCACATTCGAGTGAAATTTTGTTTATATTTTTTTTTTATTTTTTTTTTACATTCTCTTTTTTTTAATTTTTTTCCTAGTTAGACAAATTGTTATGCATTTATTTATTTGTGTATTTCTTAGATAGAGTAGTTAGGAAAGCCGCTCAAGTGATCATTTCATAGATTAAGATCGGCCAAGCAAACCAAATTAGAATACATTAACAGTACCTTCGCATATGAGCGATTCAGACAGTGCGCTTTCTGACACTGAAAATCCCCCTACACCCATTTTTCCACCTACCCCGCGCCCTTCAAACATATTTCCAAACACACAGACTTCTGATCAAGCACACGCCAACATGACTCAAACCGCTGCCCCAGCATACATTAACTTAGGTAGACTTGTAAACCTTCCCCATACTGTTCGAATTTTTAAGGGAACCATAGATAATAACTTTGTTGAACCATGCGTAAGACCTTGGATTGAGCCTCTAGAACAGCATTTCTTACGCGAAAACATCACAGATGATGATATAAAGATTAGGGAAGCTAAAAGGTTTATTGACCTACGTCCCATCCATTAGCGAAGCTACAACGTAGGACAATTTTAAACAAAACTTATTAGAATTTTTTAAAGAAATAACACTTGCACAACCCTTAGCCACGTTAGAAGCTGTCTTCCAAGCTAAGTGAAAGAAAGAAGAACGTGAAGATTTGAATAATTTTATCACACGCACACATAAACTCGTAGGAGAAGCCCTCCGAGCCGTAGAAAATGCATGTGACATTACATTCACTTCAAAACAAAGAAACCTAATAGTAGCAGCAACCATTCATCAAAACTTACCCGTAGCACCTCAAAAGAAATTTCAAGAGTGTAAATATTGACAAACCAGTAAGTGTAGCCCTAAATAAAACAAAGGAACATTACCCAGACTTAGCGAGCCAGAGCTACCGGAAGGGTAGAGAAACCCCCATACACTACATTCAGCAACAACAACAACAACCCTATAAATTTAGGTCGATGCAGGGAACACCACCTCAGAAACAAGCCCCACAAACCCAGAATGCACGCCCTCCTCCTCAGTGTTTTAATTGCGATAGTTTTGGGCACATGATGAGTCAATGCAATTATCCCCCGTATTGCTTCCACTGTCATGAACATGGTCATCGCCGTGGCGACCGACAAAAGTGTGCTGACAAAGCCACTGTAGGCAGGGCCGGATTAAGACCTTTAGAGGCCCTAAGCACTTAAAAGATTTTGGTGCCCCATATATATGTAATTCAAAATATAAACAAAAATAAACCATAAAATAAAATTTTATTTTTTGAAATGAAACAAAACTTACAGTAAGATGGAAAATAATATTTATTTTTGTATACTTCCACTTCATTTATATTTGAAAAGTTTTCTCCTACTTTTTTTAATTGCAAAGTCTTTGATCAGATCCTCAAAACTAATCTTACGTAACACATCTGCTTCTATACTTAGTAGAGATAAGGCATCCAGCCTGCCTTGTTGCATAGTTGTTCTGTTGGTATTTTTAATATACTTCAACTGAGAAAATGAACGCTCAGCTGAGCAATTTGTGACCATTAATGTTAAAAATATACGAAAGGCAATTTCTACATTTGGGAAGGCACACTCAATATTGTCTTCTACAATTATTTTATAAAGTTCAGCATGACTGAATCTTGTTTTTACATTTACTATAGCACACGAAAATATTTAATCTATATGTATTTTTAATATGGCGCTCAAAGATTTGATATAAACAAAATAACGCAAAGCGTAAAGTGTGTGATTACAACGAAATATATTTCTTCTCTCAAAAGGGTTGTTGTTCACTACAAATTCAAACAATGAAAAAAAATAAATACTATATATGAATATATATAATTCAGTTTTCAACAGCTTATAGGCTATAAGCCGCGATTATAATAGTATAATAAATCCATGGTAAATCCGACAATGGAAAATTTCTGTGGTGCCCCCCTTCCCTTGATGCCCTAAGCACGGGCTTATTTTGCTTAATGGTTAATCCGGCCCTGCCTGTAGGGTACAGGCCCCACTTCCAGAGATCAAATCACCAGCGTTTCCAAGAGCCCTCCAATTCGCAGAAACCAGTTTATTCCCAGCCTCCACAGAACCACCCACCAAACAGAACACGACCACAAGGTCAACCACACTATTACCCAATGTCCAGACCCCAATATAATGAGCAAGATTGGATGGTTCAGTACGTAGAACCCGTTGAAGAATCAGTTTTCCCAGAGTACACTTTTCAAGAAGACCCTCCAGTGTATGGTGATCCCGTAGCATATGACTCAGATCCTCCCATAGAAGTCAATTCAAGTTCTTTTTTAGATCCCACTTCGGAGGCAGCAGTTCAGCCTCCTCCCCCCTAAATAGCAGTAATAAACCCAAATACACACATGAACTACCCATCAGGATAATAGGTGCGAACCTACTAGATTTAATGATAAATTGCAGCGCAGATAACCGAGATTTAACCGCTCTTCTAGATACAGGAGCACACGCGACATTGATTAAGAAACAATATGCAGATGAGTTACTAGAGAGTACAGATTATAAATATGAAATTAAGACCTACATATGGAGAAATTGAATTATATTTAGAAGTTGGTAACGCGGTATATCCCGCAAAATGCTGTATTGTGGACGCAGTCGCCACCTTTCAGATAGATATTTTACTTGATATGGATTTCTTCAACCAGAATCAATGGGAAATTTACCCTGCCGGAAAATTAGTTAAGTGTAGAAATAGGACACACCCTCTCCATGAGAATAATAGACAGTTTAATGCTAAGAGAATCAGTTTAGTTCGGATTTCCGAAAAAATAGGAAACCCACTCCAGTTTATAGCAGTTTAAATCAGCCGGTTGCCTCCAGAGGGATAACCGCCCCAGAGAATAATAGACAGCTTGATAATGCTAACAGAATCAGTTTAGTTCTGATTTCCGAAAGAAATAGGAAACCCACTCCAGTTTAGGGGAAAGTGGGGCACAGTGGGACAAAAAAAATTTGTGACGTCATAACTCGTTTATTTGAAAACTTATTACAAAATTTAAAAATGGAAAAATAACTATCATCATAAAGGATTGATATGCATATGCAAAAGTAAAGAGAAGCTTGTTCCAAAAGGCTGTTTTTCGCCAATAAACTATAAAGGTGATTTTGTCCCACTGTGCCCTAGGTGGGGGCACAGTGGGACAAGCACTGGGGTACAATGGGACATGATTAGTTTATATCAGTGAAACCAAAATTGAAATCAAATTTAAGATACGCATTCTGTCTCTTTGTTGATCCACATGTTTTAGGCTTGGGGAGGATGGTTTTAATATCACTGAGCTTGATAGAAGCCATATCCTGGACTTGTGGAAAGAAGAATTCCATCGACTTCCGCTTTTTCCTAAGATACGAAACTTCGTAGTCCCCCTTCATCATCTTTGTCCTTAGTTACAAGGCCCACATAATATTTCTTGGATGGAGTAGCAAACTCAGCCAGAATGTAATCATTGACTTGGGGCTCTCCTTCCAATGTTGGTAACTCCTGGTCTTCATCGTTTGTCTCATCATCAAAACCATCAGATGAATGATCTGACAAAACTAATTCTTCACCAGATGATGAGTCCTCCTCAAAAACTAGTTTCCTGGATTTTGGCTTGATATTGGTATCTTTTGTGCTTTGGTTTTGTGTAGAGCATCGAGCTTTACACTGAGCGAGTGCTTCTTTCTCTGGAGTGTCAGTTGCAATCATACTACGTCCTCTCTTTCGGCCTCTTCCTGAGGCATAGCCTATAATATACATATTACATAATATAAAATAAAAATATACATATAATATATATATTCACATCATTATGGGGCACAGTGGGACAGCGTCCCACTGTGCCCCATTTTAAGTGTCCCACAGTGCCCCGTGTGATATTTTTTTAAATTGAGTCAGCTACATCAAAAACTTTGAAAGCAAATGCTAAGAACAACAGCTCACTATGTAGACATATAGTTGTTATACTTATGCAATTAATATTAAAGAGTTATGTCAACCCAAATAAATCATAGAGACTTCCATACTTACAGCAAAATATTTACTTTCTTCCGTTCAAAGAGCAATGGCCTTGACCACAGAGAATCAGGAACAGCTAACCCTCCCAATGCAACGCTAGTGGAGGCACTAATCAAAAACTGTTACGTAGCCGAAAGCACCGCTGTCAGAGTGCCAAATACTTCTGAAATCCCATTTGTCCCACAGTGCCCCGTGTCCCACTGTACCCCACCTTCCCCTATAGCAGTTCAAGTCAGTCGGTTGCATCCAGAGGGACAACCGCCCCAGAAATCAGCCCCCAGAGTAATCAGTTCCAGTTGTTGAATCCAGTAGGATCAATATAGTCAGTTTCCAGTCAGTCGGTTGCATCCAGAGGGACAACCGCCCCAGAAATTAGCCCCCAGAGTAATCAGTTCCAGTTGTTCAATCCAGTAGGATCAACACAGTCAGTTTCCAGTCAGTCAGTTTCCAGTCAGTCAGTTTCCAGTCAGCCAGTTTCCAGTCAGCCAGTTTCCAGTCAGCCAGTTTCATTTAACTCAGCAGTTGAGATTCGAAATCTAACTGAAACGATTTTTCAGCCAATAAGGCAAACTTTAATCGCCGAACCAGAGTCAGATTCACAATTTTTTCAGATGCCCTACAGAGCATAATAATAACAGTAGCACCTTATGAGAAGATTTGTTTCTTAGCAAGAGTAGTAAACGGTCAAGGAAAACTATTAGAGTCAGATAGTACTCTTATTACCGAGAAAAGTAATTTCAAGAGAGATGTTCTTATTGCCCAAGTTCTTTGTCATAGTCAGAATTCAGCTATCCCTGTTGTTTGTTTAAACAAAGGAAAAAAACCTATTGAATTAACTTCAAATCAGAGAATAGGAACTGTTTCCACAGTAAAAATAAATTCATATTTCCCCACCAGTTCTATAAATCGTGTTTCCAGTTCCTTAGAGTTAAACCCTTCAGCATTAAAAGAAGAATATAAGAAATGTCTGGAGCACTCCCTTCAGGAGTTACCAGCCTTACAGGATCCCAAACTACTGGAATCACTTCTCGATTTCCTGATAAGAAATAGAGATGTGATTGCACCTAAAAGGAGATCTTCTGGGCCGAACTAATTTGGTCCCTTTCGGAATCAAGCTGGAACCCAATTCCAAACCCATCTTCATTCCTCCCTATAGGGTTCCACATTCCCAATTAGTCACTATTGAGGAACACGTCAAGGACATGTTGGAGCAGGATGTCATCCAGCCTTCAGCTAGTCTTTTTACAGGAATCCCTGATATACTTAGGATTTCTACTATCATCCACTGGAATTAAACCTGATCCAGCCAAACTTGAGGCACTGGAAAGGTACCCTGTACGGCTGTACCTAAACCCATCGACGACGCTCGTGCATTTATTGGATTTGTCGGATTCTATCGGAATTTTATCCCCCAATTTTCAAACATTGCTAAATCCATTACCAATTTGTTCCAGAAAAACGCTAAATTTAACTGGGAATCTGATCACCAACATGCCTTTGAAACTTTAATCGGTAAACTAACCTGTCATCCCATCCTCCAATATCCCGATTACACCAAACCCTTTGTCATAGCCACAGATGCTTTCTCCTATGGACTAGGAGCCGTCCTATTACAGGACGTAGATGGTGTGGAATTACCCATTGCTTGTGCCAGTCAGCTTCTCTCTGCTCTGCACCTCAACGGAATTATTCCACTACGGACCGAGAGGCCCTAGCGGTATATTGGGCTTTGAAAAAATTCCGAAATATCGTCTATGGCTAAGATGTAACCATCAAAACTGACCATAAGCCACTCACGTATCGCTTCAAGGACAAGCTACTTGAAGGACGGTTGGGTAGATGGGCTCTGTTGATTCAGGACTTTGCGGCAAAAATCGTATACAAACCAGGAAAACTTCAAGTTATTCCAGACGGATTGTCGAGACTCAAGCCCGACACCCAAGTGAATAAGATAGAAACCCTTCCTCTGTTCGACTACGAATGTCTGCAATACTCCCAACAACAGGACCAACACACCCAGAACCTTCGGGCTCGCCTGGAGCAAAAGGAACCATCGAAGGTAAAAGAACAGTACAACCTAAAGGATGGGCTCGTACATTTTAGGAACGAAGATGAAAACGACCTCGTGGAAATACCAAAGGATCTCGTAGATATAGCCATCGGACTTTGTCACGACTCACCTTTGTATGGCCAAATGGGGCCGGATCGCACCATCAAGAGTCTTTTGGAGCGATACCATTTTTCCGAAATGAACAAAAAGGTACATGAATACATCGCTGAATGCCCGTCTTGTTTAAAACATAAAGGCAACGTACCGTCCACAGCTCCCATGCATAAATATCCAGTATGCCAACGGCCCTGGCAAAGAACTGGAATGGACATACTGGGACCATTCCCCAAAACATCAAAGGGAAACCAGTACATCATTGTGTTTACGGACCACTTCTCGCGTTAGAGCGAAGTAGTTGCCATTCCAAATCAGACCTCGGAAACAGTGGCAAGAGCCCTAGTGAAACGCGTCATCCAAAACCATACTACTAGTTCCATCCTAATTTCGGATAACACCCTTAGTTTCACTTCCAAACTATTCGAGTCACTCTGTAACATGTGTAGAATTAAAAACACACATTGTGGCATACCATCCGCAGGCAAACGGCTTAGTGGAAAGGCACAATCGAAAGATCTTAGAAGCCATTCGCCACGTTGTCGATGCGTCCTCCCGTACATGGGATGATTCCCTTCCCATGGTGCAAACAGCCATCAACAACGGCTATAACGTGTCTATCGGGGACACCCCTCATTTCGTCCTATATCACTACGACAAGCGGCTACCTTTTGATTTGCCCGACCAAATCGACCCGGCAGTTCTAACATCTTCCGAGATGGCAGAAGCAAATCAGCAACTAACTGAACGACCTTTCAAAATTTTTGACATAATCCGCTATGCCCTAGACCAACGAAACCAACAGACGGAGCAAGAGCAACATAGGCGTCATCCCCGTCAATGGACTATAATCATCGGTATGCGATGTTACCTAACGAGCGTGAAACCGTCAAGTGCTCATCGCAAATTATACCCAAAATGGGATGGCCCATATAGGATTATGAAAAACCTCGGAAAGAACCTTTACGAAATCCTGGACCTCCGGGATCATTCCAAACTAAAGATCATTCACGCTGATAATTTGAAGATAGCTACCGAACAACACCTTCCCAAGAAACATCTGCCAGGCGTTCGAGCCGCCTATCCTTCGAAAGATCAAGGTATTAACAAATCCAACAGGGATAAAAACTGAAGTGGTCACCGCGGGAACCACTACCCATGACGAAGATTGGTACCTCGTAATACCACCAGTACTCGAGCCAATCTCTGAATAAGAAGTCCCAGAACCGAGAGTCCCATCGGAACCAGGCCCTGGAGAAACCCCTTCGAGAGGCTCACTCAGTGGAACTCCTCCATCTCCTCCAACTTCACCATCTCCTCCGTCACCACCCTCACCGATTGATGATCACGCACGGACCCTACATACCGGCCGCAAATGCATCAACCACGTGAACTAGAACCTTCACATAAAAAACGAACCCGCTCAGAATCCGAGCTTAACGGTCGACCTCCACTACCACCTAAGCGAGGCCGACCACTCCGCACACAAACACAAACATCTACACGACCACGAACATCTACACAACCACCAACAGCTCCGTATAATTTAAGACGTAGATATGAATAAAATTGTTCCCCTTATAATATTGAGATTACAATTAACAATTCGTACCCCTTTCTGTCTGAAACTAAATTCAAACCTACTATAAAAATCTTGAATTCTGCCACTAAACCGGTGACCATCCTACCCGGACTTCATGCCCCTAAAGAATGATCAGTTGAGTCGTTTTTTAAATTTTTTTCAGATGATAACCAGAATAACCTTTTACAAATACTGTAACCAGTAACAATTATTTACCAACATCTGCCGTCAGTATTATGATTGTGTGTGCTATTATCCTCAGTATATTTGTAGGGAAAAGACTATTCTCTCAACTTATGTTGTGTATATAAATCTGTATTATAAAAACCATTAGTTATCATCTACTTAGAATTAGTTAGGGTGTTATATTATCGTATTAATATCAGTCTAGAGGGAAGAGCCCTGTAAAAATAAACAATGAATAATTCCTACATCCATATAAGTCTTATATTCTTATCCATATATTCATTTTGACACAAGTCCAAAATCGTATGATACGAGTTTGGATAAAATTTTGATTTGCTTTCTATTTCATAATTGGTGAATTATATATTTCCTTGTAAACTATTTAATCATTTTGTATAAGACCCAAAATCGTACAACACTGACCCAAGTTTGGATACATTTTTTATTTGCTTTCTATTTTATAAATGGTGAATTAATTCTTTGTAAACTACTTAATCATTTTTGTAGACTTAGCTTAATAATGTAATCTTGTTCATTTTCTGTATACATTCTCTCTTCGTTGTAAAAGATGAAGTCATGTCCTGCTTAACATTTAATTTTTAATCTTAAGCCTTTAATTTTCGCCATGTGCCTGTTTTTTTGTAATTCGTGATGGGAAGGCATATTTCAATTCCATTTTTAGTTAACTCGGCAGATCATGATAACATCAGATCTGTCAATATACGGTTTAAATAAAATATGGCTTCCTCTTGCTTAGCAGTTTACACATTGCTTCAGCAAAAATATTTGTTTTGTCTTTAAATGTTTTGTAAAGTAAATCAGCCTATTGAGAAAAAAAAACAACACAAAAACAGATCAGCATTAAATAATAATGACGACAGAAGGAAGTCTAGTATAAAAGCCCATAAAATTTCTCCAATGTTCATTCTGACTAGACTGAGCGTTACCTGTAACATTTTTAGCAGTAAAATATAGCAAGAAATATCTTTGTCTTCTCCTTCGAGCCTTGCCCTCCTCAAAGAATTTAGTCTTAAATAGAGAGAAATAATTTCCCGATACGTTATAAGAAGAATCAAGGAACTTAGAGAGAACTTAGTCTTAAATAGAGAAAAATAATTTCCCGATATGTTATAAGAAGAAATCGGAGAGTAGTATAGAAGAAAACTACTGCGATTCCCTATACGGTATCAGCTACTCCAGAGTAACAAATCCGTTGCTGCCACCTAACCAGAACCCCTGTCAACTTCGAACCGACCAAGGCCATAGACGGAGGGGTTAACATATATATATATATATATATACATATATATATATATATATATATATATAAAACGTATTGAAACCATGTGATAGTTCATTCAATCATTTAAGTTTGCTACCATCTTTTACTATAGCATGGTTTCAATACGTTTCATTTGTATATAAAACCTTGGTTAACCTTGGTTTTGCTTCCGCCCGAATTGTTCATTATGACGAAGGTCAAGCTTGTCACTCCACCTTAGACCTACAATTTAACATGGAATCCGAACCACGCCCCACCAGCACCCCAGCATCTTAACCACTCGGCTACCCAGGGTACCCATTTATCTACCAACCAATTTTTTTTATTGTGTGGAAGGATGAACAGCTGGATTTTGGTGCGTGCTGCCGGATCTCGAACCCGGGGCCGATGAATTTGTAGTCAGCGAGGCTAACCACTACACCCACCGAGGCGCATATAGTTATATTTGGGATCTACCGGTTAATAAAATTCACCGAATCCCGAATGTTCAGTACAAAACTATTCGGCCGAATACCGAACCGAATAGCGAATAATAGTTTTATTCGGGTTATTGGGCATCAATGTAAAAAATTTAATAAAATACAAATAAGAATACAAATACAAAAAGAGTTGAAATTTTATACGTCCCCATCTTCTCTCGCAAGGGTGGGATGGGGGAGGGTTAACTGTTGATTTTCATGAGAAAAGAAAGAAAATTGTAGAACACATTCAAGCTTCATTTTCCATAGTAACACAAGGAAAGTTCTGGGAACACCAATCAAGAGTAAAGGAGAACGCGTGGTTGTCATGACATTATACTTTTTAAAACCCCGCCAAATGACTCAGCTGGGTAATTACCATGTGTTCGTTCGGGCCATTTGTGGTGCAATGATGAATCATCGGATTTCAACATAATTTACCCGAAAACAAACTTATAAGAGACGTTATCACCCGATGGAACTCTACATTCTAGTAGGTGGTGTATAACCTTTGTCCAGGAGTTTGTAGAAGAATTAGTGATTTGATATGTTATATATGATAGTTTTACATTCTAGTATGACCTATTTTATATTTCAAGAAGAAATGTGAACCATGCCAAACGTACTGAATGACAGCAAGGACCAGAGATTTATTGATCAGATACGAGCAACGCATTCCGTGAAACAATGGACGTCGATGACATCCGTGACGATGAACATTACCAAGATGTGTCGAAGAGGACAGAGGGACCATACCCAATCATTTTGATAATTCAGTCTCCAAACAGTCCAAACGAACTCATCACTTGGCAAAAAATGCAAGAAATCTTTCTCCTCCCAATCTTCCAGATAATTACAAAACCACGTTCGATCTTCAATGTTCAAAACTGTTTTCATTGGTTTTGGGTGAAAGGGTTTCAGGCCAGTCTGTGCACGATAGCCCTGAACAGTTTGTCGACAAATTTGCCTTCTCCGTTTCTGCAATATCTCTCTGGCGACACTCGAATTGTTTCGTCGCCGTTTTCTTCTGTTCGCATTAATGATTGCTTTGCTCTCTTGTGACAGTTTTTCCGGTTGTCCTTCCCCAAATTCAATAGAGCAGTTATCGTAACCTTTTTCCCAGTTTCTGGTAAACCACCGTTCACTTCGTCTCAACCTTTCAGCAAGCCACTTTCGATTGATAAATGTTGATCCTGCTTCCATTGCTTCACAGAATGCGTTGGTTTGTATCCGATCAATAAATCTCTGATCCTCGTTGTCATTCAGTACGTTTGGCATGGTTCACATTTGTTTCTAAAATATAAAATAGGTCATATTAAAGTGTAAAACTATCAAATATAACATCAATCACTAATTCTTCTGCAGACTCCTGGACAAAAGTCATACACCACTCAGTATATGCTGCAACGACTTCGTCAACAAAAAACTGCAGTTGTTGCATATGCTATGACTATGACATACCAGCACTCAATAACCATCAGTAAACTCTTATTCAGTGTGTTGTAAAGCTTCTTAGCCCATGTGAAAATTAACAAATGACTTTTCCTCTGATTCTTCTTGTCTTTTCATGGTGTCTCCCGGTGTAACAGGTTTCATGGTATTTTTGCATAACTTAACTGATGATGCAGGTATTCATACCATGAAAAACGGTTTAACGCGAGAGTGGTGGCGCGGGGTAAAAAATTACCCGGACTCATTTAAGCCCATAGGAGCCTAAAAAAAAGTGCCACCACTCTCGGGTTAATAGAAAATTTACAGAATCGCTTTAAGCAGTGGAAAACAGACATTACTTGCATGATTGCTCAGGTTTTAGATCTTCGTTTTTCAAATTTGTTTGCATTACAGTGCCTGAGTTTGTAAAAAATGAGATAATCACTATGTCTGCATCACTAATTCTAGTCCTGGACGTAATATAATTTATGGCGATGAAACAACTGCTTTTGTTTCAAGAACCTTCGAAAAAGAAACCAAAGGTTGACTTAAGGAACTACTTCGATGAGGTTGCTGTGACTTCACAATCAGATGTGCCTCCACCTATCAAAAGCATCTAGAAAAGTTGTCCAAAAGCAATGGACATCTATTCAAAGGAGCCACGAGTCAGTCGTGAAACGAACCTTCTTGATTGGTAGCGTCACAATGGCAAAGGATTCCCGAAACTATTAGTACTTGCTCACAAATATCTTACAACGCCACCCACAATCGTACGCAGTGAACAACTGTTCAGTTCTGCGAAAAATGTAATTACTGACGTACGTAATCGTTTAGCTCCTGATGCTGCTGAACGACAAATTTTTCTCCAGGATAATCTATTTCCCTTCAATTATTAGGTTTTGTTTTTGCGGTAATTATTGTCACCGCCTGTTCAATTTTTTTGTAAGGTTATTACTTATTAGTATCAATATACCAAATTGGATATGTTTGTAATTATTCTTTGAAATAAAAGATACATTTTAAGTTCCATTTCCTAAATCATATTAATGATGCATCATCACATTAATTAAATCATGTAATTATCAAATATTCAATATTCGGTTAAAAACATATAAAAAACTATTCGGCCGAATATCAAATACCGAATATTTGGTACAGCCTTAATATATATATATACGAGGCGGGACCACCAACTTCACCTTCGTGTGAACCTGAACGAGGTTAACGAGGTACGAGGTTTGTTCAAAACGTATCCGGACTAATGCGATTAGAGACAAAATATGGTACTTACAGGGTTTGGGGCTTAATTTCCCTCAAAGTACACTCCTTCTGAAGCTACACACTTTGCCCAACGATCCTACCACTGTTCAAAACATTTTTCGAAAGCACTTTTCGGAATGGCCAAAAGCTGCTCCGTTGAATTTCTTTTAATGGTCTCAACATCATCGAATCGGTGTCCTTTCAGGGTTTGTTTGAGCTTCGGAAACAAAAAAAAAAAGTCACATGGAGCCAAATCCGGCGAATATGGAGGCTGCTGTACTTAGGGGGTAGAGTTTTTGGCCAAACGTTGCTGGACATTTTGCGACGAGTGAGATGGCGCTTATCGTGATGAGTATCCAGTCTCCGGACTTCCACTTCTGCAACTATTTCCTCCGAACTGCTTCACGTAGACGTCTCAAAACTTCATTGTAAAATTCTTTGTTGAGTGTTTGTCCCTGTGGAGCATATTCGTGGTTCACAACACCTTCACAGTATATAAAAAACAAGTAACATGACGAAATCGCCGCGAAACGAAGCACGTTTAACTTTATCGGCTCATCACAGTGGACTGACGCTACACAATGTAGTGCAACCCTATCAGTCAACTTGTCTCGATATGCAGAGACATGTTTAGCAGTCACAACTCCAAGCGTGACCTTGTTCTAAAAATAACAACCTGTCCGGATACTTTTTAAACAGACCTTTTATATACTCGTATATAATATAGTGTGAAACTAATAAATATGAAGAAAATAAACAGTGCCAAAGAAGCCAATTATTTTATTTCTTTTTAAATGACTTGTTTTACTTGAGTTCTCCCTTAATTTCTTTTGTTCATATTTGTTCATATTTAAATCAAAGTTTGCAATTTACTAACTTCCCTCTCAAGGTCATACTTAAAAAAACGGGTTCCCGAAATTAAAATAAGACAGTCTACTAATTTTAAATAATTGTGGCACTTGCATGACACTCGAACTACGTATATCAGTAGTGCCACTGTTTAATAATATATTCCAAAGTGATTTACTGGCACTGTAATTTTTTTAATGCTTATTTTCCCTGATACGATTTGTCGTGTATGTATATATATATATATATATATATATACAGGGGTTAGACAAAATAATATGAACACCCGCCGATTTCACCGGTTATCTTTACGGACTGCTCAGACACAAAGTAAACGGTCAAATGACTGGCAAACCTATTTAAATGCGTAACAGAGTGTATACGTCATGTTATAACCCTCACGTTGTTTTTACAGATCTGAGTGAATTATGAATTAGCAGTTATGAAAGACCTGTCAGACTTCCAAAGAGGGCAAATTGTCGGAGCGCGGATGGCTGGTGCATCGGTGACGAAAACCGCTCAGATGTTCAATGTATCCAGAGGAACTGTCTCTATGGTCATGTCTGCATACCAAAACCAAGGAAAGACAAGCACCGACAAATGCAATAGTGTACGCAAGAAGAAGCTGTGTGATCGAGACCGCCTGGTGCTAAAGCGCATTGTGACAAAGAACCGTAAGACCACAGCTCCAGAAGTGACTGCAGAGCTTAACCTGCATCTTGCAAGCCCGGTATCGACCAGAACTGTACGTCGCGAGCTCCATGGAGCTGGATACCATGGGCGGGCTGCAATTGCCAAACCCTTCCTTTCGCACATCAACATTGAGCGGCGCAGAAAATGGTGTAATGACCATAAGAATTGGTCAATGGACCGGTGGAAGAATGCAGTCTACTCCGACGAATCCTTCTTTACGCTATTTCCATGTTCCGGTCGAGTTTACGTCTGGAGACAGCCTAAAGATGCTTATGACCCCGACTGCCTGACCCCAACCGTTAAGCATGGAGGCGGATCTGTGATGGTTTGGGCAGCAATATCGTGGAATACTCTTGGCCCAGCTGTAGTACTACATGGTAGGGTTAACACCTAGGGCTATCTGTCAATATTGGCTGACCAGGTCCATCACATGGTCCAAACGCTGTTTCCCAATGGCGGCGCCGTCTTCCAGGATGATAATGCACCAATCCACACCGCTGGGGTCGTTAAAACTGGTTTGAAGAGCATGTTAGTGAAGTAGAACGCTTGGATTGGCCTCCACAATCCCCGGATCTTAACATTATCGAGCATCTGTGGTGTCAGTTGGAGCAGCAGGTCAGAAGCCGATTCCCACCGTCGGCGTCTTTGGAGGAACTGGAGCAGGGTTTGCTCGAAGAATGGCTCAGGATTCCTCAAGCAACTGTCCAAAAGCTGTATGAATCAATTCCCCGAAGCATTGCAGCTGTTATTGCTGCTAAAGGAGAACCAACTCCATATTAAGAATAAAAACCGCCATTTATCAGGGTGTTCATATTATTTTGTTTAACCCCTGTATATATATATATATATATATATATATATATATAGAGAGAGAGAGAGAGAGAGAGAGAGAGAGAGAGAGAGAGAGAGAGAGATATTCTCACTCTCCCAGACACGCATGTCACTAACTTAAGTAAAAGAGGAAGATAACGATTCATTATTTTACACAAAGCACCGCTCCGCCCATACACCCATTTCAGGGTAAAAGGAGCTCGTGTGTGTATATATATATATATATATATATATATATATGCGCCTCGGTGGTGTAGTGGTTAGCCTCGCTGACTACGAATCCATCGGCCGGCCCGGGATCGAGACCCGGTGACGGCAGGCGGAGCGCACCAAAACCCAGCTGTTCATCCTTCTACACAATAGCAAAATTGGTTGGTAGATAAATGAGTACCGTGGGTAGCCGAGTGGTTAAGACGCTGGGCTGCTGGTACGCTGGGCTGCTGGTAGGGCGTGGTTCGGATTCCACGTTAAACTGTAGGTCTAAGGTGGAGTGACAAGCTTGACCTTTGTCAGAATGAACAAAGTAAAACCAAGGTTAACTAAGGTTTTATATACATATATACATATATGATACAGAATTTGTGAACAAAATCTAAACGAAACAGGCAATAGATAAAATTAAAATAAATTGAAGAAATTAAATGACATACTTTGCCGAAAACAACATATGGAGTTTAAATTAATTATTAGCCTACTAAATGACAATTAAATTTCAAATGTCTTTATAATGTCACATTTCAAATCGACCGAATATTAAAATCTCTTCCTAAGATTACGTTCACAACATTTTGTAATTATTATTATTATTTTTCTTTTTCCTTGTGGTTTGCATCATATATATATATATATATATATATATATATATATATATATATATATATATATATATATATGAAAAATTATTTCACGAAAGTGACACGTGAAAAATATTTATGATGAATAAAACCACGAAGGAAAAAGAAACACAAAGGGGTGCTCAAGCGCTTTCGTCTAATGACATCCTCAGGAACACTGGAGTGAAAGGACAGATCAAGGCAATATATAGGTTACAAAAATAAACATACATACATACATATTCATATATATATACATATATATATATATATATATACATATACATATATATAGTAAGCATAGAAAAAATTGTGGGAGGAGCAAACATTTGTAAGGGAGATTGACACTTTTAGCACTTCAGCCGACATTCAATATAAATTCAAATGGCTTGTTTATGAAACAGGTCACAAAAGAATAAAGAAATAAAAATAAATATAAATATAAATTGAGAAAAAATTAATTACAAAATAGTGCCTTAGTGATATATATGTCACAGCCTAAATAACCATAAAGAAATAAACCGGCAAATAAAAAAACCACAAATATACATACATACATATATATAT
>JAJOZX010000833.1:245000-285000 GCA_023014485.1 Bathynomus jamesi | reverse complement strand
ATATGTATGTATGTATGTTTATTTTTGTAACCTATATATTGCCTTGATCTGTCCTTTCACTCCAGTGTTTCTGAGGATGTCATTAGACGAAAGCGCTTGAGCACCCCTTTGTGTTTCTTTTTCCTTCGTGGTTTTATTCATCATATATATATATATATATATATATATATATATATATGTGTGTGTGTGTGTGTGTGTGTGTGTGTGTTACAGTCAATATGTAAAGCCAGTCATTTTACGTAATTACGCATGACGCATTACTAACCTAACCTAATCTGGTTGATTAAGTTAGGTTAGTACTGTGTAATTATCAGTGTTGTGCGCGCTACCGCCACAGCTACTCATTTAGAAAAGTAGCGCGCTACCACTACTTTTGAAAAGCATTCAAAATTGGAATAATAATTCTCCAATACGTATGTGCAATTTGTGCAAGTATTAGAAAATAGCATCAATGTACACATCTGTAAATCACAAATCCAGTAGCTAAGTTGTTGCTTTCAGTTAATGAGCAGCTGTGCGAGGAAAAATAGGTGCATACTGTATAGATTCTAGAAAAATAGGACATGAATAAAGCAGGCAAAAGGAAGAAACCAATATCTCGTTATATCTTCTATAGTGGTGGGATAGTAAAAATTGCGTTGATTCAATTCACAGTTCTTTTATTTGATTGCTAATAATGTAGGAATAAGTACTATTAGTAGAACTGGACTAGTTCACGCTACTTTTTGACCACACCCTAGTGAAAATAATAAAAACAGTCAAATACGCATTATTTATTTATAAAAAAATTATTTGTAATAAAGTAAGTGCGACTACATGTCGGCAGCATCAGGAACTCGATGCTGACCAAGCTAAATATAGCCCATTCCAGCTGATAACGCAGGCAGACTTCCAAGCACCACCATGTCGTTGTTAGTGACCCAAATTTAATTTTTCATTGCTTTTATTTATTATAATATTATTACCTTGTAAACTATAAGAACAAAAATAGTTTTTATTCAATTTAAAAGTAGCGAGTAGCGGTTGGAATTCCTTTAAAATGTAGAGCTCCTACTGCTTTCGCTACATTCCTCAAAAGCAGGGGCGCTACCTCTACCGCTACTAGAAAAGTAGTGCCGCTACTCCCAACACTGGTAATTATGTGAAACAACTGTTTTTCCAGATTGATTATAAATATATATATTTCGTCTTTACAGAGATTTCGATGGATAGGACCACGAGTAAGTATGAAGAAATAAAGATGTGAAATTTTGCATTGTAGTTTTGCAGTTGACATTATATCATTATTATTATTATTATTATTATTATTATTATTATTGATTAGTCATAATATCTGAAAGACTTTAACAATATCGTTTATGTTTCTCTTTAAGGGGACGCCGAGCCAATGGAAAGTGAGGACCAGATAACCAGAATAAGAAATCAAGGTAAAGTAATAAATAACATCTATTTATTGTTCTTGTCTGCCTTAATAATGGTTTATTCGGGCTGACTGTAATAAATATACAGATATCGGTGTAAGTGTATTTTTATAATGCAATATTATTCAGTCAGGAGGGCCAGAAACTGGCACAGAGCTGAGGCCAAACAAATGGAACCCAGAGCTGAGGCCAAACAAATGGAGCACAGAGCTGAGGCCAAACAAATGGAGCACAGAGCTGAGGCCAAACAAATGGAGCACAGAGCTGAGGCCAAACAAATGGAACTCATTGCGCTAACTCCTGGATTATTATTACGAGCACTATCGGGAATCGAACCCTCGACCTCAGTGTCTTCACTTCGCTTATAGGGAAACGGTGTTATATAGCCATTGAACCACGGGCTCTGATGCAATCTTACATTGTGAACGGCATTATTTTAACTTCTAGTACATATTTCAATCAAAATAATCAAAGGCAGGTTCAGGCTTAGAGTATTCACACTTGCATTGTTTACTTAACGTGAAAATTCAGGGTGACCACAAATTACGAATACATTACTTTCATATAAATATAGACACCCCGTCTTAGCATTAGAATAAAAGGGTTGTACGGAATAAAGGTTGGCAAAAGTGAAATTAGGGATGTAATTGAAAATATGAATGTAATGGACATTCTGTCCTCTTTTGTCGACCATGTCATTACAGTTGTTTGTAAAAGAGAAAGGAATCTATTGGTTTCTCTTTCTCACTCTAATATTATAATAACTTATAAACAATGAGAATAATGAGGTTTTAAAAACTCGTTCGTACTACTTTCGGGATGGACAAAAGTTAGTACAGTAGAAGATCGCCAGTCCGAATATCTATAGTCCGAAGACATTTACGCTCCAAATTCCGGCGCATTTGAAATTCCCGCCATGAGTTTCCGAATGCCACCGCTCCATTTTCCTGCTGTAGCGGTGTATCCCACACCCATCGCTTGATCATTGTTCTTCCAGATTGAATCTGCGGCGTTCGTACTCCGTGTTTACATATAAATAGCATTTAAAAAACACACCAGGTTTACAAAAACACCACTGTTAAATTTACGAAATGTTCGCACCTCAATCTGGGCTCATAGGAAACATCGCGATCTAAACTCGAAAAAATTGGTAATTCGAACACTGATTGGTAACAAGGAATTCGGAATGACGATCTTCTACTGTACTAAATTCTTTTGTTCCAACAGTAAATGTACTGCGAGGAATACCAAATCCGTGAAATATTTGCTCTTAAATGGTGTGTATGTTAGCGGCAATAAGCGAAATCAGGCATTAAGATAATGCCTAGGCAATAAAATGAAAGATAAGAATGCATATAGCATTAGTTATAATGGTCACTTTCACTGTTTAGGTTATGTTACGCTATATTTATTATTAGAGATATATATAAATAGGCATTATACTTAAAATTATATGCATTCTTAGCTGTCAGCTTATTGCCTAGGCATTAAGCTTAATGTCGGATTTCGCTTATTGGTATTAACATACTGTGTGTGTGTGTGTGTGTGTGTGTGTGTGTGTGTGTGTGTATTGTATAATATACTATATTTTTTCTGTATTTTTACGTAATATTAACACTTCTAAGCTTAATTATGTTTTATAAAATGTGATTTTGATTGGTGAAATCACTTTGGCAAAATGTAGGTAGATCTTTAGAGTAAAGTATACGCATGAAACTGCAGTTAACTACAGTCCAACAGAGCTCACACATCACACAAGAGTACTGTCAGACTGTAGTTACCTGCAGTTTCGATGACTAGGTTACCGTGAAAATTGCGGTTGTATTCTCTAATCTTTTATCACAAAGCTTAATGAACCTATGGTCAAAGGGACATTATATCGATACTCTAGAAAGTTAATTCAACTTAATCTAACCTGACTAATCTAATCCACAATAGCTTTTGTAGATTAAGTATCTCATCGAAAGAACGATGTTAGCTCGCGTTTGATTATGCAAATTAGCTTTAAAATTTTATGTACAAATTTAAATTAAGAAAAAACATTTTTTTTACATATTTGATGGCGAGACTCGCTTACCGTTGTTACTTGTCTCTTTTGTTGTCTCCCCTCAGAGTTCGCTCAACTGCCCTTCCACGATTACCAAGGATACCGGCCTAAGTATGACGAAAGAGATGGAAAGATAAAGTGGTGTCACCACATTCGACCAGACGATTGTTTAGAGACATTCGGTAATGTTTTTATATGCATTAATAATAGTAATGTTTAGTGGCTGTTTAAGGTACTTCGTAACGACAAAGGTCGTGTGATGAAGGGAGACCTACAGCTTTATGCGGGATCCGAACATCTACGGGTCACTACATCATCTAAAAGCGGAGGATAGTGGTCACCCCTCCAACTACTAGACAAGCTCAACGTCACTTACCCTCGCTGATCTAACGAAAAGGGAGTTGCGAAGTGGTGCTTTTGTATATGTAAAATGTAATTGTATTATAAAATGTTCGTAATTTATTATGTATTATTGCATAAAAGACGTAAGTCTAATTTTATAACATGGTGAGCAATACAGAAATTATATTACGTATACACTAAATTCCGTCAGATCATTAACGACACCTTTTTTAATTAAGATTAAAAGTGATACACAGTTTAATAGTTTTTACTGAAATGTTCAACGAACCTACTTTTTTCTAACACCAAATGCCTGAAAATTATTCATTGAATGTTGTGTTTATTTCCAAAGGAAATTGTATTTTTCTTCTCTAAAGTTTTTTATGAAACACTTTCTTATATTTTAAAATACCCAATTTCAAAACAACAAACTAGTTATAGTTATATAAAATAACAAATAAAATTACCTTTAAGGAAACATTGTGAAGACTGCAGTGTGAAGATTCGTTTATTTATTTATTTTTAAACTGCATATACAACAGTATACAGTTGATCTACTGAAAAATCAAATCATAAATAAAAATATAGGAAGAAATTAACTGTATAAAAAGGGACACAATTTTCAAAACACGTTTACTCTGAAAACGTAATCCTACGAAGTATTTGGTGATTTGTTTACATTTTCCTCTATTCTGACATACGAGTAATAGCAATTTGAGATATACTGAATGAGAGTCCTTCGTAAATGTAAAGACCATCAAAAGATACTTTTACTTGTACAGAGGTGTCATTGCTGCCTTCGATATATCGAAAGCAATAATAAAAGATGTTACAACCTCAAATCTTCCTTAATAACGCCATAACTATTTTCTCAAAACGCAAAGGCATGGAGAACATGGATCCGTATGACTTCGAGATGCTCTTGGAAGCCAGTAAAAGAGACGACTTGAGCGATTTAAGAGCAACCTTCACACCCGACTCCGATGATATCGACGCATTTGGTCAAAAGCCTCAAGAATTCATTACCAGCTGCACATTTGACAAAGCCAATTGTTCTTACAAGTAAACGTTGACGCGTTGTTTTAGGTCTATGCCTGTCTTGTCATGCCCACAAAATGGTTTGGAAAAGGAATAGTAACACGAGATACTGATGGAAAACTTTCGTTTGAGAATTGTATTTGTGAACGTAGCTACAATATTGGATAGGAGAATAGGAACTAATGAGTCCTCTAAATCTGGCGTTCGTTTAAACAGAACAAATATAACTTAGGAATCTTCTAAATTTTGCAGAGATTTCTATGTTTGGCAAAGCGACCAGTACGGGAACTGCTTCACATTCAACTCTCCAAATATTTACGTGCCTGACGGCAAAGGAGGATACAAGAGAGACGACTACTTAAGAAACACTTCAAAGAGTGGATATCAGGTACTTAAACAATTGTAGTTTAGGAAAACCTAGTAACGTACCAAGCTCAACGGTAAAAGATGTATGCTACCAACTTGTCTTAAAGCTAATCGATAAAATACTGATGATAATAATATTATTATAATTATTATTATTTAACTAAATATTACATTATTCACACTTTCTTATTTAGGATCATATGTAGAATTCGGACCCCAGGTAACCCTAATGGAGAATACAGACCCCAACTTTCGCCTAATGTAGAATCCAGACCCCAACTTTCCCCTAATGTAGAATCCAGACCCTAACTTTCCCCTAATGTATAGATTATAGAAGCCAGACCCCAAACGAATCGTATAAGGACATCAATAAACAATTTAAAGGTTCATAGAAAATGTTATTATTATTATCACAAATAAAAACCATTAAAATCACAATTGTAAAATCTTATATCAAATGTAGAATTCGGACCCCAGCCTTCTTTAGTTAGCTTTATAAGGCTAACTAACGAAAATATCACAACCTAACCTAACCAGTCGTTAGGTTAACTGTACGCCCTTGACGATTGGTTAGATTAGGTCATGATATTTTCGTTAGTTAGCCTTATAAAGCTAACTAAAGAAGGCTGGGGTCCGAATTCTACATTTGATCCAATCTTATTAAGTGAAAGTTTAATTAAAAGGATATTGTGAAAAAATGGTATCACAAAATTGGAAAAACGTATTGTTTATGTGTCTTTCATGCCACATAAATTCGTCTAAGTATGAATTTAAGTGTGATCTCCTACATCCATGCATTGATTTAATAAAACTTTTTTGGCGATTCCAATAGCTTTCAATAGTTTGTGTGTGTACTAGAAACTCAAATAGTTAAAGAGTAGCTTAAACAAGCCAAATGGAGAATACAGACCCCAACCTTCCGCTAATGTAGAATTCGGACCCCAACCTTGGTAGGGGTCTGAATTCTACATATGATCCCTTATTTATTTATTTATTGTACATTTTCCATTAAATTATATATATATATTATATATATATATATATAAAACAAGATAGGGAAAAATGATCTTAAGATGGACAGACGACTCTATCTGACTCTCTCCTCGTCTCAACTTCTACTCCCGACTCTTCTTGACTAACTCTTCCTTTGCAATGCGCTGCCTTTCCATCGAGATTATTTGAGGCGTCGCACGGCACATTGACGAATCAACCAACGGGCGAAAATTCCGTTTTCTATAGCTTTAACGCTTCTGTTTTATCATTTAATCATTCACTCATTCAATGTCCATAAAATTACTTACAAAATTTAAAAAAAAACATCAAATTACATCTATTTTAACAAATTTATGGGATCTTTTCCGTTCTACCCCAACAACAAATTCTAGTGTAGTTTTACTTGCTGAATTCAATAATATATATTTTATTTTGGAGAAAGTATTCGTGCTATTTAATTAGTTATGGTTATAATTATTAATTTTTTTCTCTCTTTTGGAGATATTGTTATGGATGATAAATGGAATTTCATAAACATAGTTAAGGAAATAACGTTCTACCCCAGCCTCCTTTAGTTAACCTTATAAGGCTAACTAACGAAAATATCACGACCTAACCTAACCAATCGTCAAGGGCGTACAGTTGATTTAGCTAAACAAAGGAACGAGAGACATTGGGGAACATCTAAAAATATGATAGATTCTTATTTATGTGAATTTCTGTGGAGGAGAAGACAAAAAGGAAAGGACATTTTTATTGAAATCTTAAATGCAATCTCTACTTTTAAATAAAATAAACGGACTATAACTTTTTTGTTATTAATTTCTCCAAAATAAGATATATATTATTGAATTCAGCAAGTAAAACTACAGTAGAAAATAATATATAATTTCAGTTTTTGTTGCTGGGGTAGAACGGAAAAGAGCCAAGTTATGAGTCTTTCACAAACTTTAAAGCCGTTTTCCTCAAAACTTTGTTTTGGCACATTCGTCATTGTGCCACGCGACGCCTCATTTCATTGTTTCATTTGCGCTTTACACATGATCTGTTCTTTATTTATTACTGTACCTAAAACTTAAGAAGCGGTTATTAATACACGATTTCAATAGTTTTTATAATTTCCTAATCATTTTATATTATTTAACTAACTTTATTGGCTTATTTTACGATATTAAATTACTTAATTATATAGATCTATTGTTATCTAAAAACTACGCGAAGGGGTCCTGATTAACAAACAGCCACGAGTCACACGGTCGTAAAGAAAGTGAAAATCCTCTATCTCTCTCGAAAATCCAGAAAATCTCGTAAAAGAATTCAAGGGGTACAGAAGAAGAAAAAGCTTTAAATAGTTGTCACAGTCTATTACTGCGTCGGTTTCAATTCCGAGTTTATGATCACAAAATTTCATGTTGGTGTATAATAATCTTAAATAATGGAATATGAGTGTCTTCGAAACATGTTCCATTGCGCACCGAAACTGCTTTATTACATCTTTTTGACATCTTCATACGCAGTTATTATGTACGATTTTGATCAACATTTTGTTATCTACGACATTTCTTTTCTTTTGGTATTATGTTCCACTCCTGTAAAAAATGTATTCCATCTTCTTCTGTCTGCAGTCTATTATGCAACTTTATTAAATTAAGTTCTTCATCCATCTTCAATGTAAGTTAACGTATATCTTAACTGCTTAACGTAAGTCAGCTCTAACCGAGCAGTTTATGAAAAGGGTACTGTAAACATGAAAAAACTATATAGGGTTATGGGTTGATTGCTATCAACTTGGCGATCTGGTGAAAATTTCCGCCAGATTTATTGCCGAGTCGACGACAAAAACCCTATGTCTTTTCGTTAAAATGTTGTGTGTTTGTGAAGGTCTTCAAAGGACCTTGTTAAGTAGTTTTTTTTTTGTAGTTGAATTATTAAATTTATTCGCCTTCGGTATTTAGCGCTGCTTAATGGTAAAAAAGGAAACTGCCATACCTTCTTATTTCGTTGGATCTTGCTTCTGGTTGTAGGTCCCGCGGTTGCCTATCGATGTAGGCGATAGGGTTACGCAAAGAGTTTGTTCAGTCTAATTAATACAGGCAATTCACTATGCCTAAATACATGAATGGATAGCCTATCCTTTGGTTTTATTAGTTTTGTTTTATTAGTGTTTCATTCAGAACTTGTAGGAAGGTTAAACACATCTAACTTGCCTTGCCTACAGCAACGCTCGTAACTAGATAGCTCTCAGCTATAAATCTTTAGTTGCTTAAATCTTAATTGTTTAGTTTGCAAACGGAAAATCCCCAGACGTCAGTAGTATGACCGCAAAATGTTAGAGTGCAATTGCATGCAATGTTGATCAAATGTTGCAAGGTGCGAACCCCCTCCCCCCAGGGTGCCCCAAAAAAAAAGGCAAAAGGAAGCAAGGTGGAATCCCCCCAGCTCCCACAAACTGGAGGAATCCCACCCAAACAGCAGGAGAGGAGGTTGATCTGTCCACAAAAGGGATTCCCTAGCTTAGGAAGGTAAAAGAGGTAAGAAAGAGAGATTATCCTTTCGTCTTGACCTCCAGACGCATAATGAGAGTTCATCCGAGCATCAGCTAGCTTAGAAGTCTTAATCCGCCAGTTCGCTTAATCAGCCAGTTGGCATAGAAGGCACAGTCGACTGGCATACCAGCCACGTGGCATAGAAGACATTTGGCAGAGTGTGTATATACATTATTAACTTTTGAACAGCTATTTGAATTAAATACACACACACATACACATACACCCCCCAACTGTATATATATATATATATATATGCAGGGTGTTTCAGGAGGAAAGGTCAATACTTCGGGAGGTGATAGTATCGGTCATTGTGAAAAAAAAGTTCATATGAACATGTGTCTAATTCTTAATGGTTACGGAGATAGAGCTGTTTGAATCTACAAATACAAAAGCATTGTTAATGGTAATCAAGAAAGAGAAACCAATTACTGTTTCTAACATTTAATGTTTAAACATTGGCATTTTGAATGGTATCAGATACAGAAATGACAAATTTGTTACAGTTTACAATACGTTTTCGAAAACCCCACCGTCAACCTCAATGCACTTTGCAACTCGTGTGCGAAGATCGCGTGTTGTTCGTCTGAGTTGATCTTGACGTTCCTTTATGCAGGCAGCAGCATCCAAAATGCGCGCGAGCAATTCGTCTCGTGTATCCACCTTTCTTTTGTAAACCTGACTTTTCATCCACCCCGACAAACAATAATCTAACGGAGAGAGGTCTGGAGACCTTGGTGGCCATTGAATGGACCACCGCGGCCGATCCATCGACCAGGGAAAGTTTGATTTAGGTATTGCATCACCAGACGGGTAGAATGTGGAGGAGCTCCGTCATGCTGAAAGTACATACCAGCGCGTGTAGCCAAAGGAACATCCTCCAATAGTCCTGGCAATTCATTTTGCAGAAATTCTAGGTAACTTTGTCCTGTAAGACGATTCTCTAAAGAGGGAGGAAGAGCTGCGCGCGCATCAGATTCAAACAGCTCTATCCCTGTAACCATTCAGAATTAGACATGTTCATATGAACTTTTTTTCTCACAATGACCGATACTATCACCTCCAGAAGTATTGACCTTTCCTCCTGAAACACCCTGTGTGTATATATATATATATATATATATATATATATATATATATTAACCCTTCCGTCTATGGCCTTGGTTGGTTCGAAGTCGATGGGGGTTCTGGTTAAGAGGCAGCAACGGATTTGTTACTCTCAGTAGTTTCGTCTATACTACTCTCCGAGTTCTTCTATAGTGGCTCGGAGGATTCTAGGAAAGCTTACTAAATTATGTGACGGTTCCCCGATTCTTATTATAACGTATTGGGAAATTAGTTTTCTCTATTTAACACTAAGTTCTCTGAAGAGAGCACGGCTCGAAGGAGAAGATAAAGACTTTTTCTTACTGTAATTTACTGCTAAAATATATAGGTAATGCTCAGCCTTTGAGGATAATTCTAAATTTACAGGGGGAGAGGTTCGACCTCTTTCGACAATGGATCAGGCCGAAATTTAAAAGTGAGGAGGCCCGTTCTTCTATAATTTAAAGGGGATTAAAAGCAATGTAATATATTTATAGTTAACAATAATTACGCCAAATTATGTCAAATATTATTAGAACCTGGTTGGTTATCAGAGTTTGAAAGTCTAATTAGCCAGCGATGAGGAAAGTGGAGAAAAATACGGTGTACTTTTCATTGGAAGTACACGGACATTTATGATAACGTAATACATAAGTAATATGGAATTTGAATGACAATTAGGTAGAAATAGTAAGTACAAGTAATGAGAATGGGGATAACTATGTGACGTAAGCCGATAACGAACCAGTGGCCTGGCAGGGAAACAATATAGTATATTATAATAACACTTCCCAACACCAATTTTGCTGATTTAATTCTAACACCTGTTTTTAGGTAACTTTGGTGTGCTGATTTCAAAAATCACCTTAGTTTTTGCCTATCACGTCAGGTTTTCGAGCAATCAAATACGGATATTTTGGAGATATCGATTTTGGCAGGGTTATGCCCAACTTATTTTCTTTTCAAAAATAAGTTTTTACATACTCAGAATCATGCATGGAAAAGTAAACAATTGTGTGCAGGGAGTGAACTTTAATATACAATGGTAATATTGACACATAAAGTGATTAAAAGTGTTTAAAATAAGCAAAAAATGAATCCATGATCATGACGTCACGCTCACACCTGGGGAAATCACAGATACCCAAGATTTTAATATGTTGTACATGACCTTTAGATTTAATGCACAGATTTGCGTATTCCACAGATAAAATTTTAACAGCAAAACAGCTGTTAACAGGTCTCAAAAATCATCAATTTTGATAAGCGCCCTTCATGGATCACCCAAAGTAGGCATATTGCATTGCACATTGCACGAAAACCTGATGTGATTGACAAAATCTAAGGTGATTTTTGAAATCAGCACATCAATGTTATCCAGAAACAGGTCTTAGAATTAAATCAGCAGCAACAAATTGTTTTTTTGTTGGGCAGTGTAATATAACATAATATCTTAACGTTATAAATTGGTACCAGAAGCAAGAGAGAAGATTTCGAATTCAGATGCTTGCTTTTGGCGACGTCATCGGGATTCGAACACCTTGAATCAGCATGAATGAGCAGCTTGCGTGAGGTGAACGCACTTAAAAGAAAAAGTAAAAGGAATACATGTAGACGTATTTACATGTACATAAATATGTACGTAATCATGATCATCAGGGGACATGTACGAATGCACAAAGTATTGTACACATATCGGTACGTAACACAATAGGCTGTGTGCGTAATATAGACACGAGTAAACATGGACTGATAGGTTGATAGGGCATCAGTAGACAGTAGGTAGGAGAATAAGTAATAAAATTAATAAAGGATAACGGTCAAGATAAGATATGGACGTATGGATGAATATGGTCGAATAATAATATTTATACTACATAACACCAGACAGGACACAACATATAAATAATGACTTATAGAGAATGAAGTTTTTATTATTATTAAAGAATTTACCATACATTGAATAGGAAAGATATCCACATACTAAACACGTGATTCAGCATTCAAGGTATGGAAAACGTGGAGAATTAAGTTACTTTATGACGTCATAGTTTATCAAATTATGCAATACGTTAATTCATAATTAATACGCCATAGTTATTTAATTCACGTACAGTAGAAGTCATTATTGGGAGAAATTAGAAGGACGAATTAGAGAAATACAGTAATGAAAGGTTTATAGCCATTGTACAAAGAGTGAGTGAAACTATTAATTAAATATATATAAAGGGTGATCCAGAGAAATGGGACCCAAAAGAAACCCCTGTAACTCTTAAAGTATAAGTCCTTTTATAAAATCATACGCATCATTCGAAAGAGGATAGTTACAAGTTTGTACAGGATTGTATAGGTTTTGACAATACAAGACAAGATAAGATACAAAACAAAATAAAAGTGTTAGTTAAAACTAACCCTTCAAGATGACTGCATGGACTGTGGAGCAGCTGCGTTTCATAACTGAGCAATATTATGAGCATGGAAGAAGTGCAGTTTCAGCTCAAAGATCTTTCAAGACAAATTGTCAGATGTCAAAATCTCCTTCTAAGAAAGTAATCCGTCGGTGTGTCAGAAATTGGTGGTGTCATTTACCTTCTGTTGGATCCATTGACAGAATTGTCGTCTTCGTGCGAAATCTCCATCGTTTAGTTGTTGCACTGTTTGAATTTTATATGGAAAGAGCATTAAATTTTGTTTGAATATACGGTGTGTTGTTCCATATCCAACTCCTAACAGCTGAGAAGCACGTCTGATGCTTATGTTAGGATCATCCTGTACAATTTCATGAGTTCTGTTAATGATCTCGTCTATCCTTGTGCGCACTCTTCCAGTTGGTTTTCTTTTTCCAATGCTGCCAGTTAGGGTAAAATTTCTGACACACCGACGGATTACTTTCTTAGAAGGTGATTTTGACATCTGAAAATTTGTCTTGAAAGATCTTTCAGCTGAAACTACACTTTCTCCATGCTCATAATATTGCTGTTATGAAACGCAGCTGTTCCACAGTCCATGCAGTCATCTTGAAGGGTTAGTTTTAACTAACACTTTTATTTTGTTTTGTATCTTATCTTGTCTTGTATTGTCAAAACCTATACAATCCTAAACAAACTTGTAACTATCCTCTTTCGAATGATGCGTATGATTTTATAAAAGGACTTATACTTTAAGAGTTACAGGGGTTTCTTTTGGGTCCCATTTCTCTGGATCACCCTTTACTTGTACGAGTATACAGTAAATATTAAGGAATATTAAAAAAAAATGAAACAATTCACCAATTATTTGGCAAAAATAGAAAGCAAATCAAAATTTTATTCAAACTCGCGTTAGGCGATTTTGGTTCTTATGTAAAAATGAATATTTGAATATAAAAATTATATAAATGTAAGTATATAAGAATATACAGGATTATATAAAGATTATATAGGAATTATTCATTGTTCATTTTTACATGGCTCGTCCCTCTAGAATGATATTAATACAATACAATTAATACAATACAATAATATAACATCCCAACTAATTCAAACTAGATGACTGATGGGTTTTATAATACAAATTTTATATACAACACGTGAGTTGGGGTGGTTAAGTACAATGCACAGTAATCAAATCTAATTTTAGACAACTAATTAATTTAGACAAACAATGATATTGTTAAATTTCTTAACAAAAACTTATTTTCCTGTGGAAAAATACATACTTAATGAATAGTAGGTAAAAGAAAAATTTAAATTTTAAGTTCAGGAATATCCAAAGTTACCATGATAGTAGATAGATAGATAGATAGATAGATAGATAGATAGATAGATAGATAGAATAACCTTTATTAATAATAATAAAATAAATAATTTTTTTTCAATTTACAATGATATGAATAATTGTGAAGCTCGACTATTTATTTTATTTTATTTGCCCATTAAACTTTAGGCTTTACTGGGCTCTTATTAAAAATAAGCAGCTAGTTGTTATAAATTAATAATAATAAATAAATAAATAAGTAAATAAGTATTATTAATAGTTAAACCATGTATTACAATATTGAACAATATTAATGGACAATATTAAACAATATTAGCGGACATTAATCCTAGATTTTTGTTAGTATGCCATTATTAATCGCGATTTCAACTTGGTTTTAAACAAATTTACATTCACAATATTTTTTATATCGGCATGCAAGTCATTCCATAGTTTCATTCCAATGAAAATGGATAGTTTTTGAGATGAAGACAATCTAAATTGAGGTATAACAAGCTTTGATCTATTTCTGGTCTGATACGAGTGGATTTCTTGATGAGTTACAAAATATATATTTACCCATTGCAAATTAATGATTTTGTTTTTACACTTGTAAATAAATGTACCAGTTTGGTTATATCATTGAGCTTTAGTAGGTTTAGTTCTTTAAATAATGCACTAGAGTGATAAAAGAAATCAGCATCAGATAATAACATTATTGCTCTTTTTTGGATGACAAAGATACCATTTAGTGCGTTGTTAGCGGAGTTTCCCCAATAAAACTTGTTTAGGGACTACATTTCTAAGTTTAAACATTATAGCAACGCTCCTTGAAATCTTCTTCGCGATATAATTTACATGATCACTCGATTGCAAATTCTTATCTAGCATTACACCAAGAAATTTTGTTACAGTACACTCCTTTATGGCGATTTCATTAACATTAAGTTCATCAAGATATATATTTCTTTTATTAGTAAAAATCATGAAATTTGTTTTTCTGGTATTTAGGAAGAGTTTATTGGTGGTCAACCATTTCATTACACTGATGAATTCTGAATTAAATATATTCTTAGCTGTATTAACATCTTTGCAAGAAAAAGAGACAGTTGTATCATCTGCAAACATTATGAAATTCAGTATATCAGATGAACGACTGAACGTGGAAGGTCATTTATATATAATAAAAATAACAGTGGACCCAGAACTGAGCCCTGTGGCACACCATGTTTGACAAGCGCTTTAATTGAGCAAACCTTATTTACTGATACAAAATGATATCTATTAGACAAATAACTTTTAAACCAATCACTGATTGCTCCTCTAAAGCCGTAAAAATATAATTTATTAAGTAGAATATTATGGTCTATTACATCAAACGCCTTACTCAAATCCATAAATATTTATATCATTATTTCTTTGTTCTCCTTAGCTATATTTACATTTTCCATAAGATTTAAAATAGCCATTTCCGTTGTTTTATTTTTACGGAAGCCATATTGATTTGGAGATAATACATTGTAGGATTCTAAATATCGCTGCATTCTACTTTTTACAATTTTTTCAAAAACTTTGCTGAACACAGATAATGAACACACCGGCCTGTAATTTGTTGCAGTGTAGGGTCACCCCCTTTAAAAAGGGGTGTTATACAACCAGTTTTTAGCATTGATGTGAATATTCCTTTGGAAATACTTTGATTGATAATTTTAGCCAAAGTTACAGATATCTATCTTTAACAAGTTTCAATATAGGGACAGGAATATTATGAATGTTATTTTTTGTATTTTTTAATTTACCAATAATATTCTGGACCTCAGTAGAGGTAGCAGGAACAAAAGAAAGTGAATTTAGTGGGCTGGGTGGCATATATTCTAGAGGTGAGTGATCATTAATTACACTGCCCAACACCAATTTTGCTGATTTAATTCTAACACCTGTTTTTAGGTAACTTTGGTGTGCTGATTTCAAAAATCACCTTAGTTTTTGCCTATCACGTCAGGTTTTCGAGCAATCAAATACGGAGATATCGCATTTTGGCAGGGTTATGCCCATTTTTTTTCTTTTCAAAAAATAAGTTTTTACATACTCAGAATCAGCATGGAAAAGTAAACAATTGTGCAGGGAGTGAACTTTAATATACAATGGTAATATTGACACATAAAGTGATTAAAAGTGTTTAAATAAGCAAAAAATGAATCCATGATCATGACGTCACGCTCACACCTGGGGAAATCACAGATACCCAAGATTTTAATATGTTGTACATGACCTTTAGATTTAATGCACAGATTTGCGTATTCCACGGATAAAATTTTAACAGCAAAACAGCTGTTAACAGGTCTCAAAAATCATCAATTTTGATAAGTGCCCTTCATGGATCACCCAAAATAGGCATATTGCATTGCACATTGCACGAAAACCTGATGTGATTGAAAAAATCTAAGGTGATTTTTGAAATCAGCACATCAATATTATCCAGAAACAGGTCTTAGAATTAAATCACCAGCAAAAAAAGATTTTTGTTGAGCAGTGTTATGAATTGTGAGCGAAGCTTATCCGCTATTGAAGTAAAATGTGCATTTAAAGAGTCTGCAATAGCAGTATCATCAGTAATTTCTTTATTATGAACATTTAATTTCTCTATTGAATTTTTCTTAATTTGTTTTCCGAGAAGATTGTTTATGGTTGTCTAAATGTTTTTCATGTCTCCTTTATGTTTGAAAAATTGATTGTTATAATAGTTATATTTTGCAATTGTATTATTTTAGTTAATTTGTTTCTGTATTGAGTATATTGTATTTTAGGAATTTTGCTCTGCAATTGCAATTTGAATAATTTATCTCTGTTCTTTAATGATGTGATAATTCCTGGAGTGATCCATGGATTTGCAACACTTTTGGGCGAAACTGTTTTTCTCCTTAAAGGAAAGCAAATATTTAAAGTATGGAATAAGGTGTCATAGAAGAACTGAAACATATGATCTGGGTCATTTAAAGGTTGGTCACAGTCAAGTCGAGTATTTTCTACAGCCCTAATAAATTTTCTTTTGTTAACCTCTGAGAATATTCTGTAATCAATAGTTGTTTTGTCCGCAACCTTGAACAATGTTATTGAATATAGCGTAAGTAGGAAAATGATGACTGATGTTAGTGGTTATAATTCCAGAATTTACGAGGGCATTGCTATTTACAAATATATTATCAATCATAGATTCTGTTATTCAATTGACATTGCTGCAGACTCGAGTGGGTTTGGTAATAGAATGACTAAGATAGAAAGAATTCATTAAGTTTAAAAATTTATGAGAGATTGCTTCAGATTGCAAATTAATGTTGAAGTCTCCCACAACTATGTCATTCGATTTATGAACGTTGCATAACATGTTATCTAAGTGAATTAAAAAGCTATTGATATTAGTATTAGGTGGTCTATATATTGCATGGACAGAATATACATTACTTTTGTCTTTTATATTCACAATCAGGTTTTCATTGTCACTATTACATAGAGAAAATACTTCGTTAGAGTCGTAAGTTTGATGCACATACATAGAGATAACCCCACCAATCTGACCATCTCTTACAGTATGATAAGCAACTTAATTATCTATATTATATTGGTTTTTAATACTACTATTTAACCAGGTTTCCGTGAGAATTATAACACTGAATTTGACCGTAGAAGTGTTCAAAAGGGCCAATAAGTAGTTATATTTCCTAGGTAAACTTCGAATGTTTAGATTTAGCACTGAAAGTGCAGTTAATAAACCAATTTTATTGACTAGTGTGGGTAAGAATCGAATTCATTTTTATCAGTGGATTTTATTAGTCTTCAGCGGTGGGAGAACGATCGAGAAATGTAAACTTATTGCGAGTACGAATAAGTTGGTATAATATTAAAATTTATTTAAAGAAAAGTAAAATTAATTTAATGAAAACATTAAAATTTATTTAGTTACAGTTTCAGATACGTAGATGTTGTTAACCATTAAGAATATACTGTAGAGGGAGAAGAAAGATAGAATTACGTAATGGATGATGTATAGACCTGGGGTCAAATGTGTAGTGTCAAAAGTAATAAAATTCAATTAGGATTATAGATTTTACGTAATTAAATCAGTTGCACGTATATTAAGGTAATAAAAAAGAAGCACTTAGAAGAACACAATTAATGAAAGTAAATCTAGCGGTATCAAAAATTAAATTTTAACATGGAATTAAATTCGACTAGAACATTCATAATATTAACCATTAATATTAACAAGAAGTATCAGTATGATAATTGAATGAAGAAAATTAAGAATACAAATTAAAAATAGAAATCAATTATAAATTATAATGAACTGAACATATAATATTCTTAAAAATAAAAACACAACTTAGCCTAAATTTAGTCTGTGCGGTCATACGGATAAATTTCACGAACATACAGAGCAAGGTAAATTTAGAGTACTACATTCTGGGGAATTGAGAGTGACCAATCTGGGAGATATGATGTCTGAAATTAAAAATACGTCTTTTCGTGAGCACTTTGCTCTTTAGAAAAACATTTCTCGTCACACTGTTCAGAACATAAATTAAAGGAGTTCAAACAAAACGGAGGGACGGCATGTTCCTCCCCATAGTAATTTGAAAAGTCATTGGGACATGATCGATTAGTTACTACACTATTACTGGCATCATATACATCACAATAATTATAAAAATCGTTACAAACCCTTGTAAAAACTGTTTTGGTTACAAATAATAAAATATATAATTTTACCTATATAAACACAAACCTGCCAATTCAGGTTGAATTAAATTCTATTAAATTCTCTTAAATTAAATTCTCTTAAATTCTCTTAAATTCTCTTAAATTCAGGTTGAATTGAATTCTCTTTTACAACAAAAAAAGGTTGAGTTAAATTGACTGCACTCAAACTGACTTAAACTTCAAACTACTTAAACTTCAAACTGACTTAAACTTCAAACTACTTAAACTTCAAACTACTTAAACTTCAAACTGACTTAAACTTCAAACTGACTTAACTTGACTTGGAACTGACTTAAACTTCAAACTGACTTAACTGACTTGGAACTTACTACAAATGACTTGAGACTGACTACAACTGACTTGGAACTGACTACAACTGACTTGGAACTGACTACAACTGACTTGTAACTGACTTGCAACTGACTTGTAACTGACTTGCAACTGAAACTAACTGAAATTGAACTGACTCGAACTTGAACTGCTCTCAAGTGAAGTCTATTATTCTCGGGAGCGGTTGTCCTTCTGGATGCAACCTACTGACTTGAACTGCTATCAAGTGTCTCTATAAACTATAAACTCTCTCTTTCTCCATTATAATAATGCACAATAAATGCACAATAATTTCAAGTCAATTCAATTCAATAATTTGAAAAAATTGTAAACAAAAATAAAAAATTTAAACAACATTTCACTCGAATGTACGCGAAGGTACGGTAATATTATGTTCGGTACATAAAATAAAATTATTCTATACTAACTATAATAGTGGAAATAACTCGGTTTCAATAAAAAGAAATGTATCACTGGTGAATGGAATGTTCACTGTGTTTTTTGTTAATTCTGGCTTGATACTAATTATTAACTGTTAATAATACTGACTTCTCAAATGTTTAGAGATTACTTTAAAAAAAAAGAGCTCTGTACTTAACAAGACTCCTACGGCGAAATCCTTGGAGACGTGTCCTGAAGACATGTCTTGCTGGCTACTTGTTCTTGGATGAAGACTAGTCGTGGAGAACTTCGAGTCGTGACACACCGGTTCAAGGGTGGATATGACGAACTGGAAGTCGTGACACGCCGGTTAAATGGATGTTGGTTCTAGGTCCAGGGTCTGGAAGACTGGAAGAAACCTGATGAGGGGGTCGCTAGTTATTCTATTTCCAGGGTCTGGAAGACTGGAAGAATCCTGGGGCAGGGTCGCCAGTTGTTATATTTCAAGGGTCTGGAAGAATCCTGGCAGAGTCGCCACTTTTGTTAACCCCTCCGTCTATGGCAGTGGTCGGCGAACAGGGGTAAATTACCCCAAATGGGGTACATTTAAAAATTTTGGGGGTAATGCGCGCGGTATGAGAGACACCATATGCAACAATTTCAAGAGCAATTGGCTTGTTTTTGTTTACTTTGAAATCTGGGGGTAATTTCATTTTACTCAAATAGATTTTTGGGTAATACCCAAAAAAGTTCCCCGACCCATGGTCTATGGCCTTGGTTGGTTCGAAGTCGACGGGGGTTCTGGTTAGGAGGCAGCAACGGATTTGTTACTCGCAGTAATTTCGTCTATACTACTCTCCGAGTTCTTCTGTAGTGGCTCGGAGGATTCTGGGAAAGCTTACTAAATTATCTGACAGTTCCCCGATTCTTCTTATAACGTATCGGGAAATTAGTTTTCTCTATTTAAAACTAAGTTCTCTGAAGAGAGCACGGCTCGAAGGAGAAGATAAAGACGTTTTCTTACTGTAATTTACTGCTAAAATGTACAGGTAATGCTCAGCCTTTGAATCTAATTCTAAATTTACAAGGGGAGAGGTTCGACCTTTTTCGACAATGGATCAGGCCGAAATTTAAAAGTGAGGAGGCCCTCGGCCTCCTCGAGGAGAGCTCCAACCTCCTCGCTGAAGAGCTGCTAAGACAGAAGTGATTGAATTTACAATACAAGAATTAAATAAGTCTAAATTTTGGGGGAGTGCATTTGAAGGTTAAGTTCCCCCCCCTTAAACACATATCAGAATTTTGAAAGATTCCAAAATAAAACGAAAAAATAAATAACAAAAAAATAATAATAATATCGACGAATATATATTCCTAAATGGCGACATAATGTCGGAGTAGTATATTGAATACAATCCCAAGTACATCACTGAGTACATTGTAATTTTGGTTTATTACAACTATAATTATAATTACCAATTAATTCACATTCGCTTATTATCGTTAATTAGTTTCATTAAAGTACATTAATGACATTATATTAAATTATTACATTTAATTACAATTTTAGCAAATTGTTAATTGACATATCTAATACTGAAGTAATCTAAATAGGTGATACAATTTATATAATGAAGGAGAGTTAACCGTTGTTCTATAATTTAAAGGGGATTAACAGCAATGTTATATATTTATAGTTAACAATAATTACGCCAAATTATGTCAAATATTATTAGAACCTGGTTGGTTATCAGAGTTTGAAAGTCTAATTTACCAGCGATGAGGAAAGCGGAGAAAAAATACGGTGTACTTTTCATTGGAAGTACACGGACATTTATGATAACGTAATACATAAGTAATATAGAATTTGAATGACAATTAGGTAGAAATAGTAAGTACAAGTAATGAGAATGGGGATAACTATGTGACGTAAGCCGATAACAAACCAGTGGCCTGGCAGGGAAACAATATAGTGTATTATAATAATATAACATAACATCTTAACGTTATAAATTGGTACTAGAAGCAAGAGAGAAGATTTCGAATTCAGATGCTTGCTTTTGGCGACGTCATCGGAATTCGAACACCTTGAATCAGCATGAATGAGCAGCTTCCGGGAGGTGAACGCACTTAAAAGAAAAAGTAAAAAAAATAAATATAGACGTATTTACATGTACGTAAATATGTACGTAATCATGATCATCAGGGGACATGTATGAATGCACAAAGTATTGTACACATATCGGTACGTAACACAATAGGTTGTGTGCGTAATATAAACACGAGAAAACATGGACTGATAGGTTGATAGGGCATCAGTAGACAATAGGTAAGAGAATGAATAAGTAATAAAATTAATAAAGGATAACGATCAAGATAAGATATGGACGTATGGATGAATATGGTCGAATAATAATATTTATACTACATAACACCAGACAGGATACAACATATAAATAATGACTTATAGAGAATGAAGTTTTTATTATTATTAAAGAATTTGCCATACATTGAATACGAAAGATATCCACATACTAAACACGTGATTCAGCATTCAAGGTATGGAAAACGTGGAGAATTAAGTTACTTTATGACGTCATAGTTTATCAAATTATGCAATATGTTAATTCATAATTAATACGCCATAGTTATTTAATTCACGTACAGTACAAGTCATTATTGGGAGAAATTAGAAGGACGAAATAGAGAAATACAGTAATGAAAGGTTTATAGCCATTGTACAAAGAGTGAGTGAAACTATTAATTAAATATATATACTTATACGAGTATACAGTAAATATTAAGGAATATTAAAAAAATTAAACAATTCACCAATTATTTGGCAAAAATAGAAAGCAAATCAAAATTTTATCCAAACTCACGTAAGGCGATTTTGGTTCTTATGTAAAAATGAATATTTGAATATAAAAATTATATAAATATAAGTATATAAGACTATACAGGATTATATAAAGGTTATATAGGAATTATTCATTGTTCATTTTTACACACACACACACACACACACACACACACACATATATATATATATATATATATATATATATATATATATATATATATATATTATTAATTATAATATAAGCACACCGGACAAAAATTAGTCACCCCCTAATAGCACCGATAGTAGGAAGTTCAAGGTCACACAGAGGGCGCTGATGTAGCATTGGTAAGTGACAAGTAGCGGTGACGTAGCACACAGGATCAGATCTGTTTCGTGAGGTGGTGAAGAACAAAGTGTGTGTTGGATATAGTCTGCAAAATGGGTCGTGAGGCAGACGTTACTCAGTGGCAAAAAGGAGCCATCGTGTTTGGCAGAGCCCACGGACACAAAATGTCTGAAGTAGCCCAATTTGTTGGTGTGTCAACGCGTACTGTCCAGCGAGTTTACAAAGAGTGGTGTAGTTCGCAATCAACTGACAATCGACGGCGTAACTGTGGCCGGAAAACAATTCTCGACAATAGGGGCCGCCGCCATGTTTCTCGTCTAGTAACTGCAAATCGTTTTCAAACCAGAGAACAATTGCTCCAAGAAACCAATGAGGTTCTCCAGCGACCAATTTCCAAACGGACATTGCGACGAGAACTGCATGCGATGGACATCTGGAGCAGAGTACCACGGAAGAGGCCGCTGTTAACAGCAAGTCACAAATTGGCACGTTATAAATGGGCTCAGAGGCACAAAAACCGGACTGCGGCAGATTGGAAACGTGTAATTTGGTCCGATGAGTCCCGTTTTTGTTTGTTCTCCAATGATGGGAGGCGACGAGTACATCGCAGGTCCAATGAAGCCTTTAATCCTGAATGCGTCGAAGGTGTTGTTCAGGCTGGAAACAGAAAGTGAAGCGCAGGAATAGACACCCACGGACTCTGGCGGAACTTCGGGACCGGCTGATGAACGAGTGGCAGCAAATCGATGTTCAGTACATGCACAACCTCGAAGAGTCTCTGCCTCGCCGGATTCGTGCGGTTATCAAGGCCAGAGGCGCCGTCACACGTTATTAGGTACATTCTGAGAGGGGTGACTAATTTTTTGTCCGGTGTGCTTATATTTGGCATAGAAGGCACAGCCGACTGGCATAACAGCCAGTTGATATAGAAGACATTTGGCATAGTATATATATATATATATATATATATATATATATATATATATATATATATATATACTATTAACTTTTGAGCAGCCATTTGAATTAAACACACACACACACACACACACACACACACACACTGTTATTAATAATAAATACATTCGTTTTACAATGACTTAAATAATTCTCGACTATTTTTTTATTCAATTTGATCCCTTTAAGCTTTACAGGGCTCTTATTAAAAAGAAACAGGTAATTGTTATTAATAAATGAAGAAACACTCCCCGACTATATATATATATATATATATATATATATATATATATATATATATCATGCTGCTCAAATGTAGCCCTCATGCTACTCTCGCGTCGCTTTTCCACGCTATTCAAAAGTTACCCAAATCATGCCGTTTAGCCTTTTCAGTCAATATACTGAATTTATATTGATATATATATACATTATTAAGAATTATTATTATTATATTTAAAAATAAGTACACCATTTAATTTGACCCTTTACTGTGTTCTTATTAAAAATAAACAGCTAGTTGTACTAATAAATAAATAAGTATTATTAAATAGTTAAAGTATATATTCACTGCAGGCATGACAAATGCACCAGTGAAAGCATTATACCATACAAAGAAGCCAATATTACATTGCGGTCGTTAGGTCGCTAATAATTAAAACTTAATCCCCACACCTGCCTTACGGCTAAGCTTTCGCCGACGCCTGATATTTACCGTTCCACTAATTAAAGATTTTCCTTAAAAGGAACAGCTAAGGTTTACAAATTCATTAATGACATGTAATGACATGTAAATTCACTTTGCTTGTTTGTTTGGAGCTTATAGCGAACCGCGGATAATCTTTAAAAGGTCATTATGAACCCATATGGTTAAGTTTTCTCAGACACCTGCCATTTACCTTTCCACTCATTAAAGATTTTTCTTAAAAGAGACAGCTACGGTTTACAATTTCGTTCATGACCTGTAAATTCATTTTGCTTGTTTGTTTTGAGCTTATAGCGAACCGCGGATAATCCCCAAAATAAAATATATCCTCTCTTCCTCTATATATATATATATATATATATATATAAGGTCTCTCTCTCTCTCTCTCTCTCTCTCTCTCTCTCTCTCTCTCTCTATATATATATATATATATATATATATATATATATATATAAGTAGGTCGAAAACAATGCATACATATACAAAACATGATTTGCGTTAACTTTTTTCATTATGCCATGACCTAATATGAATTTTGCCCTAGATAACTTTATTTTTTAGCATTTTATCCCCATCATGTTTTAATATTAGATGCCAGATTGCGCTCTGCATTGAATTAATTAAGTAATTCTGCTATCTGCACATTTTGTAGAAAATTAATTCGAATTATCGCAGTACCAGACTTATCTCATTTACATTAAATTCGCTCGAAACTCTAAAATTCGGCATTTTTAAACTGAAACAATTATAATACTTAGAAAGCTTAAGCAGAAGGATAATCGGAATGAGTGCATATATATATATATATATATATATATATATATATATATATATATATATATGTGTGTGTATATATATAGGTTCTGCCGCAAAGAAAAAACTTCATGTTTATTTCTGTACACACATGATATTTACCTTTCCACTTATTAAAGATTTCCCTCAAAAGGGACAGGTTCGCAAACGGATTGAGCACCTGCCCAGGAATTTTTTACTCCCTAATTCTGAACAGGTGGAGCGTCTCGACAGAAAAAAATTTGAGGGTTGTGCATGGATGTGTGATCGCTATTCCTTCACAAATGTTGTACCCCGTAACGGTTCGCTCTGAAAACTCCAAATTTTATTTTCTATTTCACCTAAGTTCCTCATTTCTACCATATCTCAACAGCTGAAATTTCTCGGTGTTAAAGGTCACATTGTTATCTTCTGACCATTTGTGTATTTTGTTCGTGTCCCTCTGCAAGGCCTCCACTTCATTTGCATCGCTGATTTTTCTGCTGATCTTTGTATCGTCCGCAAATGATGTTACTATACAGTTGCTGTTTACTCTACTGTCTATGTCTGTTAGCGTGGGGCCAGTACTGTACCTTGCGGTACTGAGCTGCCTACTTCTGATTCTGATGATGATACACCTTGAAATTTGATGACCTGTGGACGTTCTCTGAGGAAGTTGTAGATCCATTTTCCCACTTTGCCTGTTATTCCCACATGTTTCATTTTATGTGCTATTACACCATGATCGCATTTGTCGAAAGCTTTAGCAAAATCCGTGTATATGACATCATAGTTTTCATTGCCTTCAAGTGCATCTAGGATATTGTTATAGTGCTCTCTAAGTTGTGATAGGCATGATCTTCCTGATCGGAATCCGTACTGATTTTCGTTTAATCTTTCCAGTGTCTCCAAGAAGTCATATATTTTCTCTCTGACTATTCTTTCAAATATTCTGGTGAGGTAGGATGTCAATGACACTGGTCAATAGTTCTTTGCTTGAGAATCTATCCCTTCCTTTATACAGTATAGTGTAGTGAACGGGTTTTATTATTTCTTTTGTTCATTATTTATTTACGCTTCTTTCTACTTTACTATTTCTCTGTTTATTCTCTATCGGCTCTTTCTTTCATTTATCACTTTCTTCGTATAGTTTCCGGTAGCGACGCCGAGTTCTGACTCTAAAAGACCGTTACAAAACGAAGGGGGGGAGGTTAATTAATACTCCTTATTAACACTTATTACGTTTTATTAATTTCGAAAATGGTTTAGTTAATTAGGGGATATGCGAGTATGAAATATTACTAAATATATTTAGGTCGGAGAGGGCACAAAACAATTTAACTTTAAGATCACATGGTTCTAAATCTAACGCGTATCGCGTCTGCCTCAAGACTGAAAAACCGTTATAGGTATAGTCCACTCTCCGGGCCTATTTAGGATTACCAACCCTACCCATTTTAAACAATTCAAATCTAACAACCATGCTTTATCATAATCATCACAATTTTTAGTAAATTTATATTAAACATTATCTTATTTAATTAAACAAATTAATATTCTTAACTAAGCATTACTACACTAGAGGGACAATGTTTGCTCTTTTCAAGATGCTCGGTATTTCCCCAGTGTCTAGGGATTTTCTCCATATCCAGTATAAGGGTGTAGCTATTTCATTTTTACAGTTTTTAATCAGTAGTGCGTTCCATTTGGCCGGATCTGCAGCTGAATGTGATTTCATTTGTCCTATAGTTCTCACTACATCTTTTGGGATAAAATCAAAGTCTGTTATACATTCTCCTTGCAGTTTCTCTTCGAAGAATGCATCTATGTCAGGTATCGCTTTGTCACTTTTTTGGGCATTGAAGACCGATTCATACTGGGCTCTCAATGTTTCACATATTTCTTTTAGATCGGCTGTTGGTTCATTATTTTTTTTCCTTAAGTGCCCAATGGTAGCGCGCGTTTTTTTTTTTCCTTTTCACATAGCTATAGAAGTATTTTGGATTTTCCTTTATTGCTGCTACCGTCTTTATATATATATATATGATACAAACAGACCGTGCATGGAACAAGGACCTCTTCTAGGATAATTAAATCCCTAAATCCACTATAGTCCGAATAAGTAATGGTAAATGACAAATACTATAGTTTTTCTTTTTCATGATGCTAGCCCGACGCGGGCAACGGGTCACTCGCAAAGAGGTCCCAAGGGGACCTCTTTGCGAGTGACCCGTTGACGCGTCGGGCTAGCATCATGAAAAAGAAAAACTATAGTATTTGTCATTTACCATTACTTATTCAGACTATAGTGGATTTAATTATCTTAGAAGAGTTCCTTGTTCCATGCACGGTCTGTGTGTATCATAAAAAATCTCAGGGAACCATTCTGAGTTCATTCCCATATATATATATATATATATATATATATATATACATACAGGGTGTTTGAAAACTTTCTGTACAAATTGTAATGGGGGATAGGCAACACCAAGACAAACCCTTTTCGTCTATAAGTGTATGTCCGCTGACGTCACCATTCGGCGCGAGAGAGCGCCGCTGCAATTGGCTAAAAGGTGAAGTGGGCTAGACTCGCGCTTCCCGCGGGCATTCTTAAATCGGACGTAGTACGCGTAACATGTTTATTTAAAGAAGGCATGTTTATTTAAAGAAGGTGCTGAAAGTTGTGACCAGTAGCATCAATGCATGCCCGACAGCGTCGAAGCATTGACCGACGTACACGTCGAAAGATTCCCGGCATTTCGGGAACAGTTCCAGCGGCGACAGCGATTCTTGCTACGAGGTCTTCTTCTGAGTAAATGGGAGTCTCGTACACGAGGTTCTTCATGTGTCCCCACAGGAAGAAATCGAGGCATGTTAAATCAGGCGATCTCGGTGGCCAGGCTACGGGCCCACCCCGGCCTATCCATTGGTCCCCAAAAGTGGCGTTCAGATAATCCCGCACATCGTTGCTGGAGTGTGCTGGGGCCCCGTCGTGTTGAAACCACATTCGTTTACGAATAGCCATGGGAACATCTTCCAGCAGTTCCGGCAACTTTTCTTCAAGAAATATCCGATAAACCCGCGAGTCGGGCAGGCAGCAGGTACGGCCCAATCAACTTGCCATGGACGATACCCGCCCAAACATTGACGGCGAACCGTTCCTGATGAGCATGCACCCGTGTAGCATGTGGATTTGCGTGCGCCCACACGTGAGAATTGTGCATGTTAAACACACCCTCACGTGTGAAACAGGCCTCATCTGAGAACAGCACATAAGCCGGAAAATTAGGCTGCACCGCTGTCTGCTGCAGAAACCAGCGTGCGAATTCCACACGAAGAGGGTAATCCCGAGGTTGTAATGCCTGGACTCTCTGACGATGAAACGGATGTAACTGCTGCTCGTGCAACACTCTCCAGACCAGGTCGTGGTTCACACCGAGGATACGTGCAACACCTCGCGTGCTCGCGCTTGGATTGTCCTCAAATCGCCGTAGGATTTCTTCTTCCATGTCAGGAGTGCGCACGTTTCTCTCCCGACCAGTGTCATGCATGTTTGCATGGAATGTTCCAGTTTCTCGCAGTCGCCGATGCAAATGCGCGAACGTTTGGTGGTTTGGCACACGTCTGTTTGGGAAGCGCTGTCGGTACAACCTCACAGCAGCTCTTCCGTTTCCATTGGCAGCCCCATACACCATATGCATGTCAGCCATCTCAGCAGTCGTGAAGCGCTCCATGTTACACGTACTACGTCCGATTTAAGAATGCCCGCGGCAAGCGCGAGTCTAGCCCACTTCACCTTTTAGCCAATTGCAGCGGCGCCCTCTCGCGCCGAATGGTGACGTCAGCGGACATACACTTATAGACGAAAAGGGTTTGTCTTGGTGTTGCCTATCCCCCATTACAATTTGTACAGAAAGTTTTCAAACACCCTGTAGTTTATGGCACAATTGTAAATTCATTTCGAATTTTGTTGCAGTTAAAAAAATGAAAATAAAAATACGATGAAACGTTATTAATTGGTAATTTAGTAACAAAGAGAAATAAATACTTAATAAAAAACAAGTTGGACCATAAATGAAAGCTATGCTCTCATATTTTGCATGTTTCTCCTTTGAATTAAATGCAACAAACCACTCCTTGTGGCACTGATTCAGTCAATTTATTGATGGTATCATTGTATCGTGTGTGATATTGTTCCAGCTTTGTTGTATCACTTTCCATCTTTAGGATGTTGTTTTTCCTTCACACATTTGAACAATGTCCATAAATTCTCAACTAGTTTCAGATCAGATGACTGTAGAGTGTAGAGTCCATTCCATGATGGTCAGCACATTCTGTTCTCCTTTATGCGTCAGATAATTCATGCAGAAGTTGGACTAGTATTTATATTACTTGGCCTACTGCAGATTTCTTTCATCAGGGATGTTTTTGAAGACAGTGGAGCAAAAGTATACGTATTTTACTGCTGAAGCATGGTGAAGAGTCCATTTTACTGATGGGTCCAAAATGGATTTGTTTGCTTCACACATAAGACAGTACTCGGCAACAGACTTAATGCGATATTGGTCCCAGAATATATAAAACCTGTGAAACCTGCTGGGGATTCCAAAATAATGTGGGGTTGTTTCAATGGGTATGGCATTCAGGACAATGTAAAACTCATCTGTACGATGAAAAAAACACCACCATCCCATATTACAGTAGTAGGTCAACACGTTGACCTATTACTGTGACCTTCACGTTCCGCCATATTAATGACCCAAGGACGAGTCCAACGTTCCCATGAATTATCTGAAACATCAAGAAGAACAGAATGTGGTGACCATGTGGAATGACTTCCACAATTACCTGATCTGAATCCAATTCAGAATTTATGGACATTTTTTCAAAAATTAAATGGAGAAGCACAATCCTCACAACTTTACTGATCTATAGGAACTGATATAATAAAACTGGAACAACATAAAATACCATTAATACACTGATCGAATCAGTGCCACGAGGAGTGGCTTGGTTACTGTATTGGTTGCAAAGGAGAAGCAAAAATGAGATTATAGCCTTCATTTACAGTCCAACTTTTTTTTTAATTGTACTTATTTCCTTTTGTTGTTAAATTACAAATGAATGAAACTTCATCGCATTTCCGTTGTTTTTCAGTTGTTACGAAAACTGAAATAGATTCCTAATTTTGGCACTCACTGCGTAGATGAGACAGTTAAGTCCCTGAAGACGAGACTTAATCAACATAAATACGCTATTCGCTCGAAGCTCAAAATAATGCCAGCTTCCAATTTTTATAGGAAAGAGAACCCTGAAATAGATTGGAATAATAATAATAATAATAATAATAATAATAATAATATAATAATAATAATAATCTTTATTCAGGAAGAACACATTAAATACGATATACGAGTATATCACATCCATATAGGTTTACACAATGTTGCCACTAACGTTTCATTTTGTATTTTTAGTGGCAAGTCGTCTAATTACAGCATTCTCATCTGAATATATCGTTGGGAATCATGACAGCTTTTCAGGCAAAATCTCTGAGATTCATTTCTAATCTTACAAAAGAAAATAAGAAATATAATTATAAATAAAATAAAGTTGCATTTAGTTAACTGTCATTACAAGTGAAAATTAACATAATCTTCGAAATAATAAAAAAGATGCGGTAAACAATATGGCATGATAATAGATATAATAGAAATAATAGAAAAGAAAAATGGTAAACAATACGGTAAACAGAACATGGTGAAATACCAATAATAATTAATTTCTATAGTGCCTAGTTTTGTTAGCCGTTTGAGGTGATGCTGACTAATTTAATGCTAGTGATTAATTGATGCAAATTGATTGTTATAATGACAGGCTGGGTTAACAATTTATGATGTCCTACAGTATCACCGGTTGAAGGTGGCTAATGGAGTAGGCCTACTATAATATTTCTGAGTGATACGAATTGCTTCGAGGTCACCAGCTTGGATTACACGCAAGCAAATATTGTTAAGGTTATAAAAAGCACCTTATTGTTTTGTATTTAAGAAAATAAATCGGTTATTTGTTCACAGTGAATAACAAATGAGTGACAGTAATTATAGTGAATAACAATTATTTAACAGCTTTTATATTACGCTAAGATGACATGGAGCTTAGCCAATAAGAGAAATGGTTAAGAGCTTAATTGTCACGTAATACATTCATTTATGGTAGGCTAATGGCATGCAAAATGGAACAATGAATGGGCTTAGTAATGACAAAGAATGCACGTGCTTTTAGTACACTGAATAGAATACTTAACACACTGATTATGTAGGCTAAAGGTTATGCATAGATGAACATGGAATAAATGATTGCAGCCAAATGCTAATGGAAATTATGCACGTTAAATTGGTACACTGTAAGTGGATTAGGTAGGCTAGAGTTACGCATAAGTGGAACATTGAATGGGCCTAGTAAATGATATAACGAATGCACGTGCGTTTAGTACATGGGAAGTGGATTCGGCCGTCAATAATGAATGCTTAAATAAATCACATAATAAATGGATGCAAAGTATTTGTGGATTACATGATTGAACACAGTAGTACAGTATGATGCTACACGATTAAGGTTTTGGAATGACACTTAAATTGAGAAATAGGCCTACTGCGTTCTTTAACGAGAGTCAGTTAGAACGCTTAATTACACTCTTTGGGAGTATAGCCTACCGTTCGGCGGTAGGCTCATGTGGACTTCATGAGAGTTACTTAGAAAATATGCACTTAGCTTACCGGGACGATGAAAACCTCTGGTGAAGAAGTGTTGTAGGTGGACCGATTACTGTAGGCTCAAGGTGTCGTTGACCGTCCTATTGAAGCTTGTTGAACGAGCGCTGGTCGTGTCGATTAGGTCTCTTGAGATGAAGGAGATGCTTGAAGGTTGACCTTGTAGAACGTAGGCCCGAGGTGATGCTGACCGTCCCATTGAAGTTTGTTCAACGGGCGCCAGTCGCCTCATGTGTTGATTCGCTTCGTGTAGGGTTGAGATGATGCTTGAGGGACTGAAGCCGGCTGAAGTCGAAACGGCGCTGGGCTTCGAAGAAGTGCTTCTGCAGGCTGACGGCGGAAGGTCTTACTTGACGATAGATCGAAAGCCTTGAAGGAACAGCAGGCCGCTCCTCTGGCGGGAAGCCGGAGGGCGGTTGACGTGACGAGTTTCGGCTGACGAAGGTGGAGACCAAGACGAGAAAATGTCAAGCGACAAGTGAGTGAGGAGTGAGTGAGTAGTGAGTGAGTGTATCAGTGGAAACTCGTTTATATAACATCTGACGCGGAACTTGGAACTGTGTTGAAAATACCTCTCGAGATGAAGGGTATGCTTGAAGGTCGACCTTGTAGAATGGAAACCTGCGGAAGTTGACCGTCCGGTGTTAAGTACGCCGAGATGATCGTGGAACCGGTAGCGAGCCTCTTGTTGAGAGTTTGCTTGAGGGAACTCGTGGAACCGATAGCGAGCCTCTTGTTGAGAGTTATGCTTGAGGGAACGGACGGTTATGCGGACACTGATGTAGGCTTCACGAGAATTGCTTCAAAGACGGTGACCGGCTGAGATTGAACGGCGCTGGTTTCGAAGGAGTGCTTCTGCAGGCTGACGGCGGGAGGTCTTACTTGATGATAGATCGGAAGCTTTGAAGGAACAGCAGGCCGCTCCTTCGGCGGGAAGCCGGAGGGCGGTTGACGTGACGAGTTTCTTTGCTAACGAAGGTGGAGACCAAGACGAGAAAATGACAAGCGACAAGTGAGTGAGTGAGCGAGTGAGGAGTGAGTAGTGAGTGAGTGTATCAGTGGAAACTCGCTTATATAACCTCTGACGCGGAACTTTCGCGGGCATTACTTGAAACGCCTCCTATGCGTCCTTTAGTTGATAAGGGCTTGCTTTCGCGGGCCTTTTGGGAAGAAACAGACGTTTTCATTGTTTCTGATTCCTTGACCACGTGTGTCTTCTAAGAATGTTTGATGATGGCGTGGAAGAAAGAATTTGTTTGTCTACTTGTTAATCTATTTCTTGTCGGTCCTCTACAGTTCTATTATCATAAATTAGAAATGATGATACAATCTTAGTTATAAAAATACGGATAAATGAGGTACATTTAATATATAATTTATATAACGTGAGTGCACCCGATTTAAGATTGTGAATTTTGCATCTTTGTTTAGTAATATTTACAAGTTGTAATATATATATATATATATATATATATTATATATATATATATATACACTAATAGGAGCTAATAAAGTGTTTCTTTAGTGATTTGCGAAACGAAATTAATGACGGTGCTTGTCTGACATTTATAGTATAGCGTTCCAAATATCTGCCCCTTTGTAGGAGAGAGCATTTCCTGCAATTTGCATTGAATAATTTGGTTTATGTATGAAATCACTGGGAGCCTTGTATTATGATTATGGCTGCTCTGTTGGGGGATAATCGCCCTGTGAATGGGCGAAGTATAGTTTCTATTATTAACAATTTTGTACATAATGATACTGACAGTAAGTTTATACAAATTATTTAGTTTTATATTTAAATTTCTGAACACTGGAGAGGTATTAGACTGTCTGTTATCATTGTTTGAGAGAGTTCGGAAACATTTTTATGGATTACTTCTAGCAAGTAACGTATATAATTATTTGCATTACCCCATGCTGCGATTCAAGAGCGTAACTAGTTTTCAGAAGTTGAGTGGGACAACTATAATGATGAAAAATCCTGCGATGAATTTCTGTGCCGCTTTCCTGTAGGTAATGTGTTCGCGACCAAAATGATGCTCTTAAAATACTATGATTTAGAGAATGATCTATATTTATGATAGTATGATAATAGGAAAATCAAAGAAGCATTTTCACAACTACCTTATGTATATCAAGTATATACTTAACATTAAAGGAAAACAATATATGCAATAATTAAAGTAAAAAATAACTAGATGTCTCATTAAAGTATCTATCACTGCAATATTAGTATTGAATCAGTAATACTTTCCAGCATACTAATAGGACTAATATAATTAAAGATTTACTCATCATAGATTATTTCAAGAACTAGATATTTTCCTTCACGTAAGCTAACTTAGATCAAAAGTTGGGGGGGACAAAACCTATATTATCCCCCTCAGTAAAAAAGTTGGGGGGGGACATGCCCCCCCCCGTTAATTACCCCCCTGCTGTGATTCCATATTGCAAGTGTAGATGAATAAATGAATATGAGGAGAGCATTTTGGGGAAATTGGTTTTTTTTTAGTTTGAATATTATGGAGAGAAATCTCAGTATTTTCGATTTGATATGTTGTGTCTGACTTTCTAAATTTAATTTATCATCTAATTTGACGCCAAGAAGATGTTATTCGTTTTAAAAATAAGGAAAAAGTTTTTTAAAGTTTATTGAAGCGGCTTGCATTAGGCTCATTCCTAATGAGCTAATGAAATTAGCTGGCTTCTTAGATCTGACATTTGATTATACTCAATTTTAGCTTTTTCTTTTACTTGCCACGATATAGTGTTTTCGTTTTTTTTTTATGGCTCTTCAGCTGCCTTGGAAGCTTTCTTCAGCGGAATCACCATTAGTCTTTTCAATGAAATAATTCTGCGAATTTATTGACTGGGTCTCATAACTTCGACAAAGCGTTTTAGATTTTGACGCGAAACGTCAACTTTTAAAATTTTAATATATATATATATATATATATATATATAATATCGTAAAGAACGACGCTTGTATAGGAGAACATTCCGCGCAAGATGAGGAGGGAGAACGAACAAATTAAAAAATGAGGTAACCACCCGGGAATCGAACCCGGGATCTTCTGATTGCCGGTCAGATATGATAACCACTACACCATGGTCCTCACTCGATCAGAAGTCGTAATTCTCCTACATGGTGTAGTGGTTATCATATCTGACCGGCAGTCGAAAGATCCCGGTTCGATTCCCGGGTGGTTACCTCATTTTTTCATTTGTTCGTTCTCCCTCCTCATCTTGCGCAGAATGTTCTCCTATACAAGCGTCGTTCTTTACGTTAATTATACTGCTTGTTCTTTGCAGTTGAAATATATATATATATATATATATAATATATATATATATATATATATATATATATATACAGGAGCGCTGGAACTGCGGGGAAGGGGGGCATTTGCCACTCCCCCCAAATATTTTTGTGAAATATACAGATTGTTAAGACCATAGCCTGTAGTAAAGAATGTGAAATGGTATTTAAGTAAACTAAAAAATATAAAACTCATAAAATTTTATCGAGTCTCTTTTCGCAGGTTACAATTTAACGGCACTCATTTTATTATAGAAGGAAAATAACAGCAAGATCTTCTCTATACAACTCTGATTTAAAATTAATACATTGTCTCAGTCTCCCCTCCAATCTCGTCCCGATTACTAATTCAAGTTCTAATGTCTGAAGTTGCAGTCATTGCATACATTTTATCATTGCTGTAATCATATATAATGGTAATGTTCAGTGCTCGAAATACAAAACATAGTAATCAATTTATATACGATAATTCGTACCAACATTAGTCCATTAAAAGTTCTATAATGATTCTTCGGTGTATTATACAGTTTCTTAGGTTGTTAGCTGGAAATTATGTTCGGAACTTCGGAGTAATATTTTTCAACATGGGATAGCCAATGTATGAAATAATTTAACGATGTCAAGATTTGAAATGTCCATCCCCTAATGTTAAAAGGCTTCTGCCGCCCCTGTATATATATATATATATATATATATATATTATATATATATATATATATGATGAATTTCACAATAAAACACGTGAAATGAATGAATGCTGCAAACCCACAAGGAAAAAGAAAAACGATTCTAAGGCCTTTCGTGTATTCAAAGCTACTGACGAGGTGTAGCTTTGAATACACGAAAGGCCTTGGAATCGTTTTTCTTTTTCCTTGTGGGTTTGCAGCATATATATATATATATATGTGTGTGTGTGTGTATATATATATATATATTGCTCGAAGTAGGGGAAAAGTACCGGTATGGCTTTTCACCAAAAAATTTTGAGAATAATGTAAGACAAAGAACAAAAATTTATTCCCTTGTGAAAATAATTTGTATATTTTAAATTTGTTGATGTTATACATTTATCCGTTACATTTAACTTCGCTTCAAGTCTTGGACTTTTTATAACCCATCTATCCATGGTTAGGAATTATCAAAATTTATAGCAGCGCATTTGTTGTACCTCAGACATCGATTAATTATCGATTAACCTAAAAAATTGTGGTAATGCCATCAATTCTCGCAATGTATCCTCGACTTCTATAAATTTAGTTTCTGTTTCAGTCCTGCACTTTGTGTAATATATATATATATATATATATATATATATATATTGTCATTTTCTTCCTTTTATTAATAAATGCAAAAAACCACTTTTTTCTACGTGGAGGTCAAAATATGATAATAAAAACCCACTCTAATAGACAGAGTTTATTTCCACAACAGTTTCGATGCCCACTGGCATCCTCTTCGGGTGGATACAGAAAAATGAATCTGTATTCACCCGAAGAGGATGCCAGTGGGCATCGAAACTGTTGTGGAAATAAACTCTGTCTATTAGAGTGGGTTTTTATTATCATATTCCTTTTCTTATTATTATCACTAGTTTTCTCTGTGTCTTTATACGGACGCGGGTAGCCCACTTGAGCCGGTGGGCGCCATTAAACTTTCGAACAAAGCAAAGGGACCGGGGATAATTGCACACTATTATTTCTATTTACTGACTTTATTTATTTACCGAAACAATTGGACAAACTGGGTAAAGCGAATGCGGAATTAGCATTAATATTTTGTAATGGAGAGAGACAATTAAATATTTCGGAAACACAATTACATACTAATAAGAAAACCACCTAACTAGACACATCCCGCCCCAAAGACGGGATTTTTAGGGCATGGCCCGTGGCACATTTCATGTGTTGCCAATTCGTATTTTTACATTTTTAATTTCAAACAACATTAATTTCTTATCAACGTACAAACCATAATTAAATTTCTCATTAAACATTATTTTCTTCTTCATTAAACAAAATATTATTAAATTCTTATTAGATATTATTATCTTTATTTAAAAACCAATACACGACAATATATATATATATATATATATGATGAATAAAACCACGAAGGAAAAAAGAAACACAAAGGGGTGCTCAAGCGCTTTCGTCTAATGACATCCTCAGGAACACTGGAGTGAAAGGACAGATCAAGGCAATATATAGGTTACAAAAATAAACATACATACACATATTCATATATATATATACATATATATATATATATATATATATATATATATCAATAAAGAAAGTGGTTGGTAGATAAATGGGTACCCTAAGTGGCCTAGTGGTTAAGACGCTCGGCTGCTGATGGGGCGTGGTTCGGATTCCACGTTAAACTGTAGGTCTAAGGTGGAGTGAAAAGCTTGACCTTCGTCAGAATGAACAATTCGGGCGGAAGCTAACGAAAGGTTACGAAAGGTTACATATATATAGTAAGCATAGAAAAAATTGTGGGAGGAGCAAACATTTATGGTTTATGAAACAGGTCACAAAAGAATAAAAAATAAAAATAAATATAAATATAAATTGAGAAAAATTAATTACCAAATAGTGCCTTAGTGATATATATGTCACAGCCTAAATAATCATAAAGAAATAAACAGGCAAATAAAAAACCACAAATATATATACATATATATATATATATATATATTATATATATATATATAAAGACACTTTTAGCACTTTGGCCGACCTTCAATATAAATTCAAATGGCTTGTTTATGGAACAGGTCACAAAAGAATAAAGAAATAAAAATAAATCTAAATATTGTAAGTGGAGTCTACAAATTCAAGCTCAAAAGGGAAGTTTTACAATCAATTTAATAGATGATGCCAAATTGATATATATGTCACAAAAAAAAAAAAAAAAAAAAAAAATTTAATTATTAAAAAAAAAATAAAAAATAATAATAATAAATTGAAAGATAAATTTTAAGAGAGGCACACCAATTTATAAGGGAAAAATTACCACATATGCATATTATAGTCACAAACGAATAAAAAAGTACAAGTAAATATAAATTGGAAAACAAAATGATGCCTAGATGATATATAAAGAACAATAAATATATATACAACATATATACGGTATATATACGAAATATAAACGCAATATATACAGAATATATATATAATATATATATATATATATGCATAAGGGAAAAAAATTACCAAATTTGTTTTTATAATTATTGTCTGAAAAAACGGTAGGTCGCAAAAGAATAAAGAAATAAAAATAAATATAAATTGAAAAAATTACAAATAATACACGTACACATGTATACCCGCATAACCAAATATATATACATATACACACATATATACAAACACACACACACACACACACATATATATATATACACATACAAGCTTGACCATCGCGAAATGAGAAATCATCGCGCAGAACCTTTGTGAGGTTGTAAGGTAAGGTAAGGTACATACACATATATATATATATATATATATATATATATATATATATATTTAACTGCATACATACATACATACATACATACATACACATACATACATACATACATATACACACATATACATACAAACACATTTAACTGCAATGACCACACACATACTCACATACACATACATACATACACATACACGCATACAGCAAAAAATTGAAAAATAAAATTGTAAGAGAAACAAAAGACAAAAACAAATTTTTTACCAAAGATTTAACAACCTGCCCTTTTTGTTTAAATCCATTCTGAAGGAATTCAGAGCAACGGGATCGAGTTGAAACAGACCTTTACTCATGTTAAGGTTATTTGTAAGTTGAATTATAGCCGACTCAAGAATATTTCTATTAACAATGTTGCTAGAGTGAAACAAAACTGAAACATTATTCCAATCAATACAATGGGATAACTGACAAATGGACAAAAAGGGCACTGGACAACTGTCCCGTTCTAACGGAATATTGATGCTGTTTTACACGCGTTTGCAAATCCTTTCCCGTCTGACCTATGTAAAAGGAATCACATTGCTTACACCCCTTCTCTCCAATATTTATATGGAGTTTTTTGAAATTACTTACATTCCGAGAATCCTGGGGGTTGGCATCCCTTGGTTGCGGTACGTCGACGATATTTTGTGTATCTGGCCCATGAATCGTGACCTGGATGACTTCCTCCTTCAGTTAAATGACCAAGTCCCCTCCATTAAATTTACTTTAGAAGTGGAACAAGACAACTCAATCCCGTTTTTGGATGTGCGTGTTCATAGGGATAGCCCGGGTTTTAAGTTTAGTATCTATCGGAAAAAAAAAAACAATTTGTCCTACGTACACTTTTACTCTGGACATGACACCCCTATTAAAAAGGCCATATTTTCCTCAATGTTTCTCCGCGCTCTTAGGATCGCCAGTCCGGAATACATCGATGCCGAATTGGAAAATATCAACGGTATTGGAAGTGAGTTGTGTTACCCTTCTGCGTTCATGGAATCTTGTCTTAATAAGGCTAAACGAACCTTCTATCGTGTGAATAATAACACTCGCACCTTGTCAAAGAATATTTTAGTACTTCCATTTTTCCCGGGCTTCTTAGGCATTGCTAATGTACTTAAACTTTTGGATATCAGTGTAGTTTTTTCATATAACAATATTGTGAAAAACATCATAGTAAAAAATAGCCCTACCAATAATTTAGGCATTATCTATAAATTGGGTGTAAGCAATGTGATTCCTTTTACATAGGTCAGACGGGAAAGGATTTGCAAACGCGTGTAAAACAGCATCAATATTCCGTTAGAACGGGACAGTTGTCCAGTGCCCTTTTTGTCCATTTGTCAGAGTTATCCCATTGTATTGATTGGAATAATGTTTCAGTTTTGTTTCACTCTAGCAACATTGTTAATAGAAATATTCTTGAGTCGGCTATAATTCAACTTACAAATAACCTTAACATGAGTAAAGGTCTGTTTCAACTCGATCCCGTTGCTCTGAATTCCTTCAGAATGGATTTAAACAAAAAGGGCAGGTTGTTAAATCTTTGGTAAAAAATTTGTTTTTGTCTTTTGTTTCTCTTACAATTTTATTTTTCAATTTTTTGCTGTATGCGTGTATGTGTATGTATGTATGTGTATGTGAGTATGTGTGTGGTCATTGCAGTTAAATGTGTTTGTATGTATATGTGTGTATATGTATGTATGTATGTGTGTATATGTATGTATGTA
>JAJOZX010000833.1:195000-240000 GCA_023014485.1 Bathynomus jamesi | reverse complement strand
AATTATATATCCATTTCCATACTTTTCCTGTTATTCCCATATATTTCAGTTTATGTATTATGATTCCATGGTCACACTTGTCGAACGCTTTGGCAAAGTCTGTGTATAGTCCATCATAGTTTTCATTACTTTCAAGTGCATCAATAATATTGTTGTAGTGTTCCATTAGTTGTGATAGGCATGATCTGCCTGACCGAAACCCGTGTTGGTTATCATTGAATTTTTTCTGAGTTTCAAAAAAGTCAGATTTTCTGTCTAACTATTCTTTCAAATATTTTAGTGAGATGAGATGTAAGCGACACTGGCCTATAGTTTTTGGCCTCAGATCGAACTCCTCCTTTATATATTGGGACTATGTTTGCCCTCTTCAGGTTGCCCGGTATTTCTCCCGTATCTAGTGATCGTCTTCATATCCAGTATAGGGGTTCAGCGATTGCATTCTTGCAGTTTTTGATCAGTGTGGCATTCCATTTATCCGGTCCTGCCGCTGAGTATGTTTTTAGTTTCCTTATGGCTTGTGTAATATCATCCGTCGTAAAGTCGAAATCCGTAATACTTTCCCCTTGTAGTTCTTCTTCAAAGAACGCGTTTCTATCGCATATCAATTTGTCAGTTTTTGGGATACTGAAAGATGATTCGTACTGAGCTCTTAATATTTCAGCTACTTCTGTTAGATTATCAGATAAAGCACTGTTCTCGTTTTTTAAGAGTCCGATAGTCGCATGGTTTTTCGACTTTCTTTTTGCGAAATTACTTTGAGTTAGCCTTTATCGCTTCTATAGCGTCATCTTCTTCTTTTTCTGTGTTTCTCGATTAGTTCCTGCATGACGTCATCGATACTTTGCAGTTTATCTTTTAATATTTTTCTGATGTTGTTATCTTTACAGTTACTTAATTTTGCAGTCACTCTTTTTCGCTTTCGAAACAATGCCCTCTTTTGTCTCTCGAACCTGCTTCTCTTTCCTCTTTGTTGTATTTTTGGGACATGTTTTTCCACAATTTCTAACGACATTAGCATCTCCTCCGTTATCTTAGCCTCGAAAATGGTTTTCCAATCTATTACTTCCATGTTGGATGTCACATCTTCCCATTTTATAGCTTTGGAGTGAAAATTAAAAATTTCGAATTTGCTTCTTTCTGTTGTTCGTGTTCTTTCCTTTCCTGTTGCCTTTATATTAGTTGTTATTTCAATGATGTTGTGGTCCGATATCATATTTGGGAATATTTCTACATTATCAATTAGATTACTGTTGTTTGTGAATCCCAAATCTAGGCAGTTGTTTTTTCTTGTGTTTTCTGTTATTTTTTGCGTTAACATTAATTCATCAGCTAGAGCTCCTTGTTCTGGTGTATACATATATTTTTCATATCCTTTTATATTTCATGAATGGGAAATTAAAATCACCACAGAGAAAAATATTTGGGGTTGGAGAGTGTAGATCTTTTACCCAGTTTCTTACCTCTGTAACGGAATATGAAAATTTTGAGGTTGGCGTGTTTGGGGGTCTGTACATTACAATTAGTATCATATTTAGTTTTTCAACTTTTGCTGCTACACATTCTACGTAGTTGTTTGAGGTACTTATAGCCATTTCTGTTATGTGCCTTTCGCGTGTGTAAATAGCACATCCTCCTTTACGTCTCACTGTTCTGTCGGCTCGGAGGATGTTATAGTTGTCAATTTGTATTTCTTTTTTGTCAATACAGGACTCACAATTTTCACAGTTCGCCTGGCAGTCCTTTAGATGAGTTTCCGTGAGGCATGCAAAGTCTGCTCCGGCTTCTTGCATGAGTCCTTTCAGGTATAAAACTTTGTTCGGGGAATGGTTTGATTTAAGGCCTTGAATGTTGGCTAGTATTATTTTTATTTTTTTTCTCTTTCGTTTTCGCATACAGGTGGTTCCGATTTGTTTTCCAATGGGGTTGCCGGTTTCGTTGCCTTGTGGGCCTCCGAGAATTTACTTCTTTTTATCTTTGTCGTACCTGTTGTCCCGATAACGCATGAATATATATTAGTGGTGGACCGGATATCCGCATCCGCATCATTTTTAACATCCGCATCCGCACTTCTGACTGCGGATGTTATGCGGACATTACCTCTAATAAATTATGCAATTTACAATTAAATTAGCTTATAAAGTAGCTTATAAGGCCCAGTCATGCACATTTCATGTAAAGCATTAATTATTAATGAACAAACAAATGTATAAACCTCAAAATATAAATACCTGGTAACACAGAAAATTGAATGAAACTTGTTTCATTGAATTTTCTGTGGCTGAAACTCTTGAGAAAGTTATTATTTTTATCATAATGAAAACATTAATATTAATTTTAATTCTTATGCATTGCCTGCCATAATAGTAATATCACGAAATTTGAAAAATTATGTCATATATTCATAATTCTATATTATATTGATAGATTAACTAAATCTCCGCATCCGCAGATATTGAAATTACAAATCCGCATCCGCAGATGTTGAAAAACTGACATCCGGTCCACCACTAATATATATATATATATATATACTTTTCGAGATGTCTCTTTAAACTGGTTTTGCAGACAAAGTTATATAAGCCATCTATAGTTATTATAAGCATTCATATTGGTATCCGTGTTCTATTTTTATCAGTATCAGTCTTAGTATTTGTGTTTATTTGTATTATTATTATTAGACAAGGATTGATCTTAATAATGAGAAATTATTTTAACCGTTTCAAACAATATATTTTCATTGAACAAAGAAACAATTGTTTTTATTTTTAATTTGCATCCGTAATTTCCTCGTATTATCAATCGTAGGGCCTACATCGGGACGCAGGGCCTATGGGAAATACAGAGTTAGGTTCGCGAGCCTGACCGATCATAAAGGGGAAATTGAAAATATTGTACACATTCACCACGTGCAAATTGATCCAACAACCCCACTTTTTGAATCAAAGTCATCACTTTTCTCTGTTTCTTAGGACCAGACTCATCAGCCCCACTTAGTTGACGGTTAGGACCCATTATTAAAATTAGTAATCACTAGGGCAGTCAAAAGTTGACCGAAAAAATTGACTTATAAAGTTGCCTTTACTTTCAATAATAAAAACAATACTTTAATTACTTATTCTTGCTCTTCTACATCAGTTGACCGATTGTGGTAAATTATGAAGTATTTGCCGACATTTTCTGGCAAAAAATTGCGATCCTTACTTAATAATTTATTAAGCATGGAGAAAGATCTCTACAGCGGCAATAGATCCAGCAAGTATGTTCAAATATTTTGAGCCCCTTACTTCACTTTCATCAACAATTAGGAAAACTAATTTACCCTCTAGCAAATGTTTTATTCTACTTAACTCGCTTTCTGCCTGTTTCATTGCTATTGATCTGCAAGTTGACACGCAAGGCACTGCTACACCTAATTCAGAGAACAATTGTTTCACATGAGGGTTGCTCAACTTATGAAGAGGTATGTTGGCTGACAGAAATGTAAAGTTTTTCCGAAAAATCTGAAGACTTGTACTTTAAAAGGGTTTGCGTCTTTTCATTTCCCACATTTTGGTCTATACCACGCTGGTGCTTTTGGGTAGAGCGATGTTTATCCACAAAAAAGGATTTGTCATGCTTGACCACAACACAACAAATCTGACAGTATAGCTCATTTTTTCCTGAACAAATGAATTCATTAGGATATTTTGCAATTATAGCGCGCACTTTAGAATAGAACTAACTGCAACTTTTGGCATTTTAAATATCTGAAATCAAAAGAAATCGAAATCAGTGAAATTCACAATCAGAAAAAATCACAAATCAAAAAATGGTAACCAGTAACCACAATACATACAACACAACCACATCCAAAGCCAGAACGGGCAAAACTGAATAAGACAAATACGAGCAGCGAAGTTGCCAGTTAACCAAAATGATGCCAATTTTTAGTTATTTTAATTATTTATTCCAAAAAATTGACTTTATTTACCTCATTGCTATTTTTTGACCTAACAGGTAAAAGTTGACTTTTGGTTGACCTATTAACTTTGGTAATATACCCCCTACAGGTGTTTTTATTGCATTTTCAGTCGTTTCAGCGAAAAGTGCCCCATAGGAAACAATTTGACTTTATTGACTTTTGACCGCCCTAGTAATCACCAATAATTACCAAAAATTGGGCAAAAGTTCATGCACGCATTAACAGTGAAGGCAGGACCGCGGGGAGATGTTTGCGAGGCGAACGCGGGAACAGAAAGAACGCTTTGCGAACGTACTCAATGCGCAGACGGGCCCACGAGCGAGGACCCCGCACCCCTTCCCAATTTACCTGGTGTCGATGGTAGGATGGATAGGAGGTGACGGGGGAGGGTAGGGTGCTGAGTCATCTCGACTTGTTTTCGCTTGTAAGGGGTGTGTTGATGGGTGGGTGGTTGGAAGGGAGGCTGGTAGGGGGAAAGGCGGCTGTGAGTTGGTCGTGACTCGGGCCGTGAACTCGCGATAGAGCAAACAAGATAGGTCGCATTATTTGAACTAGCATACACATGGGCGTCAATCGCTTCTCAATTCAACTGAAACAAATTACACTTCTGTTAAGAAACTTGCTACTTTAGACACAGATAAACAAATGAGACATTAAAACTTTATTAAATATAGATATATTAAAAAAATACAACTTCAAATAAACATGTACCCCCCCACACAAAAAAGTGGAGGGGGACATGTTCCCCTCGTCTCCCCCACAATCGACGCCCATGGGTATCAGGGTATACATATTATAACTCGCATAAAAGCAAGCGGGATTCGCAAAGTTCGAACTCATGATATTGGGGCCCGACTGTACTGTTTAATTTACAGTATTATTTTTAACTTTATTCATAAATGCTATACAGTCTGAGTTACGGTGTCATGCAGTAGTTAACTTAGTCTTATTTACAACAGTTTCAAGTAGCAATTTAATTTACAATTTCATTTTTTTTAACAGTCATGTCGGATGTTGTGCGTAGAGCAGATGATACAAAAAAACTGTTTTTGTTCCAATTCCATCAATGACCTACTGCTTGCTCTCCAGACCGATCTTCCAAGATGCAACCCTACTAACTTAACCCAAGGTCAGGACAAAATGCCAATATTTTTTTATCACAAGCTCAATATGATGTTGATTAATTAGCAAAATTATGAGGACATAGTCATTGGTTTATAGTTTAAAATTAAGTAGTTACTACAGAGCCCGCTGGAATAAAATGAACAACGAAAATATACCTCTATAGAAAGTATGATGTAAGTAAACACATGTAATCAATATCTTGTAGTTTTTTTAATTTGCTCCGTGAAGGACTTGGACACATTGTGGCTTCGATGCGATGCAATTTTGGATGACGCTATCGTCCATATTTAGTCGGAGTTCAGTCAATATTTCATTTAGACTTAATATACAGGGTGTACACAAAGTCCTTTACCGATTATAAATTTAATAACTGTGATTTTCTCTATACTCACTTTCACTCCAAAAGTGGATGTTGCGTATATGTATGCAATGACCTAACTTGTTCTCGTATTCCCGAATTTAAATCTTCCGAATTCTATACCTTCTGGCTACGGCTTACATGCCAATCTCAAACTAAATACATCTGCGCTGTTTACCTTTCCCTTAATTCTACTGACTATCCACAATTCTTTGACTACCTCACTTCCAAAGTGGAATACATTCTATCTCGCTCTCCCTTTGCTGAAATCTCCATTTTAGGTGATTTTAATGTTCAACACCACCTTTGGCTTTCCTCCCATTTCATAAACATCCCTGGTGAACTAGCTTACAACTTTTCTATCCTAAATAACTAGAGCAGATTGTGTACAGCACCCTACTCGTATCCTCGATCGCCTTGGAGACAGGCCAAACATTCTGGATTTATTTCTTACTTCTCATCCTTCTTCTTATTCTGTCAAACTTTTTTCTCCGTTGGGTTCCTCCGACCACAATCTTACAGTATATCTGTTGCCTTTTCTATCACTCCAATCCGGCCTTTGGATCCTTCCAAGAGGAGGTGCCTTTGGCACTTTGGCGCCACTAATTGGGAGGCCTTTAGGCAGTACTACTGTGATTTCCCATGGAATAATTACTGCTTCCGTGGCCGGGGCCCTTCCGAATGTGCTGGGCGCATCACGGAGGTGATTCTCTCGGGCATGGAGGCGTACATTCCATATTCTATTCCAAATACTAATGTAAAAAAAAAAACTTGGTTTAGCTTTACTTGTTCTAATGCTATCCATAACAGAAAGGAATCTTTCAGAAGGTACTGTCGCCATCCAACTCCTGACTCTCACTCAGCTTATATTTCTGCCCGGAATCGTGCAAAACCTGTTCTTCGACTTGCCAAAAATTCCTTCACCCAACTAAAATGTGAAAACGTATCTAATTCTAATTCTTCTCGCTCTTTCTAGCATCTAGCTAAGAACCTCTTCAACAACTTTACTTCCTCTTCTTTCCCTCCTCTTTTCCATTCCGACGGCTCAGTTGACGTCTCGTCTTCTAACAAACCTGAACTCTTCGCTCAAACTTCCGCTTCCAACTCAACCCTGGACGATTCCGGTGCTGTTCCTCCATCTCCTCCTCCCTCTGACTTTATTATGTCAGAAATTAGAATCTCTTCTAAAGATCTTCTTTCTGCCCTATCCGAGCTCAACTCTAGGAAGGCGTACGATCCTGATGGTGTTCCTCCTGTTGTTCTTAAGAACTGTGCTTCAGTGCTGACACCCTGCCTAGGCAAACTCTTTCATCTTTGTCTTTCATCTGGTAATTTTCCTTACTTCTGGAAGTTCGCTTTCGTTCAGCCTGTCCCAAAGAAGGGTGACTGCTCTCAACCCTCCAACTATCGTGCAGTTTCTTTGATTTCTTGCCTTTCTAAAGTTTTTTAATCTATCCTTGATATGAAGATTCTTAAACACCTCCCTTCTTACAATCTTCTTTCACATCGTCAGTATGGGTTCCGTAAGGGACGCTCTACTGGTGATCTTCTTGCATATCTCTCTGACTCTTGATCATCCTTCTTTCGGGATTTCGATAAAACTTTTGCTACTGCGCTAGCCATATCAAAAGTTTTTGATAGTAATTTATTAATAATCTTTTAATTCGCACTTCCTGTCCTATTCACTCATATGCCGATGATTTCACTCTTCACTTTTCCACCCGTTTCCCAAAACGACCCCCTCAACAGTCACTCCATGATTCGCGTAGGGCGGCTATGGAGCACCTGACCTCTGATCTTTCTGCTATTTCTAACTGAGGCAGAGAAAACCTTATAGCCTTTAATGACTCAAAAACTTATTTCCTCCACCTGTCTGCTCATCACAATCTTCCACACGACTGTCCCCTTACCTTCAACAACACACAACTCAATCCTTCCTCTTCTCTTAATATTCTTGGCGTTTCCTTTTCTAGTGATCTATCATTGAAAGATCACATATACTCTCTTTCCAAAACAGCTTCTCAGAGGTTAGGTGTACCGTACCGCCTCCACGGTTTCTTCATCCCCGCTCAGTTGTTGTCTCTATACAGGGGTCTTATCACCCTGTATGGAATATACTTCTCATATATGGGGTGGTTCAACCCACACAGCCGTACTTCACCGGGTCGAATCAAATGCTTTTCATCTCATCAATTCCCCGACTCTTACTGACTGTCTTCATTCCCTCTCTCTCCACCACAATGTTGCCTCACTTTCTCTTTGTTATCGGTATTATAACGGACACTGCTCTTCTGAACTCTCTAACTACATGCCTCCTCCTTTAAGGAGAGCACGCAGTACCAGAGTTTCGACACATTCTCATTCTTATTCTGTCCAACCCTCTAACGCAAGGGTTAATCGGTACTTTCAGTCTTTCATCTACTCAACCGGTGAACTCTGGAACAATCTTCTTCAATCCATCTTTCCCCCTGTCTATGACTCCCAATCTTTCAAACGCAGAGTGTCTAGGCATCTCGAAAACTCTTGACCTTGATTTCGGCTCTCTTCTTCGTCTATTGTTGGTCCCTCTTTCCTGCATAAAAAAAATTGCATGAAATCCACAGAACACACAGTCATGCTTTGTTTTGCATGTTGTTGCATAAGTAATTAAGTTTATTATGTTTCTCATTAAATCTCAACATGTGCGCCGTTAGGTACACGCAGCATATCCAAGCGAAATTCGAGTTCATGCCATACATTCACTAGCATATCTCTCGTGTCACTGTTGGTGGCATCGCAAATCCTTACACGAAGAGTATCAATGTCAACAACAGGAGTATGACACACATAATCCTTTACATATCCCAACAGGAAGAAGTCCAGGGGCGTGATATCGGGGATCGTGGAGGCCGTCGCGCCCAATCCATTTTCCGGGAAAAGTGGTGTTCAAGAACTCATGTACTGTTATTTTACTTATTTTGATTGGGTTCAGAATCCCAGCTGAGCCTTGAACGGCCAAGTTCTGAGGGGCTACTTTAACTAAGTTAGGCTAGACTAAAACAAACTTACGGACTTGGAGGTCCTATTAGGTCCTATTTCAGGGTTGCTGACTCGATGTGGGCCTACTTTAGGCTTGAGTCGCATAAAATTAAGAAAAAACAAAAGGGGCACTATTTATGTTCTTTCTAAACCGTGCACCAACAACACAACCACCATGCACCATTGCACGATGCAACAATCTTGTATCTAAACAACCAAACTGAATTTCAAGAGAGCTCTCTATAAGACCACGCCCTGTAAGTGCCGCATTCAACAAACGAGTAGAAAGGACGCGCCACTGCTCCAAAAAAATGATGCCAGAAGAGTGCCCAAACAATAATGCCACAAGAGCCCAAAAATGCTAGCTCTAAATTAAGTGAATTTTTCACTACCCTTACAATAATGAGATGGATATATATCCCTTAACTTAATATATACACGCAATGCTGCATCAATCAGTTTAGTCATCATATCGCCTTGGGACAACAATGGCTCTTCCTCTTCTAGATTTTCTAACACGCACTAACAAACCCCAGTGTGGAGGCGCAAGGTGTTACTGTAAAATGATGGATGGTTGAAGGTCTTCCAACTGGGGGAGGGGTGGGGGGCTACAAAGAACTCGAGCATATCCAGGTACATTTGTGCCATAACATTCTTTTCAGCCAAAAAAATGGGCCTATCACCCTATTATGCATTAATCCACACCAAACATTGACTTTGGGGCTGTCACGAATGTGTTCACGATACGAATATCGATTTTCGGACCCCCAGATATGCACATTATGACGGTTTACCTTCCCTGATACGTAAAATGTGGCTTCGTCAGAAAACAAAACTTTTTTCAGGTAGTTGTTATCTTCATCAATGAAGCTCAACATGTTAACTGGAAACTCTCGCGCCGTAGCTTGTCATCCGGTTGTAACGCTTGCACTATCTGTACTTTATATGAATGCAATTGCAAGTTCCTCCTCAGAATTTTGTGTGCCTGTGGTACCTGAAGTTGCCGTGAGGCGCGTTGAACGGACATTCGAGAGCTTCGTTGGAAAGCCTGTTGGACACTGGCAACCGTTTCGTCTAAAACATTGGGACGTCCACTCCTAGGCTTGTCCATCACACTGTCCGTCTCCAGAAACTTGTGGGACAAGTTCCTAATGCTATAATTGGAAGAAGCGTTCTTGCCATAACGACGGCGGTAGTTCCGTTGAACGGTAATCACAGACTTTGACTCCACAAACCAAATAACACATTTTGCTTTCTTCTGGGAGTTGTCATTTTGTTTTGGTCAATTACCAATGGCTCCCATCAGGCAAAACAAGATCTGCAAATAAGAAAAAAACTTGATGTGTTTTACAACAATATGCAAAACAAAGCATTAAAGTTTATAATCGGGAAAGGACTTTGTGTAAATGTAGGAAGAGGGCTTGATTTTCTGCATTGGCATCAAGATACCCCCATACGCGCTCAACAGGACTCGTAGTTGGGCAAGAACGAACTCCTGGCCCTCTTTGTCTCTTCCACAGAGTTGCACAGTCTTCTTGCAACACGTACGCGTTAAACTTGAGTTCCCAATGATGGTTCCCAATGATGGATACGTATTACCTGGAAGTGGGATGTCCCTCAGATAAATTCCGGGTTCATCTTTCCGTCGTATATGTTCTATTATTTTTTACTTAATCATTTTATTCCTGCGGGTCTCTCTCGTATAAGAAAACTCTTGTTTTGGAGTTGCTATTTTAAAGAATTATTCCTGTCATGTAAAATGCAAATAAACAGATAAATAAATAAACATTAATGGACAAATAATAGGATGAATCCTCATCAATGAGAAACTTAAAATTTAAATTAGGTTCTCCAATTCGTCGTAACTAACTTCTTTCTTAAACTGATGAGTAATCTTTTCATCAACACTCATTTTCAACTATTATAATTCATTGAATTTCACCTTTTGATCAGATTTGTGCCGTCAGTTGGTGATAAAAAGGTCGACCGAAGAAAAGCTTTGCGATTGTCCTCCAGCTTGCGAGTGAGCAGAAATTCATCCTTTTTCTAAAGCTCCTTAAAAAATGTCACTCCATTCCCATTCGCGATAAAGGCACCAAATGGGAATGACTAATATTTCTTAAACTACCTTAGTTTAACCTAACCTAACATTAACTTAGTCTAACCTAACCTAACAATAACCTAGACTAACCTAACTAAACCAAATCTAACCTAACCTAACCTGGACCAACGTAGGAAAGCCAGACATGTCAACTCTCACGGATTTTCCGTGAGTCTCACGGTCTCACTCATCTCATATTATAATAATAATAATAATATAAAATCGGGGGAGAATGTCTCAAACTCCCTTATGTGGGATATGTTTCCAGTTATCAAAATCAGGCACATTAAGAAATCTCAAGGATTTTCATACTTCAAGGTTGACGTCTCTGGAAAGCTATGGATGAGAATGAGAATGACATGAACTGGCAATAGACCGATTTGAAAATGCCTCCTTTTAAATTCTCACTCTCAGCTTTCCCACTCTCAGGTGCGGAATGAAATGAGAACAACATTGAGTGGGGTGATACAATTACTGCACACTCAGTGTCATTCCCATTCGCATTCGCGGCAAAGGCGGCAAATGGAAATTCTAATATTTGCTAACGTAACTTAATTTAACCAGCATAACATTAGCATAACCTAACCTAATCGATGGTAACCTAACTGAGACCAAAATGAGAAAACCGTGGACGAGAATGTGAATGACGTTGAGTGGGAATGAACCGGATGATACCATCGTTCTCAAGCTTATCACATTATCATCGGTCTTACCCATTCTATGCCTCATTCCCTCTTTACTATCGCTATTATAACGGACACTGCTCTTCTGAACTCTGTAAACGCATGCCTCCTCCTCTAAGGAGAGCATGCAATACCAGACTTTCGACACATTTTCATTCCTTTTCTGTCCAATTCTCTAACGCAAGGGTTAATCGGCATTTTCAATCTTTCATCTACTCCAGGGGTGCTCATACTTTATGTACCTAAGATCTTGTTATTTTATTTTTTTATTGGGCTCAGAATCCTAGCTGAGCCTTGAACGGCCAAGCTCTGAAGGGCTACTTTAACTTATAGTCTAAGTTAAATTAGACTAAAACAAACTGTACGGAATTGGAGGTCCTATTCGGTACTACCTCAGGGTTACTGACTCGATGTGGGCCTACTTTAGGTCTCAGTAACATAAAATACTTGGCCCATCGAGAAATCAAAGGCAGTTACAAGTGCATCATTCCAGGTGAGTCACGTGTTAGCTAAACGCAAGAACAGAACCGTTCGAGGATTGAGACATGGTAAAAGATGCATTTTTGGACGCAGCAGACTCAATGTTTGATAACTTTAAAAAATCGGAAATAATTTCAGCTAGTAAGGAAATCAGTTATCCAGACACACTGTTACGTGACGTTCAGAAGTGATGGGTAAGGATCTGAGAGTGTAACTAAATAAAAATATTAAATGAGTGTTTTCGTTTCACTTCATTTTGATGAGTCGACAGATGTTATTGACACATCCCAACTGTACATTTTCATAAGAATGATATTTAAAAATGTGAATACTAAGAAGGAATTGCTGAAGATCATACCGTTGAAGGAAAAAACTCGAGGAGAGGACATTTTCCAGGGATTCAAAGACTTTGTTAATAACACTCAGTTACCCATTAGCAAACCTGTGTCCATTACTACCGATTGAGCTCCGGCCATGACTGGCCATACCTGTGGTTTTGTTGCTCTGTGCAAAAATGATAGCGATTTTTCGAACTTCCATAGTTATCATTGCATAAATCATCAACGGGTTCAGTGTACTAAAATGCTAAATATGAAAGAACTTATGGATATTGGGCTCAAGATCGCATGTTCTATTCAGGCAAGAAATCTGCAGAGGGGCTATTTTAAGTCTTAACTGGTAGAAAGTGAAACCGAACACACATACCTTTTACTGCACGCTGATATAAGATAGTTTAGTATGGAAAATTTCTTCAGAGATTTAGAGATTTGTTGACTAAATCAAGGAGTTTCTGGCCTCAAGAAGTGATGAATATAAGCAGTTGGAAGATGAAGTGTGGTTATTAGATTTAGCGTTTTTGACTGATATCACTGCTAACTTGAACGAACTCAATTTAGAGCTTCAGGGAAACGATAAAAATATTGTCCAATGTAGTTCTGTAAATGCTTTTAAACAAAAATTAAAACTGTTCTCTCAACTGCAACGACACAAACTGAGGCATTTCCCAAATATGATGCCAGAGCTAGAAAGCCAGGAAAAAGAGCCTACAAATTTTAACAATGATCGATATGTGAAACAGGCGAACAGCTTCATCGCAGAGTTTGAGAGGCGCTTCCAAGACTTTGCAACGCTAGAACCTGCAGCAAAATTTATGTGCTTTCCGTTTGATGCAGACGTAGATGTTGAAGAAATTACATTAATACTTACATGAGGTACTATTCCTAAGCTCTTGAAGTTTGAACGAACTTAAAACCGTCCTCCAACAAGTTTAAACTTGAAATGATGCATGAGTAAATATGTCTGATTCACAAACAGTATTGTACAAAAAATCGAACAAGTGCATCATCCTCTGAAAGGTGGGCGGAGTCAATGCGGTGTGACTGCCGCGTCCTCTAAAAATGAATCAGGTAGAAAATGATTAGCTAATTAATTAATTAAAATGTGAAAATCATAGCGACCTCTTATTATGTACTGAATCGACAGATATTTTGCACAAAACACTTCACATCTAAAGGAATAAGAGCAGCCATGTGGAGAACATTTCCAACTATTTTGAAATTTTAGCCCAACTTTTGGACCACCCTAAATTTTATATATATATATATATATATATATATATATATATATATATATATATATATTATTATGCAAGAAGAAGGAGCCAAGGACAAATGCTCGCAAAAAACGCACCCCACCTACAGAGGAAGAAAGACATAATCAAGGTCCAAGGTTTTTGAAATACCTGGACACTCTGCGTGTTAGAGGTCATAGAAAGGGGGAAAGATGGATTGAAGAAGATTGTTCCAAAGTTGACCGGTTGAGTAGATCAGGGGTGCTCAGGAGGTCGATTGCAGTCGACCGGTGAAACGTTAACTCGTTTCAAGTGGACCGCGGAAATTTTTAAAACTTACCATACATTAACCTACAGCTGACACCTCTCTAGGTAGCGACAGAGAGAAAGATCATATTGCTTGCACTTGTAACCTGTTTGTATTCCTATTCCTGAAGCCGTCCTTTTTTTTATTGTCTTTGCACAATACACATGTTTTTACTCGTTCATTTATTTTTTAATTATGTTCTCATTTTGTCGAGACTACACCAGTTGGCAATGCTCATGTTCTTCTAACACGTTTTGCGAAGAGTATTGTTCACTGAGTTGCGTCGCAAATTCTTACGGTACACAAATTGTCCGTTTTACGCGCTGTGGATGACGGACATGTCAAACTTGGCAATACCGCAGTCATTCCGCGAACCGACAGCAGTTCTTACATAGTAGTCAGTAGCATGAAGGTTGTTGCAGAGAAAATAAGTACATGTGAGTGTACCAAATTTCTAAAATTCTAAGCTTATATAGAAAATATTACTCCAAACGTAGGTTTCCAGAGAATTTTTCAATTAAAATTTTCCTGGAGCGCTAATCATCAATGCCGGACCAAGCAAAGCAAGAACAAAATCTTGTAATTTTCACAATAAGTGGAAGGAAGATTATTTTTTCACAATGGTGAGTTCAAAGTGTGTGTGTGTGTGTGTGTGTGTGTGTGTGTGTGTGTGTGTGTGTGTGTGTGTGTGTGTGTGTTTGATTTGCCATTCTACCGTACCTCTTGCTAAGAAGGGAAATGCTGAGTCATTTCAAAACTGTTCACAAGAAATATGAGAGCAACTTTCTAGCCAAAAGTGAACTGCGCAAGACGAAGATGAAGGAATTGAAGCCTCACCTTGGTGTCCAACAATTCATTTTTACTTAAAATGAAAAAAGGACACTATTTATGGTCTTCTTTCTAAACCTTGCAACAACAACAACAACCTGCACCATTGCACGATGCAACAATCTTGTATCAAAACAACCAAACTAAATTGCAAGAGAGCGCTCTGTAAGACCATGCCCTATCAGTACCGCATTCAACAAACGAGTAGAAAGGACGCTGCCAGTGCCCAAAAAATGATGCCACAAGAGCCCAAAAATGCTAGCTCTAAATTAAGTAAATTTTTCACGACCCTTACAATTATGAAATGGATATATTGTATATAGGAGAAGAGGGGCGACAGATGGAGAGGAGGAGCGACAAGCTTGACCTTCGTGAAATGAGGAATCATCGCACGGAACATTTGAAAAGTTGAAAGGTGTGTATATACGTATATATATACCTTAAGATAATATATACAAGCAATTCTGCATTAATTAGCGCAGTCATCAATCATATCGCTTTGGGGCAACAATGGCTCTTCCTCTCCTAGATTTTCTAACAGATCTACTTTTGCCAGCTTCATCCTAACGCGGTCTACCAACACTGAAATTAACAAAAATCTTTTTGCACACCAGTATATTTCCTTTGTTCATGCAAAGTACATTTATTTAAATAATAATTATGGAATAATTAGATATTCTTTGGTTCTTACGTTATCAAATAGACGTAGATGATTTGCAATGCATGGCGTCAGTAAACTGTGCAAAGTTTGAATTATATTTGCTGATTGCTTGCCTCAAGCAGGAGTCCAGATGTTTATCTGTTAAAGTGGACCGGTACTTGGACTTGATAATCTTCATACTTCAGAAAAATATTTTACTGGATGATCTTGATTTGAGATGAAGGGCGTTTTGCAGTGCTAACATTTCGCTTTTTATGTAAGATGTGTTCATGTGAAACAGTATTGCCATTTTTAATGTAATTTCTTCAACATCTACATCTGCATCAAACGGAAAGCACATAAATTTTGCTGCAGGTTCTAGCGTTGTGAAGTCTTGGAAGCGTCTCTCAAACTCTGCGATGAAGCTGTTCGCCTGTTTCACATATCGATCATAGTTAAAATTTGTAGGCTCTTTTTCCTGGCTTTCTAGCTCTGACATCATATTTGGGAAATGCCTCAGTTTGTGTCGTTGCAGTTGTGAGAACAGTTTTGATTTTTGTTTAAAAGCATTTACAGAACTACTGTAATAATTTGGACAATATTTTTATCGTTTGCCTTGAAGCTCTAAATTGAGTTCGTTCAGGTTAGCAGTGATATCAGTCAAAAACGCTAAATCTAATAACCACACTTCATCTTCCAACTGATTATCATTTCTTGAGGCCAGAAACTCATTTACGCCAACGATAAATGAGTTTTTGAAATCCAACCCGGTAAAACTCGGAGCTTTGACTAAAACCAAAATTCCACAGCAGCCTTGACTTCTTCGTCAGACTCGTAACGATTTGCACGGAGATGTTCTTTAAGTTTAGGAAAGAGGTGAAAATCGCATGGTGCTAAATCGGGGCTATATGGTGGATGCGGCAAGACGGTGAATTGCAGATCCTCAATTGTTTTTCGCGTTTGAACACTGATGTGAGGCCGTGCGTTGTCATGGTGAAAAATGACTGCACTTTTGTGGGTGCGAACCCTCCTGCTCCGTTTTTTCAACTTCTTCAGTTTCAATATAACGTGCGGAGTTGATTGCTGTCCCTCTTTCCGTAAAGTCTTCGAGAACAACACCATTGATATCCTAAAAACCAGTCATCACTTTTCCAGGCGATTTTTGAACTTTGAATTTTTTTGGTTGAGGTGAATTTTGTGCCGATATTCCATGGATTGCCGTTTATTTTCAGGGTCATAATGGTGGACCCACGTCTCGTCTCCTATCACAATGCTGTGCAGAAATTCATCTTCATTTTCGAAGCGCTGCAGATTTTCTTGACAAATGCGTACTCTCTCAGTTTTCATCTCGGCAGTGAGCATGCGAGGCACCCAGCTGGCGCAGACCTATCGGTAACCGAAAATACTGATAATGTGTCCCACTCGCTCTTTGGAGATATCAAGCATTGCAGCAATTTCATTTTGTTTAATGCGACGATTTCCACGAATCAGTTCGTCAACGTAGTTCCGATGAGACTCGTCGGTTGTCGTTACAGGCCTTCCACTTCGCGGTTTGCCTCACAAATCTTCTTGCCCTGCTTCTCCTTCTTTACACTGCCTCGCCCAACATTGAACGGTACTCACATTACCATACTGTTTGCCATACACAGCTTGCATTCGCCGATGAATGTTTATGGGAGCAACATTTTCCGCGGTCAAAAATTCAATTACGGCACGTTGCTTGAAGCGAACGTCTTTACTCCTTTCCATTGTAATTGATACTGAAGCAACGTGTGGAATAAGTGTAAGCTATATTAGGCTATAACACAAAACCGGCTTTATCTAGTTACCCCTACACAATCTGGAATGGGGTGTGGATAGCAAGTTACCACAAAAAACCGGTTTTATCTGGCTACCTCTACACAATCAAGAATTATTCAAGTGGAGGCATTACTTTTCAACCCACTCTCGTGTGTATGTGTATATATAATATATATATATATATATATATATATATAAAATAGGCCTTGGTGGTGTAGTGGTTAGCATCGTTGTCTACGAATCCACTGGCCCCGGGTTCGATACCGATGATGGCAGTCGGCGCGCAGCAAATCCAGCTGTTGATCTTCCCATACAATAAAATTGGTTGGTAGATAAATGGGTAACCTGACTAGCCTAGTGGTTAAGATGCTGAACTGCTAATCGAGAGGTCATGACATCGAGTCCGGGCGAGAACTTTGTAATTTCTTACCACCCATGGTTCGGATTCCACGTTAAGCTGTAGGCCTAAAGTAGAGCAACAAGCTTGACCTCGTCAGAATGAACAATTCGGGCGGAAGCGAAACCAAGGTTAACCAACCAACATGAGTATGTATGTATGTATGTATATATATATATATATATATATATATATATATATATATATATATATGTGTGTGTAAAGAACGACGCTTGTATAGAAGAACGTTCCGCACAAGATGAAGAGGGAGAACGAACAAATGAAAAATGAGGTAACCACCCGGAATCGAACCCGGGATCTTCCGATTGCCGGTCAGATATGCTATCCACTATACCATGGGCCTCGATTGATCAGAAGTCGTAATTCTCCTACATACGAGCAGAAACCAATGCCCTGAGGGGGCACCTCCCGCATGCCGCACATACATACTGTATATACGTTCTTCTATACAAGCGTCGTTCTTTACATTAATTATAGTGTGTGTTGTTTGCAGTTAAAATATATATATATATATATATATATATATATATATATATATATATATATATATATATATTGATAGTATGGTCATTCTTTTTTCAGGGATGTAATTTATACACCATTGATTTCTACCAATCAAGTAAATACAAGATTTTTCAACATCGTTAAAAACTATAAAGGAATTTACGTCGGAGACGACATTTGTTCGCTGTAAGTTTTAGCATAACTGTTGTTTACCGATAAATCAGTGGGAGATTGCTATAATTTGGACTACTTTTAGATTTCCATTTTATGACTTTAAGCCAATTTACTCTGAGAAAATAAAGCCATATATTTATTTATTCTTGTTTAATGGAAATTTTCAAATATTTCTAAAAATAAATTCAGTTATATTAAAATTAAATATTTTTCTGTTTAGTTTTATCAGAAGAATTCTTGAATTAGTGAGAGTAAATTTAGACAGGAATAGTCAATGCACAATTGCCTCAAATACTTACTGTATGTTTCTATTCAAAACTATCAAAAAAAAAGCCAAGATGACAAACAGTTTTCCGTTAACTATTTTAGCTGGTTCATCCTAATCCAACCAGATTTGACCAAATACCAAGTCTAATCCAACCTACGTAGCAATAAACTACTATGTTTGCTACAGTATTTTTCAGAGGACAATGAACCAAGTTCTAGGTCACATTTCGGGTGTACTTTGTTTTCTAGATGATGTCATCATTTCAGGTTCATCTAAAAAAGAACACCTAACTAGATTAACCACAGTTCTAAAAAGACTGGGATGCCGGACTTAAGCTAAAGAAAGAAAAGTGTTCGTGGGCCACTAATGAGATTTCATATTTGGGATTTCGCATAGATGCCTCAGGCATTCATCCAACGGTGGATAAACTAGAAGCAATAAAAATGCACCACCTTCACAAAACATCACAGAGTTACAAGCTTATTTAGGTCTAAACTTTTATAGGAAATTTTCGCCTAATGCATCGACTTTCCTTGAACCCCTAAATAAGTTATTACGATCTGGGGAACAAAGCATTTGAGGCTTCCAAGGACGTACTACTATCCACTCTCCTAGTGCATTATGATCCTAAACTTCCTCTCATAGTTTCAGCAGATAGCAATTCTTATGGAATTGGGGCAGTGTTATCTCACCACATTGATGGTGTAGATAGGCCTATCTGTTTTGCTTCTAGAACACTAATTGAGACTGAAAAACAATATGCACAACTTGAACGTGAAGCCTTAGCCTTAGTATTTGCAGTAAAAAAATTCATTTCTATCTATGGGGTCATGAATTCAAACTAATTACTGACCATAAGCCTCTTTTAGGTTTATTTTCACCTAATAAAAATATTCCAGTTATGGCCTCAGGTAGGATCCAACGATGGGCGCTGATTCTACAAGCCTATAAATTTGACTTAGTACATAGGTCAGGCAAACTTCTAGGTACGGCTGATGCTCTAAGTAGGTTGCCCTTAGAAAATCCATATGAATGCGTACCTATACCTACAACCTCAGCCCGCCCGGCAGTACAGAATAGGTTCACTTGGTGGAGTTTTTGGAATCTACTCCAGTATCTGCAGTATAAATAGAGCAGTAGACAAAATCAGACCCTATTCTGTCTAGAGTCATCCATTACTGCTCAGTTGGTTGGCCTATGGTTGAGAGTGAATTACAGCCTTTTTATCAACGTCAGTCTGGACTCTCAATCCAAAATGACTGTCTCTTATGGGGCCACAGTGATAATTCCGAATGAAGGCAGGTCGAATTTAGTGAAGGAACTTCACGCTGAACACATAGATGCAACAAAAATAAAAGAGCTGGTGAGAGCTTATTTCTGGTGGCCCGGTCTGGATGGAGAACTCAAATAATTGGTTCGTTCCTGTCAAAACTGCCTAGAGAACAGAGATCTCCCAAGGAAAAGTCCACTTCATCAGTGAGAATGGCCTACTATACCTTGGCATAGGATCCATGTTGACTATGCCTATTTCCTAATCATTGTGGACGCCTACTCTAAGTGGGTGGAAATTTTTCCAACCACTTCCACGACTTCGGGTGTTACTATTCGCTTACTCCGTTCGTGTTTCGATCGATGGGGTTTACCCATAGTTCTGGTTTCCGACAATGGTACTTGTTTTACCAGTGAGGAATTTCGTTCTTTTGTCCACCTAAATGGCATTAGACATGTCCGGTCTAGTGTTTTTCACCCGTCTACTAACGGACTCGCGGAAAACATGGTCCGTACTTTCAAGTCAGCTTTGCGTCATTCTCATGGGGAGGAAATGCAAGTGGTGTTGGATAAATTTTTGTTTAAATATCGACTAACACCTCACACAACGACGGGGGTGTCTCCTTCTAAACTTATGATTGGCCGGGGAATTCGTTCAGTTTTCGATCTGTTACGTCCAAACGAAACGTTACAGCAACGAGTTTTACGCCATCAGGAAAAACAGAAGTTGTACCACGACACTAAAAAAAGGAGAGTTATAGAAGCGCAACCTAATGATCCAGTTATGATTCGCAACTATGGGGCTGGACCAAAATGGGTTCCTGCAACTGTGCAGGAGAGAACAGGCCCTGTTTCCTTCAAGTGCCAACTAGAAGATGGTCGTTCTATTAAACGCCATCAGGACCAGATATGGGAACGTGAATTGCAGGATGACCAGAGTCTTCCGGAAGAGAAAACCGATCCTCTGGAAAATGGTTCAGTTCGCCCGCCTATGCAGGTTGCATCTATTCCTACTACATCAACCCCGCTCCGCAGGTCATCTAGGGTCTCTCACCCCTCTGACAGACTAAACTTGTAGGGGAGGAGTGAGGTGACGTGTGTGTGTGTGTGTGTGTGTGTGTGTATATATATGTATATAGTCTAAAGTCATTAAAGGAAAAGTCACGAAAAGAAAGCTGAATGGCAACACAAATGGATAAACAGCGGAACGCGGTCTGTTCGTTTGTTTTGGCTGGACGAGCAGCATGGTTATTCATATCTGACTAAATCGTTGGTGCTAAGTTTAATTTGGTGATGTTGCTACAGTGTTAGAATGTGAGCAGGAAGTTGTGAAATAGTATATCAGAGTTGGGGTAATGTCTATAGCTTCTAAATTAGTAAAGTGAGAGAGATAGGTAGGCAGTTTGTAGGACGCTGGAAATCTATGCTAGGCCCTAAAGAAGATCTAAATCAAAGCACCGGTAAGTGCCTTTGTTGTTGTTTAGAAACCTAATAACTTGGCGGGGTCACTAACCCCACGCTATTACATATAAAAAGCAATTTCATTCAAACAGATCTCAAAACAGCACAGCAAGACTGCACATTTACCTTGAAAGTCTTCAACAAGAAAGTATCAGAGAAACTCCAGCCAAAACGGTAAGAATACCATTCAATCATCACAACTTATTCAGACAAGCTGCATGAATAACTACTATAAAGCTATATAATTCCCCTGTCGTATTTCTTTTAATAAACTCGAATTACAAAACAATAATTTGTTCGCTATAGTTAATATAGTTCTTCATTATATTATTAGATTTGCATTTAGGAATATTGTACATATTTCAGAGGTATTTTCTCGCAATATTTTGGAAATTTCCTAATGGTATCCCATAAAATCGTTTTGATACCTGTTCACCGTACTCCCATTCTTTTGTCATGATCTAATTAACTGACTTCATGTGACCAAGTGACGGATTGGAAACAAAATTTAGTGTAAACTGAGTGTTTTCGTATTTGCTATATTGAAATTTGATCAAAACTATGTTAGAATTTGAGATGGGAGTCCATCTTCCAAAAACCTTTATCTGAGAGATCATGTGTCTCACTATCGCTATGTAAACACATCAATTTCTCCAACTGCACAATTGGTTCTTGTCCCTGAACTGTGTAATATATATATATATATAATATATATATATATATATATATATATATATACCCACCCCCGGGGCTGCCACCTTATCGTGGTGGTGGGGAGGCTCCCGTGTTCTGACCCAGTTGGCTACGTCGGCGGGGGTTTAGCCCCCGGAAGGGTCACCCATGCCGGACAAGCTACTGGGAAGACCGGGCTAAGAGCCATCCAGGTCCTTGGATCCCAGTACGGGTCTCCAGAGCTGTCCTCGGGAGGTTACGTCCTTAGGGCGTCACCGTGTTGGCTGGTTGGGTATCCGGGGGAGGGGATTTGGGTGGGGGCTGGGGTCTTTGCCCCCGTTAGGGGCAAACTTTCGCATCACAGGGCCCCGTTTTTAATCCGACAGTGTGTCCCCTGGGGGTGAGATAACCCGCCCCCTGCGGTTTACGCTCGGCCTCCCTTTCTCACCGGTAGGCAGTGTCTCGCGTCCCCTGTGTCCTTTTTCGCCAACATTATGTGCATGTGAATACACTTACTTCCTGTTTTAGAACTCGGGTGGTGGGCTACCAGGCCCCCGAGTCTTCTATCACTGGAAGACCGCGTCTTGAATGGGTTGCCTCTCCTGTCGCTGTGGAGCACTCGCATTCTCCCCTTCTCACCCCAAGCTGCCTTCGGGCAAGTCAACAAGTTTCACCAAAGACTTGCCTCCAAAACCAGGCCTCTCGCTCTCCCCGTATGCCCCCATCGCCCGCTGCCGACCCGCTTCTCCACCAAGAGAGCCTCGCGGTGGGCGAGGAAGTCGGCGTTTACATCCGTCCCATCGACCGTTAGATGTTCCAGTCCACCTCAAATCTACAGCTTTCCTATCCTTACTCAGTATCCACAAATTCTTAGTTATACGGCCTACTTCTGGGTCCCTACCGTCCAACTCTAAGCGGACATTTCGGGCGATCCGTACGTGCAGTAACTCTAACCGTTACGAAGTCCGACTACAGAAAGATGGTTCTCTCCTTATAAAATCGCGATCAGCTGCAGAAACGAATGCCCTACTCTCCCTCACTGAGGTCCTCGGATGCTCGGTGACCGTTTCCCCTCACCCTCGCCTGAACCAGAGTCAAGGCACTATTTACGCTACCCGCCTATTGTCGATCCCAATAAATGAGTTACTAGAAGGCCTCACACCCCCAAGGTATCATCAAAGTTCATCGATTCACGTCTCGTCAAGGAGGTACCTCCTCCCCCACCCTGCGCCTCGTTCTCACGTTCAACACACTAGTTACAGTATACAGTGATGGCGAACCCTTGGCACCGATGAAGGTTTTGAATGGCACCAGTAGAAGTACCAATAATCCAGAAATTCAAATAGTAAAAAAATATGCTCAGAATAAATAATTTTTGTTTGGAGGTTGTAATCTCTCATTAAAAATTGTAGATAATTTGCACGTGTGACAGCGGCATTGTACCCTTTGGTATCAATTGCTTCCATGATTAAATTATATATTAATGTTTAAAGAATCATTATACTACACCCCAATTCAGCTAAACGTTTTGTTTCATATTAGTTACGACAAAAATATAAATGCGCGATTTTACTGCAAAACATGCACTTCTGCTGCCTGGTATCTTGCGCTTCTGCCAGGTATACGATATTTCCTCTCAAGTGCGTTGTAAGCCAATGCCGTGTTAAGTTCTAAGTTATTATTTTACTATGGTGAACATTATAGGCCGGGTCGTTTTTGCTTGAAAAAAAAATTTTGGGAAGTTTAATTTACCCTGTATTACGAAAGTTTGTGTACCTACATAGGAAGTATCATGACAAAGTTTCAAGCTTTTATATAAATATTTTGAGGTTCCACAAGTCACTTAAAGTTTTGGTGATTTTTTCCGATACTCCGTATCAGCTCTTTGCTGACTTGCTCTGATAGTTTACAAGGCAAATCACCTAGAATTCACCACGAGGAGGTGACTGTAGGTCGAATTCCACACCATGCCCAACCCATCCTCCCTTCCATTAGTTTTTACATGTAGTTTATTGACATTTGTATTCGCATTTTGACTCAAATGTAGGCATGTTTGATCTTGAAGCAATTCTTGCCTTTATAAAACCAGCTCTATTTTCCTGGCCACAGACAGAAGTTGATGCTTCTGTTACAAGTTTGACATGTTTTTCCACAGCTTGTGAATGACATGGGTACTTTTTCAATAGAGGGTTAGTTTCATCACCCCTTACGATAAGCTCTAACTGGGTTTTTGTCAAGCTTTTTGTCAGAGGTGGTTCATGTCTTGGGTAGTCTCCAAATCGAATTAAATCTGTGTAGTCTCTTGCCAAGAAATTAATTTTAGGCCGTCTAAATTCTCTAATGCCCGAGGACACACTTTCCCTGGCTAAGAGAGTGCGCTGGAAAGATAACTCTCTCATCACTTGCCTTTCATCAAATAATATCGAGACCAATAAAGTTTCTGGGTGAGCAAAATATGCACCTCTTTCGATAACAGGATCAATGACTGCTTTAAGCTCATCAGATAGGTATCTTGAACTAGATATCATAAACCAGAGGTGCCTTGGTCCCTGGTAATAGTAAGGATTTCGCTTTATATTAAACCACGTTGGGGCATAAACGCGAACAATGAATTCGGTCAGAGTTTTCAAGTTTTCTGACGGCTTTTTGGTCGCAACATAAAGTCTAACTATCCTGTTGGCTGTCGTAAGCCATCTGGCATGGTTCAAAGAACCTGGGTTGCGGTTTTCAAGGTTTTGGGAACATTGGCCTTCTATGACTGCATTACAAATTTCCATGAGATACTTTTGATCTTGGCTTAGATCGAGATCCCCCGGAATAGAAGGCATATTACGTGATTTGATTACTTCATACTTGACAACTGGCATCTTTTCGCACGCAGTAAAACTTTTGCCAACATTTCCAGCAAGGGCTTTTGGTCCTTTGGTTTTACCATCCAAATAATTAAACAAATGGCGGAGAGGTAGCTCATTGGTATGCAGCAAACACACGAACCAATGAAAAGGAGTATTGTAGTGTACCTCTAGTTGTCTGATAACTCCATTATGTATGCCAGTGTTTACATTGGTTCCATCACATCCAATGACCTTCAGATTGTCTACCTTAATATTGTTACTGTTAAGAAACTTTATCACTCCCTTAGAAATGTTAGTTGAATTTCCAGTCACAGGAGTGAAGTGCCCAAGATATTTTGATTCTGGTTCAGCTATAAGCGTGAGGTGTTCCTCAGTAATTGTTGTACTGTAGTACCTCCCATCTTTACAGATATTTGCTTTAGTTAAGTCCTTTCTTCCATCAAAATACAATGTTTCTATACTTTCTTCACTTGATTTACTCAACTCCTCTCTGATCTTCTTTCTCTGCCGTCTCGCCTTATTCTTATCCACAACATTGTAATAATCTTCAGAGGTAATGAGACCAAAATCATCCAAAACAGCAGAGGCAACGGCTGCACCAGCTCTGTCTGATATTCCTAATCGGTCACAAGTTTTTGCTAATGAAGGCAATTTACGAGTAAGCTTATGTGCTTCACCCGATTTCTTTATACCTTCCTCAATGTGATCATCATCATCACGCTATCTGTATCTGTTGATGTGTCAGAATCAGGAATTGTATGAAAGTTATCCCCAGTCCATTGGCTCTTCCCTGGAAGTAGATGGGTTATTGATATCTCCATCTTCAATGTTTTTAGAAAATCGTGCTCTTTCTTGTTCTTTACGCTCAGATCTTATTTGCAGTTTCTTCGTTGTCTGTAAATCAATACTGCCTATTGCCATTTTTCATGCACCTCTTTGGTCAATTAGGAAAGAACGTTCCATGGCAGGAACTTTTAGCTCTTTTTCACAAGTGCAAGAAAACAGATCATGGCATTTCCAGGCAGAAATATCAAAACGCCTTTGATTTTTTGATTTGAACGCGGTCAGTTTAGATTCAAAATCTTTCCTTTTTCTACCAGTCCTCATCATATTTTTAGATTTTTCATGACAATCCTTTACTCTGGCTAATATTTGCTGTTCTGATATTGTTGGAATTGATGCACTTTTCCAGATCTCTTTCACCTTTGATGCAACTATTCTTGCCACATCATTAGCATTTGGCTCTTTTTTCCCCTCACTAGCTATAAGTAAGAGATATCTTGTTTGTAAATATTCTTTTGAAACGTCTTCATATAGGGGAAGTTGATTTCCACTGAACTCAGCTTTCCCAAAAAGGGAAACAGCTGGACTCATGATTTTTTCAACAGTTGCTTTCACTTTTACGGCCTCAGCCATTTCGGATAATTTGGGAAAGTCACTCTGTTAGTGTAACATCGCGTATTTAACTCTTCAAATAATCAATTCTGAAAAGAAAAATTGTATATATAAATTATATATATATTCTGGACGAAACAGTCAAGAAAAAACTTAATAGCAACAAGAATACAAAAAATACAAGAAAATCTTAATAAAAAATCATAATTGCCAAATATTTAATAAAGTTTACGTATCTAAATAAAGTTTTAAAAGTTTTAAAGTTTTTGTAATGTTTTACGTTTTACTTGCAATCTTCAGAGGACTTGCGGAACATCTAAAACTTGATAATTTTAACTTTTTTTAATCATTGTTGAGCATTGCATTTATAGTGCATCTACAAATTTCTTGAACACAGGCATGTGGAAATTCACAAATTTAATTTTTCGACCCGATCTAGTGAAAATGAATAATACAAATAAATTCGGTTAATTTAGCTTTTGAATATTATTTATATGTTATAACAATTAAATATATTGCAACATAAACATATATATATATACATATATGAATTACACTTTATGGAATTATGGAGGAAATCAAAAAGAAGCGTCTGGCAAACCTGCCTCAGGCATGCACCTCAAGTTTTATCTTGCTTCCATGGAGTGTGCTTGTGTGGTGCCGCTCAATATATTTTACAATATTATTTTTGCCAAATGCTAAATTACTTATAGCCCAATCATTCAGTGAAATTAATAATGGCTGTAGTGGAGGGTAAAAACAGAGATTTTATGGAGTGATGGACATTAAAATATGGTGTTATTGAACGAGAGGGCAAATCATTATGCTTCCTGTGTAGCAAGACTGGTGTTTGTCGAACCTTTACAGTAAAGCGGCACTTTGAAAGGCATCATAAGAATTTGCTGAGTAAATCAGAGGAAGAACTTAAAGAATATTTATCTCACAAACTAAAATTATTCAACAGTCAGTGTACCACACTGCATAAGTTTACTAAAAAACAAAATAACAGTGTTGCTGCAAGCTACGAAGTTGGATACTGCATAGCCCTACTGCATAGGTGTGTAGGGGAAACCACTCTCACATGGCGATTACATCAAAGAAACAATGCTCGCTTGTGCAGAGTCATTATCTGAAGACTTTAGTAACAAAAGCCAAATCATTGAACGCTTAAAACAAATGCCATGTAGTAGGAATACAGTCAAAGAAAGAGTTATAAATATTGCAAGTGACCTTTCAAACCAATTACAAGTGGATTTAAAGAAATGCAATTCCTTTTCCATTTGTTTAGATGAGACTACAGATATTACTTCTGAAGCTCGGCTTGCAGTTATAGTTAGGTATCCAACGGATACTGAAATGAAGGAAGAATGACTGAAATTGCCGGCACTTCCTTTTGAGAACTAGAGGTGAAGATATTTATAAAGCAGTTCTTCAGCTAATGTCTGAATTTGAAATAGATAAATCGAATCAATGTTGGAACCATCTTACTGTTTGAAAAAGCAATTGGACACCCAATAGTACCATTTCATTGCATCGTGCATCAACAAGCTCTCTCACCAAAGCATAGCCAGAAAGAAATTTATTAAGTGATGGAAAGTGTAACAAAATTACAAACTTTACCGCCATTCGTGCGCTTAATAATAGAAAATTCAAGACGCTTTTGGCAAAAGTTGACTCTCGATATACTGAACTGATAACGTATAACAGTGTTAGATGACTTAGCTGTGGACGAATACTTCAACGTTTTGTACAGTGTTTAACAGAGGTCAGATTATTCATGGTATCAAAGATCAGTATTATCTACAATTGGATAATAAAAATTGGTTGAGTGACCTGATGTTTTATGCTGACTTCAATATTCATTTAAATGAAGTCAATACAAAACTTCAATGTCGTGGAAAAACTGTCAAATGTATGCTCGAAATTTTAAATGCCTTTGAAAAAAACTTACCATATTTAGACGAGATTTAATCTCAGATGAACTAAAATATTTTCCATCATTGAAACAAAACTTCGAAAGTGAAGAATTTCTTGGAAGCAACCTTGATAAAAGTGACAAAACACACCAGTTTTCAACAGTGATTAATGCTTCAATTGGAGAATTCCAAAGTAGATTCCAACAGTTTAGAAAACTAGATCGAACACTTGAATTCATCACAAATCCTGACACGATTAACTATGAGGCATTGGAGTTGCAAAATTTATTGTGGATGAATATGAATGACTTGGAGATGCAGATGGTAGAATTTCAGGAAAATTCTGTTTGGAAGAAAAATTTACTGATTTCAGAAAGCAGTTAGAGATATTAGAGCTCGAATCACTTACAGAAAACAGCAGTAAAGCCGAAAATTAAATATTAAAGACATGGATGAGTCTACCCACCTTTTTCAATACAATGAAAAATTAGCGGAACACCTTAAGATCTTCCCCCCACAACCGGGTAGAGCTGGGGGGTAAGATCTTCAGGTGATCATATATACATATACATATACATATATATATATATATATATATATATATATATATATGTGAAAATTATTTCACGAAAGTGACACGTGAAAAATATTTATGATGAATAAAACCACGAAGGGAAAGGAAACACAAAGTGGTGCTCAAGCGCTTTCGTCTAATGACATCCTCAGGAACACTGGAGTGAAAGGAGAGTTCAAGACAATATATAGGTTACAAAAATAAACATATATATATATATATATATATATATATATATAGTAAGTATAGAAATAAAAATTGTGGGAGGAGCAAACACATTTGTACGGAAACGATATTTTGTGTATCTGGCCCATGAATCGTGACCTGGATGACTTCCTCCTTCAGTTAAATAACCAAGTCCCCTCCATTAAGTTTACTTTAGAAGTGGAACAAGACAACTCAATCCCGTTTTTGGATGTGCGTGTACATAGGGATAGCCCAGGTTTTAAGTTTAGTATCTATCGGAAAAAACAAACAATTTGTCCTACGCACACTTTCACTCTGGACATGACACCCCTATTAAGAAGGCCATCTTTTCCTCAATGTTTCTCCGCGCTCTTAGGATCGCCAGTCCGGAATACATTGATGTCGAATTGGAAAATATCAACGGTATTGGAAGTGAGCTGTGTTACCCATCTGCGTTCATGGAATCTTGTCTTAATAAGGCTAAACGAACCTTCTATCGTGTGAATAATAACACTCGCACCTTGTCAAAGAATATTTTAGTACTTCCATTTTTCCCGGGCTTCTTAGGCATTGCTAATGTACTTAAACTTTTGGATATCAGTGTACTTTTTCATATAACAATATTGTGAAAAACATCATAGTAAAAAATAGCCCTACCAATAATTTAGGCATTATCTATAAAATTGGGTGTAAGCAATGTGATTCCTTTTACATAGGTCAGACGGGAAAGGATTTGCAAACGCGCGTAAAACAGCATCAATATTCCGTTAGAACGGGACAGTTGTCCAGTGCCCTTTTTGTCCATTTGTCAGAGTTATCCCATTGTATTGATTGGAATAATGCTTCAGTTTTGTTTCACTCTAGCAACATTGTTAATAGAAATATTCTTGAGTCTGCTATAATTCAACTTACAAATAACTTTAACATGAGTAAAGGTCTGTTTCAACTCGATCCCGTTGCTCTGAATTCCTTCAGAATGGATTTAAACAAAAAGGGCAGGTTGCTAAACCTTTGGTAAAAATTTGTTTTTTGTCTCTTTTTCCTTATAAATTTGTATGTTTCTCTTACAATTTTATTTTTCAATTTATTGTTGTATGCGTATTTCTTATATATATGTATATGTATATATGTGTATATGTATATATGTGCATGTGTATGTATGTATATATATATATGTATATGTATGTGTATATATATATATATATACCTTACAACCTTACAACCTTACAAAGGTTCCGCGCGATGACTTCTCATTTCGCGAAGGTCAAGCTTGTCGCCCCCTCTCGAGTTGGCCTGGTGAAGTAGTGAGTTGGATTCTTGCGCTCTCCACCTCACATAGCCAGGTACGCCCGGCTCATCGGGGATTGTTCTGAGCCAGGCGTCTAGTCTTCTTTTGAAGATTTCCACTGCAACTCCCTTCGTGTTTCTTAGGTCTTTGGGCAACTGATTAAACAGTTTTGGTCCTCTCACTACAAAACTATTTTCTTTCAGGGTTAAGGATGTTCCCTGTCTCGCCTTCAATTTGGGAATACGACACAGTCTACCGCTTCTACTTTCCACCGTTGTTTGGGGAGTTATGGGATTCAGAGTAAGATTAGGGACTAGTTTCTCCATTATTTTCCAAGTGTAAATAATGGTGTATCTCTCTCTTCTCCTTTCCAGTGAATGTAGGTCTAGTTCTCGTAACCTTTCCCAGTAATTTAGTTCTTTGCATCCATTGATCTTGGCTGTGAAGCTTCTTTGGATCCCCTCCAGCTGTCTAATGTCTTCTTTTTTATATGGAGATGTTAGGACCGAGTAGTATTCCAATTTGGGTATTATCAGGGTTTTCAGTAGAGGAATCATTACATTCCTATCCCTTCGTTTAAAGGTTCTCAATATCTGACCCGTTATTCTCTTTGCTCTGTTTACTGCTATCTTATTTTGTGTTTCAAATTTCGCATCATCTGTCATTACAACCCCTAAATCTTTTGCTCTGGAATTTCTCTGAATTTCCTGTCCATTTGGGGTATAATATTCCTTGGACTTTAGGTCTTCTCTTTTTTCCGTACCGTAATAGCTGAAATTTCTCGGTGTTAAACTTCATATTGTTGTCTTCAGTCCACTTGTAGATTTTGTTTATGTCGGTTTGTAGAGATCCTATGTCTTCTGGGTTTTTATTTTTCTACTGATCTTTGTGTCATCCGCAAAGGATGTTACTGTGCTGTCTCTGGTAACGTCCTCATCTATGTCAGTTAGCATGATTATGAAGAGTAGTGGAGCTAATACTGTTTCTTGTGGTACCGAGCTGAGGACCTCTGATTCTGATGAAGATACTCCTTGTACTGTAACGACTTGCCTCCGCTCACTAAGGAAATTATATATCCATTTCCATACTTTTCCTGTTTTCCCATATATTTCAGTTTATGTATTATGATTCCGTGGTCACACTCGTCGAACGCTTTAGCAAAGTCTGTGTATAGTACATCATAGTTTTCACTACTTTCAAGTGAATCAATAATGTTGTTGTAGTGTTCCATTAGTTGTGATAGGCATGATCTGCCTGATCGAAACCCGTGTTGGTTATCATTGAATTTTTTCTGAGTTTCCAAAAAGTCATAGATTTTCGTCTAACTATTCTTTCAAATATTTTAGTGAGATGAGATGTAAGCGACACTGGCCTATAGTTCTTGGCCTCGGATCGATCTCCTCCTTTATATATTGGGACTATGTTGGCGCTCTTCAGGATGCCCGGTATTTCTCCCGTGTCTAATGATCGTCTCCATATCCAGTATAGGGGCTCAGCGATTGCATTCTTGCAGTTTTTGATCAGTGTGGCATTCCATTTATCCGGTCCTGCCGCTGAGTGTGTTTTTAGTTTCCCTATGGCTTGTGTAATATCATCCGTCGTAAAGTCGAAATCCGTTATACTTTCCCCTTGTGGTTCTTTTTCAAAGAACGCGTTTCTATCGCATATCAATTTGTCAGTTTTTGGGATACTGAAAGATGATTCATACTGAGCTTTTAATATTGCAGATACTTCTGTTAGATCATCAGATAAATCCCTGTTCTCATTTTTTAAAGGTCCGATAGTCGCTTGGTTTTTCGACTTTCTTTTTGCGAAATTATAGAAATACTTTGAGTTAGCCTTTATCGCTTCTATAGCGTCATCTTCTTCTTTTTCTGTATGCTTCTCGATTTGTTCCTGTATGACGACATCGATACTTTGTAGTTTATCATTTAATATTTTTCTGATGTTATCTTTACAATTACTTAATTTTGCAGTCACTCTTTTTCTCTTTCGGAACAATGCCCTCTTTTGTCTTTCGAACCTGCTTCTCTTTCCTCTTTGTTGTATCTTTGGGACATGTTTTTCCGCAATTTCTAGCGTCTTCTCCTCTAACGTCATTAGCATCTCTTCCGTTGTCTTGGCCTCGAAAATGGTTTTCCAATCTATTACTTCCATGCTGGATGTCACATCTTCCCAGTTTATAGCTTTGGAGTGAAAATTAAAAATTTCGAATTTGCTTCTTTCTGTTGTGCGTGTTCTTTCCTTTCCTGTTGCCTTTATATTAGTTGTTATTTCAATGATATTGTGGTCTGATATCATAGTTGGGGATATTTCTACCTTATCAATTAGATTACTGTTGTTTGTGAATACCAAATCTAGGCAGTTGTTTTTTCTTGTGTTTTCTGTTATTTCTTGCGTTAACATAAATTCATCAGCTAAAGCTAGTAGCATTTTTACCTGCTCCTGGTCTTCTCGTGTGCCCCCCTTGTCCTGGTGTATACATATATTTTTCCTATCCTTTTATATTTCATGAATGGGAAATTAAAACCACCATATATATATATATATATATTTGGTTATGCGGGTGTATATGTGTACATGTGTAGTTGTATGTATTTCTTATATTTTTTTTTTTGTCTTTATATATCACTGAGGCATTATTTGTAATTTTTCCAATTTATATTATTTGTATTTCTTTATTCTTTTGTGACCTACGGATCTTTCAGACAATAACTATAAAAACCTTTGGTAATTTTTCCCTTATGTATATATATATATATATATATATATATATATATATATTCCTTATATATTGCGTTTATATTTCGTATATATACCTTATATATGTCGTGTATGTATTTTTATAGTTCTTTATATATCATCTAGGCATCATTTTGTTTTCCAGTTTATATTTACTTGTACTTTTTTATTCGTTTGTGACCATAGTATGTATGATTCAGACAATAACTAAAAAACCTTTGGTAATTTTTTCCCTTATAAATTTGTGTGCCTCTCTTACAATTTATTTTTCAATTTATTTTTTGGTTTATTTCTTTATTTTATTTCTTTGTGACATATATATCATTTTGGCATCATCTATTAAATTGATTGTAAACTTTCCTTTTGAGCTTGAATTTGTAGACTCCACTTACAATTTTTGTTTTTTTATCTGTTGGTTTATTTCTTTGTTTATTTTGGTTGTGACGTATCACTAAGGCATTATTTTGTAATTTTTTCCAATTTATATTTATTTTTATTTCTTTATTCTTTTATGACCTGTTTACCATTCAGACTAACTATAAAAAATTGGCTGGAAACAAGCCATTTGAATTTATGTTGAATTTCGGGCAAAGTGCTAAAATTGTCATTTTTCCGTACAAATGTGTTTGCTCCTCCCACAATTTTTATTTCTATACTTACTATATATATATATATATATATATATATATATATATATATATTATTTTTGTAACCTATATATTGTCTTGAACTCTCCTTTCACTCCAGTGTTCCTGAGGATGTCATTAGACGAAAGCGCTTGAGCACCACTTTGTGTTTCCTTTCCCTTCGTGGTTTTATTCATATATATATATATATATATATATATATGATGCAAACCCACAAGGAAAAAGAAAAATGATTCCAAGGCCTTTCGTGTACTCAGAGTACACCTCGTCAGATAATGAAGAGAGAAGGCAAGATGCCCATAAATATATACAACGTGGCGGAAACCAAAACAATTAGCACATACTTAACAACAGTTAGTGAGAGGCAAAAGGAATTTTAACAAGATATTGTCAATTTTATACATTCCCGCACTGTTATTGAAATTGTTTTTAAAATGGATAAATGCACATTCTAGAATATTTCTTTCAATTATATCTCTGTTTTCAACAAGCGCTTTAGAACTATCCTCCTTGATGCTATGATTACATCTATACATATGGTTAAACAATGCACTGGAATTATTTGCTGTTCTACACGCATATTTATGCTAGTTTACCCTAATATCTAACGTTTTACCCGTTTGGCCTATATATATACTGAGTTACATTGTGTACATCTGATCGAATACACACAACCAACCAAATTATCCCGGCTATTCTTTACTAGGCGTGATTTAACAGTATTATTATACTTAAAGACTACATTGTTGCCAATTATAGGTCATCCCATAAGTAATGCGGCATTTTAAAAAAAAATTTTTTTTCAATTTTTATCATTATTTTACGGATAGAAATCAAACAACTCTTTCAAGTTATTTATATTTAAATAAATATTTATTTAAATATAAATAACTTGAAAGAGTTGTTTGATTTCTATCCGTAAAATAATGATAAAAATTGAAGAAAAAAAAAAATTTAAAAATGCCGCATTACTTATGGGATGACCTAAGTAAAGTCAGAAGATATTGAAAATTAACATGGTAAGGTAGGCTAAGGATATTTTTACGCTCAAATTCCTTTACAATTACATTATAATACCTATTCTTGGTTTTCCTAAGGCAGTTATCTAAAAATGAAATAGGATAACATAATTTAGTACCAATATTCATGATAGGAGGTGATAGAGGGTAGATATGAAGGTAGAAGGCCGAGGGGTAGGAAAAGGAAAGCAATGCTGGATGATTTGAAGGCAAGCAGGAGCGATCATGAGATGAAAAGGATAGCTCAGGATAGAACACTTTGGCGGGACACATGAGTTGGACCTGCCTGATAGCCAGAACACGATGGATGGATGGATGGATTCATGATATTGCATAACTCAGAATCTAAAAATTCAGGACTGACAACTCTCAATGCTCTAAGAAACATAGCAGAGAAAATAGAGGATTTAATCGAGGGATGATGGTCAGAATAAAAATGCACATAAGAGTTATTATTAGTAGGCTTATGATAAACTTCAAATTTGAACTGATTAGAGTATCTCCAAATTTTTAGATCCATGAAAGATAAGCTTCCATCATTTTCTTTTTCAACCATGAACTTAATAGATGGGACTAAATTGTTGAGCCGACCAAGAAATAAGTCAACATCCAAATTATTAGGCCAAAGGCACAAAATATCATCTATATACCTGTACCAAACCAGGTTAAAATTAACAATCGTAGGCAAAATTCCACTTTCAAAAAACTCCATATATATAAGTTATCTCAGAGCATTTCTTAACCTAATGAGTGGGCGACATGAATGTCACCCAGTAAAGAAAATTTGTCGCCCAGTAAATGAAATTTTAGGGTATTGGGCGACAAGGAATTTTCAAAAATTGTAAAAATAGAATTGTCTTGGGAGCATTGTTTTGGAAGCCATATAAATACACATAATACATGCATATATGCCACAATTAGAATTGTTTATCCTAAATGTAAATATGAAATTTACATTGAATATTTATATATAGATAATGCTAGTGTTATTTCAGACCACACGAGGATGGTGGCCTGATTAGGGAACATCCGGATCCATAGTATCCTTAATCCAGGGGTGTGCTGGAACCGGTTCGGTCCGATTCGCCCGAACCGGTTGTTAAATTTTGATTGGATCGCCGAACCGTTTGTTTGTTTTTAACAAATATTTAAGTCAGTAGAAATTTATTTATATCTAAATGTTTTTTAATTTTTTCAGGATTTTATAGAAAAATATAAGTAGTATCACAAGCAGTGGTCGTTTCAATATTTATTTATTTTTTGATGAAAAATTAGTTTATTTTTAGATAATTATGTCATTAGTGAGTATAAAGAATATGTTAAATAATTTCTGCCAAAATGTTACAAAATGCTGTTTGGAAAACCTAAAATGCGTTGGCTTCCGGGGCTCCGCCCCAGACCCCCTAGCTTAATGACTCGCGCCATTGGCGCTCGCCGATTTACACCCCTATCTGTATCAGAACCGGTTGTTAAGAAATTGGCAGCACACCCCCATTTCCCGATCTGCCTTTGTCGCCCAGTAGGAAAAGCTTAAAAAATGCTCTGAGTTAGCGAGTACAGGTGAAAGGGGATTTCCCATCGCCAATCCAAACGCCATAGCATAAAACTTATTTTCAAACTGAAATTTACAATCTTTGACGCAAAGTTTAATTAACTCAATAAGAGTGTTGTGTTGAACAGGGAAAGAATATTCAGAGATCTTATCTTTTAAAAAATCAAGTAGGTCACCAACAGGGATTCTTGTAAATAACGAACAAACATCAAAACTTACCAATTTGAAATTAGGGTAATTAGGATACTTCAGTTTGTCAACAAGATCCATGCTATTTACAATAGGTGACTTGGAAATAGAGCCAACTAACGGCGTTAATAAACTAACTAACCATTTAGATAGCTTATAGGTTACGGAGCCTACTGAGCTAACAATAGGCCTCATGGGATTATTAACTGTGTGTGTTTTTACTAAGCCGTACAGATATAGTAGTGACGGATTGATACCAAGAAACTGCTGCGAACACGCATTATAGTTATTTTTTAATATTTCTCTTAATTTTCTGTTAAATATTTTATTAACATCCTCCAGTGGGTCTCTTTTTAGAGGTTTGTACGTGTCACGATCACTCAATAGCGCATTCATCTTTTCAACATAATAGTGGGCCGGCCAAAAATTGAGAAGTCCTCTAGAAAAAAACTTAACGGCGTTTTTTGTTAATAGCAGGCACCCACCTTAGATAAGTAGTATTGAGGATGCCAAACAAGATGTGGGTGGATGCCACTCTCAATTTTGGGTTTGAAGGTCCCATACAAGGTTACAAAAGTAAAAACAAAAAATCCGAATTTTTGCATTTCAGTGGTGGCTTTATGTAACAACGTGTTTAAAGGTGTATCATTAGCACATAAAGCATATTTTTGTGATTTTATGGATAATAATTGAATGTAACTATGACTCTGGATATCTTTATTCCCATTAAAACTACATTTAGCATGCTGGGTGAGGTGCGCATGTGCCTACTACTACCATAGTACAAGTAATAGCATACTTTCACATGTTGAATATTTTCAATGCACTGGCTGGCCAGACATTGGTTTGGTATATGCAATTAAAAGAGTGCAGACAGTGCCAGCTGGTAAAATATAATAATATAATACTGCTAAAGGATAGGTATGTTTCGAATTGTTTCAATATATCTGTGGCTACTACATACTGCCATTCCCACTTGTCTTTGCAGATAGGGAGCTCATCAGCAATGGACCCTGTAGCTGTCATCAAGCGCAAGAGGAAACGTCAGGATGTCAGTGAGGATTGTTGCTTCTTCTGCCAAAGCAGCGCTGGTGACCTGCGCACAGCATCAGCAGAAGGAAAAGCAAGAACTATGACTGTGGGCGATGAGAGAAAGAACCTGGGAGATACCTACTATCTTGATGTTTTACAAAGACTGGAAAGTCATTCCAAGGATGATTTCAATGCATTGGAACTCAAGTGGCATAAATCATGCTACTCTTTATTCACCTCTGAAGGCAAACTCAAAAGGCTGCGAAGTCAGCAGCAGACCATGGGTGCATCGGCGACCACAAAAAGTGCAGGCTCTCAGGCTTTTCCCCCAAAGCGTAGACGTTCAACACCAGTGATTGACTGGACCCTCTGCATGTTTTGCCAAAAGAAGACCACAAAGAAACTGCACAGGGTGGAGACAATGGAGAAGTCAGATGACTTGATCCAGCGTGCCAAACACGACCCTGTCATGAGCATACCGTTGTCAGCGGTGAGTGATGTGATTGCAGTTGAAGGCTGCTATCATCTGGCATGTTTGGTGACATTTGAGAGACGTACTAGAAAACAAGCGGTGTCAGAGGAGCAGCAAGGGCCTGAAAATGAGTGCATGACGAAGCTGTGCAAAGACTTGACAGTAGGCCTGTCTCGTGGTCACGTATACGACATGGGAGACGTCTGGGACAGATACGAGAGTATGTGTAATGACACCGGCATCACCGTGAAATACTCCAGGAGAACAACGTTCTACGAAGATGTTCAAAGGCTGCTTGGATCAAACGCCAGCTATGTACGCCCATTGTCAAGGGGCCCGCTGCTGATTTACCCTGGAGAGAGCTCAGATTTCATCATCTCCAAAGCACTGGCTAAGTCTTGTGAACAAGGTCCTGTCACCTCTGAGTCAGAGTCTACTGAAGATGAAGATGCTGATGTCCGCATGTGTGCCACTAGCAGCATATTCCAAGATATGGTACACGTGGCTCTGAAGGTTCGACAAGATCTTGAAACTCCTGGACACTCCGAGACATGGCAAGGTCTTGATCAGGAACATGTTGATCGCGTCATACCCGACAGTCTGTACCTGTTTCTACGATTGCTCTTTGGGGGAATGGATGCTGTGGATGAGGGAAGTGAAGAGGACCAGAAAGTGAAGCAGAGTGTGTGTAGCATTGCCCAGGACATAGTCTATGCAGTCTCCAACCGACGAAAGTTGACACCAAAGCATGTGGGCTTGGGTCTTACTCTGCACCAAGCCACCCGCTCAGAAGCACTCCTAGATCTGTTCCACGCGGCAAATCACACTATTGGTATCGACACTGTAAGAAGGATAGACACCACCATCGCTCAGAACATCCTGGAGAGGTATGCTGAGAATGGATGTGTCTACATCCCTGACACCATCGTCAAAGAGAGAATGATTCACTGCTCTTGTGACAACATAGATGTCTTGGAGTCAACCTTAGACGGGAAGAACACCTTCCACAGCACTCAACTGATGGTATGGCAGAGAGGCCCCCCTCCACAGCAGAGTCATGGCCAAAAGGGTGGCAAGCACAAGAGATCGAAATCTATCAAACCTGATGACCTACAGGAGTTCCAAAGGCTGGACCAGGCTACCCTCCCATCTGGCAAGAGGCCATCTCCTCCTGGCTACGACACTGACATAGACGACTTGTCACATGAACCTGAGAGGGACCGGGCACGTGCCAAGGACTTGGCCTGGGTGGTGTCACGCATCCATGATGAAGCGATGTCCGTTCCAAGCTGGGGAGCATTCAATCAATCTGTCAGCACTGCGGATCCACCAGTAACGACCGCCGGGATGTTGCCAATCCTGCAGGCACCAGCAGATGACAATGACACCATGACCACCGTCATCAATCGCTTCATGGCCATTTCTGAGTATGTCAGCCAGAAGTACACCATCACTGCTGATCAGCCTCTGTACAGCAGGGGTAAGGAACTAGTCTGGGCAAACTCGAAATTTGCCAACGTGGTCTTGCTCATGGGAGGCCTCCATATCTGCTTCAACTTTCTGAAAGCCATTGGTCAACACATGGAAAGTGTGGGACTTGATGACTTATGGACAGAGGCAGGTGTGTACGCGGCTAACACCACTGAGACAATGCTGGACGGCAAGGCCTACTACCGAGCTGTGAGAGGTCACCAGCTGACGTATGAGGCACTGTGGCGCATCAAGTGGCAGATGTTTGAGTCATGGCTGGCTGCAACTGGCAACGGAGATGAGAACGTCAAACAGCTTGCCCTCAATGTTGCTTCGCTTTTCAAAGACAGAGCTGACATAGATGAGATGCGCGATGCTGTTGACAACTTCTCAGACGTTTTGGCAGATGAGAAATTCCACAGTCTCATGGAGGAATTCAATGACCAGCACTCTGAAAATCCCAACTTCATGCTGTGGTCATCCTACATGGAAATGGTAGAGATCCTACTGGCCTTCATCAGAGCTCAGAGAGATGGCATGTGGAGTCTCCACATAGAAGCCTTTGCTGCAATGCTGCCTTGGCTAACTATCTATGACCACACAAACTATGCACGTTGGGGGCCGGTCTACTTGGCTGATATGAGAAGTCAGCACCAGAAGTTCATGCAGAGTTCTGTAATGGGAACTTTGTTGTCAAGAGGACGGCGAAGCGCTTCAACCAAGTTCCAGCTGATCAGGCAACCGAATGGATAAATCGTACATGCAAGATGCACAATGGTATCATCGGCATCACAAAGAATGACCAAGCAAGAGACAGGTTCTGCATCACATGGTCAGAGCGGTCACGCATCTCTCAAGACACAAGATGCCTCTTCAATCTTCAAGATGATGATGGGGAAGCCACCTTCACTCGGGTTGACAGTCTGCCTTCTCGCACTAGGCGTGACGCTCATGATGTCATGAAGCTAGTTCAGCAGTTGAAGCAGTTTGACGTCTTCAGAGTTCACGTGAGTGAAGCAGGAGATACAGATGCCGCCACTAACATCCCACTTGTTTCACTGGCAACCAAAGACACTGCACCCACAGATGTTGTGGAGAACCTGCTGACAGCTCAGGATCGAGGAAAGCAGCATGTAATCGGCTTCATGAAGGAGAGACTGATTGAACAGATAGTAGGCTTCCATGAAACGATGAAGAAACATCGGTCGAAAACCTTCGCTGATGTGTACAAAGCTACAGTTTCCACCAAGCAGAACATGCAGAAGACCATCAAAGCTGACAGAAAGCTACTACAGCGGCTCCTGAATGCCGCGACCGCAGGTCGCATGGTGGAGATGGTCAACGTCTTGAAGCATGAACTGTCCCCAGTCCCATTTAGTCTGGCGAAGGCAGGAGGAGAGATGAATTCGACATCGAAGTCTGAGCTGATGAACATCCTGATGGCTCAGCAGACCATAAGCTCAGAGGTTCCAACCTCTGATCTGAAGACCTGTGTGATGATAGATGGCCATGCACTCATCCAAGCTCTTGGCAAGCCTGGCGGCTGTCGGACATTCGGCGACTATGCTGAAGTGTTCTTCAAGGCCGTGACGAGTTATTTCAATGAACACACAACAAGAGTTGATGTCATCTTTGATCGGTACGCAGGGGAAGGATCGATCAAAGCAGTTACCAGGACAAAGCGTGCAAGCAAGAAGAAACCGATTCGGAAAGTCATTGATGGCCCACAAGTTCCACTGCCTGAAGTGTGGAAAAACTTCATGGCCCTGGATACAAACAAGGCTGACCTAGCCTTGTTTCTGTCTAACGTCATCACTGAGAAGGGCAGAGATCTTCAAGAAAGATGTCAGCTGGTGACAGGGGTGGCTTCTCTGAAGCCACTGAAGTACGGTCAACCAGGCGACATGACGTTCCACTGCATAGCAACCATGAAGAGGCGGACACCAGGCTCATCCTTCACTCATGTGATGCAGCGTCCCAGGGCTATGAACGAATACTGGTAGTGTGCAGAGATACTGATGTAATGGTGCTGCTGATTCACTTCGTTTGCACCAAGGTCGCTGAAGTGTGGATGCTGTGCGGAACGGCCAAGAACCGAAAATGCTACCCCGTGCACGATGTATTCAAGAGTTTGTCGCCCCCAGTCAGGGACAACCTGGTCAGCTTCCACGCTTTGACCGGGTGTGACAGTCTCGTCCTTCAGTGGTCATGGAAAAAAGAAGTGTTGGAAGGTGTTCAGTGACCACCCACTCCTGCTGCACGCCATTGGTCGAGATGGGGATATCGCAGATGTTGAGAAGTTTGTGTGTCATTTGTATGGCACCCCGGAACAACACACAGTTGATGACGCTAGAGTTCACCTTTTTGGGAAGGCCAAGAAGACTCTGGAAATGCTCCCACCGACAAAGGATGCCCTGGACCTCCACGCCAAGCGGGCAAACTATCAGGCCAAAATATGGCTCCAGGCTGAAAAAGAGCACGTAGATGTTGAAGATCCGGTGGACACTTCAGCCTGGAAGTTGGAAGATGGGAGCTGCTTGTGGTTGCAAGAAAACGTGCAAGACAGCTAGCAACTGCTTCAGGAAAAGGATGAAATGTACGACAGCTTGTGGTTGTGACGACAGCGGTTGCTATAACCCAGCTGGACAGTAGATCTATGTCTCTCTTCCGGGCTGAAATCGAGAGAAGCTGGAATGTGCTGTAAGGAACTAATAACTCTGTTTTTTTAAGTGATTGCAATCCACACACTTGTGACTGTCAGTGCAGCATTTCGTTGCTGTTCATCAAGAAACGACGTGAACTTGTAGATGTTACTAGTGTGTAAACTGTAGTTATGGGACTATATTTACTGCTTTTTTATTTAATTGTGATAATTCTGTTACTGTGAGTACTTAATTCATGCCATCAAACTTATTAGGCACTAATCATGTTAAAATAAATTAGGTAATTATTCGTTTTAGTGCTTTTTCTCCTTTCTGAACCAAAACATTTTTCTGGTGTTTTTTGGTGTGATTTGTTGAAATCTGAACTTCGTTTCTTTGGGAAATGAGCCGTTTTTGAGAAATTTTAAAATTGAAAATTTCTCAAAAACGGCTCATTTCCCAAAGAAACGAAGTTCATATTTGAACAAATCACACCAAAAAACACCAGAAAAATGTGTTTTGGTTCAGACCTAACCTAACTTAACCTAACCTAACCTAAACTAACCCGCGTTTTTTCGCAATTTCTTACCTTAAATAGCAGTGTTGGGATGTTTGTACAAATCAGCGACGACCAACAGGAATAAATAGACGATTTCGCCAGGCCCACCAATTTGAACTTGTTGGCCTAGCCAAAGCTCACAGACTTAGAAGCAAAAACTCCTCCAATTAACCGCACTCTCGGAAGCCAACGCTAAATAGAGCTGTGCATCTAGCTGTGTCGAACCCAACGTACAATAAGTTTTGCCAGTTTGAGGTGGGATTAACCGGACTTTTCAACCCACGTGCCCTTTCGACGGGAAACAGAGAAGGAACACTTTTTTTTTGCCGCGCTCGTCCCTAGTCAATCTTCTGCAATAATATTGGTCAGCAACTTCTCTATAATTACACTCATGACCACACTGCGGACAAATAACACGAGTAGGTAAAACACCGTGACTGGTAAAGAAAACTTCAGCACCATCTTCTATTTTATAAGTAATCCAAATCACACCCAAGACAAACCATAGCGAAAACCGAACTGAATAAGGATTTTGGAATGAGTATGCATTATTGGAGATTCAAAATGCACGTCTCTGATTGGTCGGATAAGGTAACATGAAACAAAAACCAGATTTAATTGGCTGATTTGACCTATGTTTCCTAATTTTGCCACGAGATGTCTCCCCATAAAACTGGAGAGGACGAGGACCGGCAAAATTTTAACAGCGGAAACAGGTAAACACTCGGTCAATGGCCTATAATGGCTGGTTTTTACGTCTAAATTTTTTTTTTTGGTAAAAAATAATTATTACATTTCCTTGATTTTTATCAGTTTCCCTGAGGTTTCAAGGTGTCCTGAATATGAATTTATATGTCAAATTGTCATAGAATGTCTCCTTCTATCGAAAACGAACGAAGCATTAAAACGAATATTAACCATAAATTGTTTTGACAAACAAACTTGCTCAATGTTTTTTTTCGCCAATTAAAATAAAAAATCACAAATTTTTAGCACAATTTCGGTCGTGATTAACTTGAATTTGACCTTGAGTTGGTAATTCGGATGGAATAAGCGTGTCATCATACTTCTTTATCACTAAGTGTGACAGAATGAAACATTTGGTCGAACCAATTGGCTCAGAATATTTTTTTTTAAATTAAAATTAGAAAATATAATTTTTTGCACAGTCTGACCTCGAAAATTACCTTCAAAGCCAAAAGCGAGAGCGGCATCCACCTGCATTTTATTCCTTACCCACAGCACAGGTACATTGACTTGGCATGGGTGCCAGCTATTAAAAAAAATGCCGTTTAAAGTCGATTTTTGAATTTTGGCCGGTCCACTATAACTGTTTTTGTCCATGATGACGATCGAATTAGATTTCTCCGCTTTAGTAATATGTAATGAATCGTTATTTTTAAGTGTTTTTAAGGCTTTTTCAAAACTCAAAGGATAATTCGATTCATATCTCGTATTAAAAGCACTATACACACAACTTTTGGCTAAAGTCACCTCAATTTCGGATATATTACTATGTTTTTCAAAATTGATAAAAGACTTAGCAATCAGTAAACTGCTAGGCTTTTTTGGGACAGAGAATCCTAACCCAAAACCTAGAGCACATTTCGTATTGAAGTCTAGCTCACGGGACGACAAGTTAACAATATTACTAAGATATATATATATATATATATATATATATCAGTGCTGTGCGGGTCTATCACTTTCGGGTCGGGTCCGGATCTGGGTCATTTTTCTAATTTACTTTCGGGTCGAGTCCGGGTCCGGGTCATTTTTCTAATTTACTTTCGGGTCCTGGACCTTAGTGATGAAAGCCGGTATTGAAAAACCGGTATTTATACCGGTATTGGACAAGAGACACGATACCGATATCGTGATTATCGATACCGGGTTTTCGGGATTGAAGAATTTTTCGCAAGTCACCATTAAAAAATGAAAAACTACAAGACTTTGTTAAGGACCAATTCAACGGAAAGGAATTGAAACTCATTTTAGATTGTAAAACAAGATGGAATAGTCTTTTAAGTATGGTCGAACGATTCCTTAAATTGAAACAATGCATCCCCAAAGCTTTAAGAGTGATTCGTTCTACTGAAACCATTTCTTCAAGAGAGTGGGAAATTTTGGAAGATCTATATGGTACACTTCGTCCTGTTGAAATAATTCTTAAAAGACTATGTTCAAAAGATGCATCTCTCTTGACGGCTGAAATCTCCATCAAATTTATTTTAAAGAAACTTGTAGAGAAGAACACTCCAACAGCATTGGAGCTCAAAGACTGTCTCAGTAATTTCTATTCTTCAAGGAGACAAAGAGATAATGTGGGTTTAATTAAATATTTTCACAACCCTGACGTTTTAAAAGTTCAAGAAGAGGAACTATTTTCTATTCCATCTGAACTAGTGCTCAAAAGAACTGCAGAAAGGATTTTTAAAAGGCTTTTTCCTAAGAATGATGAAAATTTAGTTGGTTTCGAGGAAGAAAGCGAAGACCAAGACTTACAAGCATCTAACTACTCAGAGAATGTTACTGAAGACAAGAATGAAGTAGATGATCCAGTGATGTGCGAATACATGAAAGAAATAGAGAAATTAGAAAAGGTACCATTGAGAAGCAATGCAACTAACTTTGATCCTACTAATGAATTTAAGAGTTTCGAAGTTTCTTCACAAAGAAGTGAAAATTTAGAGAAGCTGTACAAGGCATTGCTTTCCATTAAACCCACTGGTGTAGAATCAGAGAACTTTTTCTGCTGCTGGCTTATTTCTGACCAAGCTAAGATCAAATCTCTCTGAGCAATCATTAGATAGTCTGTTTCCTCA
>JAJOZX010000833.1:0-192500 GCA_023014485.1 Bathynomus jamesi | reverse complement strand
ACAGTGTAGGGAGGGCCGAATTGTCCAGAACGTCGAGATAAACGTCAGCGTTCATGGTAGTGGGTATAAAACCAATGGGCCGAGCCCTAGCCAGGAAAAACAACCCCATACCATGATGGACCCTCCACCGAACTTCACCGTTGGACGTACACAGTCAGGAAAAAGCCGTTCTCCGGGCTGTCGCCACACCCAAACACGCCCAGACTGGAAGAGTGAATACCGCGACTCGTCGCTCCAAAGAACAGTTTTCCAGTCCTCCACGGTCCAGGAACGACCGGAGACACACCAGGCCAAACGACGCGTGGCATTAACTTTTGTAATCAGTGGCTTGTGTACAGCTGCTCTACCATAAAACCGAGTCTGTGCATCTCTCTGCGGATAGTTACAGTACTAACGGGGTACCGGATGCTCTTCCTACCTCTCAGCGATGGAAGCGGCAGAGGACGTGCGGGACTTCTTGACATGTCGTACCAGACTTCTTCTATCACGTTCCGTCAGTTTGCGTGGTCGTCCGGAACGTTTTTTCGCGTTAGTTGCACCGTTGTGCTTCCATCTCATGATAACATCCGCTACAGTCGACTTTGGTATATCCTGTTTGGCTGCAATGTTTCGTATAGAAACGTTACTTAAATAACATCCGATGACGAGTCCACGTTGGAACTCGGAGAGTTCACGTCCGCGCGGCATGGCTTCACAACAGTTACTGATAACTTAACAGAACACCTCAGCATTATAGTTTCGTCACGCTTTTTCCCAGCATACCTTTCGGCGAAGGTGATATTTGCAGAAATGCGGATTTTCCGGGGTGTCCGAATACTTTTGATCATATAGTATATATATATATATATATATATATATATATATATATATATATATATATATGCGCTTCTTAACTGAAATATTTTTATTAGGACTATTCCTACACTATTTTATTTGAGAAGACTTTATTCCCCAACACCGTTCGATCGCAAACACAATACTGCGTCTAATAATTATGATTGCGAAAGAGAATTTCTTTGCGGGTTCAGAATGAAACTTAGAGCGGAGAACAATCTTTCAGCACTAATTTGTGTGCACGGAGTAGACAATGCTACCAAGGCTGCCTGTTTTAATTCTCCTCCCATTTCCATCCACCATTTCATGGGATCTTGATGGATCAGTTTCCAAGCTGAATCGCTCTTTTTCGCGAGGCGAGAACATTTTTCAAACTGTATCACACCTGCATTAAACTTCGCACTCAGTGACACAGTTTGAATTCGTCCTTCTTCTGGAGAAGTCTTTCCTTTGTCGCAATTCTTTTTCAACTCACAACTCACAAACAAACAATAAAATATATTAGGATTAGGCTATTCTTCCGTCGCCGTTAACTCTCCACTTCCAGTGAGTCATTTGGAGGGTGGAGTGATAATTCAATTCATTGTTGCCAAATCTAAAGGCGCGCACACAAATTTTGTAAACTATAAACCCGGCTGTGCGGGCCCTTCACTTTCGGGTCGGGTCTGGGTCAATTTTAAAATTCACTTTCAGGTCCGGGTCCGGATCTTTTTTCTAATTCACTATCGGGTCTGGGTCCGGGTCCGGTCCGGGTCTTATCTCACTTTCGGGTTAAACCTGGGTCTGGGTCCAGGTCCGGGTCCGACCTGCCAGCCCTGATATATATATATATATATATATATATATACCATATGTCCCACAAAAAAGTACACCCAACTTTAGATTGTACTAACTCCTCCAAAAATTGAGATATTTTGGATCTGTTTGTTTGATTTAATATAGCAAATTATTCTTTGTTAACGTTCAAATTTATCCATGTTTAAACGATTTAGTGTTTAAGCATCTGCTTTTAACTGAAGGGTACAACAAAATGGATTGCGCAAAATTGGTCAATGAAAAAATAATGTGTGTGCTATCGATGTAATGAAAAGACAAATACATAATAATAGATACTTTAACATAATTTTAATAAGATACAAAGCAGATTTTTCTTTATTCCTTATTGCAAAAGTTATGCTTAGTTTCGTTTTCTTTCAACATGACCGCCATTCCTATCGATACAAATCTGGAGTCGAGCTCTCATCTTCCCCATCACTCTTTTGATAAGATCTGGATTGTCTTTTAACAAGTTGATTTCAGCTGTGATGCGAGTCCTCAAATCATCTAAATTGATAGGTTGTGATGCAAATACTCTATTTTTCAAATGACCCCATAAAAAGTAATCACACGGGGTCAAGTCAGGGCTTCTGGGAGGCCATTCAATGTCATGGCCTGTAGCAATTACTCTTTGGTGGAAGACTTCCTGCAAGCGTTCCTTCGCAATAACTCTCCTGTGAGCAGGAGCTCCGTCTTGCACCCACCAAATACGATTAAATCGGTTTCCATAAGTAATACGTATTTGTGGAAGGATTTCTCGGTCTATCATTTCTAGGTAAGCTTCACCATTTAGATTACCATCGTAAAAGACCGGGCCAATTACCGCTCCATTACCGCACAGTCCTACCCAGAGAGACAGTTTTTGTCTAGAGTTATTCTTTTCGTAGATATGATTGTCAGGTGGATGATTTTTTGGTGCATGCTGACGGCAGATTTGTCTGTTCACTAGACCATTCATAAAAAAGGCCGCCTCATCTCCAACCACTAATTGTTCCGTGAATCTTTCTGGTTTTTCAAGAAACCACTGGGCAAATCTTAGGCGGCGAGGTAGATCTCCTTCAATGAGTTGATGTCGAATTTCCATTCTGTATGGGTACAAATTCAAATCCTCACGAACTATTCGATGAAATGACATGCGTGAGAGTTCTGTACCATTTCGCCTGGTGGACACTTTTGGATGTCTCTAATAAATGCCGAACATGCTGAATGTTCTCGTCTGTTCTTGCCGTCTTCGGATGGTCTGAACGTCCTTGTTCAAATTGAGGACCGTTCCTTCTTCTTTGTATTTCCGAACATTCTTCAAAATTGTATGTTTAGTTGGAGAAGCTCTATCGGGAAATTGCAGTTCGAAGGTATTCTGAACTTGTTTTAAGCTTTTAGTTTGCAAATAAGTTGTGACCATGAGAACGCGCTGCCTTCGTGTAAACTGCATGATAAGGGTTTCAAAGTTATTTATAAATTCAGTAATTCAGATTCTTCATTTATATGTATGACTCGTATCTTAGATACAAAAGTTCGAATTATTTAAAAAAAATATTTGCAATATCCTTCGACGTAAAAAGTAGCATTGGTTAAAGCAAGAGGAGCTATCTGGCTGAGAGAAATGATCATTCCGCGCAACCCATTTTGCTGTACCCTTCAGTTAAAAGCAGATGCTTAAATACTAAATCGTTTAAACATGAATAAATTTGAACGTTAACAAAGAATAATTTGCTATATTAAATCAAACAAACAGATCCAAAATATCTCAATTTTTGGAGGAGTTAGTACAATCTAAAGTTGGGTGTACTTTTTTGTGGGACATATGCAGAGCTGGGCACCGCAAACTCAAAATCACTTCCGCAATCGCAAATCCGCAAACTCAAACCTTACCTTCCGCAACCGCAAATCCGCAAACTTCTTGCCATTTTTGTGCCGCAAACGCAAATCCGCAAACGCAAACCATATTTCCAATTTTTACAGTGCTGGGCACTTCCTTCCGCAAACACTTCCGCAAACCGCAAATTCCGCAATCGCAATTTTAACTATAAAAAGTATCCAAAACATTAAAGTGGTATAAAAAGTTTTTATATCTTTTTAATGTTTAATGTTTTAGCCTTGTTTTTATTAAAAACAAGGCTAAATAATTTATTACAATAAATCACTATTGTAGAAGAAATAAAAATACTACATATATTGATATATTATATTGAACAAAAACACCTCCTGCAAGTAAATAGTAAATAAATTAAATAATAAATTTAATCATTTGAATTTCATAAATTTTGAGACTTAGACACGTTAGAGAAGACTGTACTGTAACTGTAGTAACTGTACACACATTACATTACACAAGTTAAATTAAGTTAACACTGTGACTGTACACAACTTGAACTCACTGTACAACTCAACCCCTCTAGCCTCTACAAGTGTACGCCTCTGGCTTTGTCAACAAGTTCAGTCGTCCTCCTCCAGTAACTGAGCCAAATCCAGTGGAGTGGCGGGAAAGATGACGCGCTGCCTGCCAGCCAATTGGCGGCCAGTGACAGCAGCGTCACAGCACTAGCGGGCTTGGCCAGTGGCCACGTGGGAAATTTGCGGAAATATTTGCGTTTGCGGTCTTAGTTCCGCAACGCAAATTCACTAATTTGCGATGACTTTGCCGCAAACGCAAATCCGCAAACGAAAAACATACTTCCGCAATTGCGGAATTTGCGGTTTGCGGAAGTGTTTGCGGAAGTGCCCAGCTCTGGACATATGGTATATATATAGCAGGGATAGGCATAGAGTATATACAAAGAGGCAGTCATGTCATATCAATCGTTTTTTTTTTTTCATAAAGTGCAAGAAATTAACACCAAAGATGAACTTTTCGAGATTTTTTCGTTGAAAAATCAGCAATAACATCTTCAAATGATGTTTTTCGCACAATCTCATTCTCAAGAGAGAGTAGTGCAAGGGAAGACAAGCGTTGTTATTCCATGGTTGATCGGAGACAGTTTTTTATCAGCTTTAGCTTTAACTTCAAAAAAGAACGCTCCCCTTCACAATTCGTTCCCAAGATGGTAAGATACATCCTTAGAGCAATGTAAACATTCGGAAAGCTGCTGATCAGCTTGTCAGATATTTGGGCTTTGAGCATATCTGCCACTGTTTTTTCTCTGCATACAAACGCGGGAACAACAGGAATTCATCAGTGAATGCTTTTTCAAGATCTGCTGAATATGCTGCAACCAATGCATTGGCCCGCAAAACGAGTTCCTCTGTGGACAGTGATCTATCTACAAGGAAACTGAATCGATCATTCAATCTGACATATGCATCTCGCCGTTTTTCCATCTCCACAGTAAGTTGATCCATGATACGATAGAAACATTGGATACGGAATCTGTCACTTGGATTTGTCCACACTGAAATCAGTGCCAGTTTCATCAGCAAATTTTTTTCTCTTTCGTGTACGACTCTCTTTATCGCCAGATGTTGTGAGACCTCTGGACATAGTTTCCAATTCCTCAAACCTATCACATCGTGTATCACGAAAGTGGTGTAAAAGTGCATCATACAACTTCACAAAAGTGCACAAGTCAATCCCAGCCTCCTGCAAACCTTTGTTTACAATATTTGTCTTTTGCAGAACATCATTCCAAATGGTGCACATCAATGCTGTATCAAATTGATCAAGCTTCTGTGCCAGTGACTTTGCTTCATGAACAGCTGCAGGTGGTTGTGTGTCACTTTCAGAAATGTCAATTAAGGTTTTCCGAATTTCAGAATAGTTCTCATACAGAGCTCTAGTGGTATCACTTCGTGCTGACCACCTTGTTTCTGACACTTTGAATGACATGGGCATTTTTCTTCATATTCTTGATTAATCTTGCCCATCTTTGTGATGAAACAGAGAAATATGCAAATAAAGATTGCAAAATGCCAAAAAAATTCAGACTATGGGCTGCACAGGAGACCCATATGAGTAAATGATTTGAAATTAATTATTATTATTTATTTATTTTTATTATTAAAAAAATTATTCAAGTTAATTTTGATCACCCATCTACCCATAGAAATTGATACACCCATAAAAATGCATCCACCAAAGGGCCTACGAAACAGAAGTGCCAAGGGCCTTCGAGGACCTCAATCCGGCCCTGCTCCTTTGTACCAATTAACTTGTACAAAACCAGTTTTGGGAACATTTGTCTGTGGTTGAGTCTTCTCCCAAATCCGATGGAAGCTGGGGATTTACAGATTAAATGTTAGCACTTGGCGGTTCATGTTGTGGATGGTCCGTATGTGGATGAAGATGTAGGTTTGGGTCTCGCAGTCCGTATAACAAAAGCATCCATCACGAATCAGCGAGACAACTGAAATCATAATAATAATAAAATGCGAAAAATGCTCTGTATGAATTGGTCCACAATTAACCCACCCCTTATATCTCCAGTCTATACTATAGAGTAGATCAAGTCTAGCCTAGAGGGGTCAGCCTAGAGATTCCGGAAATGGTCCAGAGCGGGCAGATAAATTGAGGTCCACAGTAGGATTCCTCACAAGAATTAGGTTAGGGCAATCTACCTTCACCTTTGTTAAGCTATGAGTTGATGCTGGGTCTTAGGCCACAATGTAGGCCTAACTTGTCTGACCCAGCTTAATTTAATGAGATTAACTTTGGTGTAAAAACTCAATTAGTCACTTACTTTTTGTTATCGGAGTGTCTCCCTTCTCCGGTTATGTTTCGAGAGCGCACTTTGCTGGTACGTCCTCTCGCCCCGTTCGTCGTTTTCGTTCTCCCTTTGTTCTCCTCTTCGCGGGCTTCTCGTACCAGCGTTGTCTTGGTTTATTCCTCGGTTGGTTGAGCGGTAATGTATCTCCACTACCGAGCACGCTCCTCCCACACAGTATATAAATACTAGTGTGGAGAATAACTCTGGTGAGACCAATTGGTTTCATCCACCCAGTTATTGACATAAAAGGAATTTAATGATTGTTAGATTAACTACCTACCTACTCAGTGAACCATTTTCGTTACCTCCCAACTACCCACTCATCAGTTTTCCATAATAATAATAAAAGTAAAAACTAAAAGACAAATTGATGGAGTGCTAAATTTGAACCATTTAAATCAATGTTGGAGCTCCGAATTTCACGACTGACAACACATCTGTATATATCCTTCTGTATTGCGGGTGTATAGGTTCTATCTCATTTTGTTAATACTTATAAATAAATTGAGTTATCGTTCTATTCATTTTTAAAGCAGGGATGATAGATCACTAAGTTTTTTTGGAAGGGGGGACGGCAAAATAATTTCTGGGAGCATTGCCCCTCAGTGTCACCTCCATGGCTACGGGCCCGTGATGCGGCCTATTAAGAAGGTAATGATGTAACCAGACTTCAGTAGCGATCCAACCTGGCTTCAGTAGTGGCCTTTTTGGGTATTGATACTGGACAAGTCTTTACATTTACCGTCACCCAAATTACCAAAAATTAGAAACTGTAGAGTGTGAAAAGGAATTGGAATGGACCTAATTGAGACTACTACTTGAGCATTTCTCATGTTTTGACTAGGAAGGAAATACTAAAGCAACAAAACACCAAACAAAGCACAGTCGTTTCAAAATGTCCTCTTGTGATACTCCATATTCCTTACCACTGGTTATCGGTAAAAAAAACGATGAGTTTCACTACAAAACTCTTTGGAGTGACTGTACAACCTATATTTTACTTTAATCTAATCTGAAAGTATGAGTACTGCACACACCTAATTTTAAGGGCAATAGCTATTACATGATAATAAGAACAAAATTAATTCAGATGCATTTTATTGAATAAAAGGAATTAATTTTGTTCTCCGTCATATTAAAAAGTTATTATTTATAATAATAAATATGTGGCGTCCATTCTAAATTAAATTATTACAAAATCGTTTCAGGCTGTATCACTCGTAGCCGACATCGGCGGCCATCTTGGACTCTTCATTGGAATATCCATAGCAACCGTAATTGAGTTACTGGAGTTTTTCTTTGACGTATTTCTAATCGGTGGAGGATGTTCCCATTGCTGCAAGAGAAACAGAACAAGACCTCCCTCACAAATTAATTCTGCGAACTCCCCGATTATACCCATTATTAACCGCAAAGATTACGACCAACAGGCGCAAGGTGTTTAGTTCATATTTCTACAGTTTGAAATGGCACTATCCAAGAGTACTTGTAAATCTTTAATGTTTCAACGTTTCCCTTCAAAATTTACATAAAATTACTTTAATTTAAATATTTAAAATATACTTTCATTATCTAAAACGTTTTTAAGATTTTAAAAATCTTTTCTTCTTTGCTTTCACACTCACAAAAATGCTTACTTATGATATATGAACCCAACTGATTATTGTTGCCAAAATTTTAGTTAATAGAGCACAAACTAAAGCTTATTTACTATTAAATATTAGTAATAATGTCGGAATTTTATGGTTTTATCATAAAAACGTAGATCACATCACCAAATTTTTAATAGTAAAACTAAAACAATTTTAGTTGGTTTATTTATTTTTTATCAGTGCATAAGTTTATTAGTTTGCATGACGTCTGACAGCACAAACTGAACTTTTTTCGGTAGACTGAGGTTGAAATGTGAAAATACAAAATAGTATAGAAAGGATATTTACATTTTAATACTTATAATAAATTTCATGAAAGCCACCGTATAAATATGATGATAATAATATAATCATTTTAGCTTTGGTATGAACAGCTTAACTACATTTCACTGCCGATAGTAATGCTATATTTCCTTTAATAATAATAATAATAATAATAATAATAATAATAATAATAATAATAATAATAATAATAAACACACACAACCCTTTAAGGACGAGTCCGCAGCATATGCGGTCACTCTTGTTACCAGAACGTATAGGTTTTATCGTTATTCAAAAATAAATATTTTAGTAACTAGTCACTGAAATGATACACAATTTGGGTTCCTTTCCCGACAACTAGATGACATCTATATATAAACACGTAGAAACATTTATAGAAACGAGGCATTGTAGTACAATTTATATTATTATTTCTGGTGGACCTTAAGGTACCATCCGTCGTTAAAGGGTTAAACTATACAAATTATTTTAGTCTTCGTATAAAAATGACTTCTATTAATATATTTGGCTTAATTACAGTGGCTTTATTTCAGAAGAGAGAGAACCTTCAACTCATTCAGTCGAAGAAAATAAAGAAATCAATAATGACGGTTTCTTCATGACTCCAGAACCCCTTTGAACGAAGGACAAACCCATTTCATCCATTATTTATTAGTAATCATTCTTCCGAATATCACTAAGATTAGAATTCTTAGTTCTGATTAGCTTCTAGTTACAGTGTAGCGTGAATATATGTTGTAAAGTTTGATTTTTGTGGTTATTATTCATACTATCGAAATAACACCACTTTCGTGTTCATTTGTATTGCGTGTAAGAAGTATCGCAAAATTCCGGGTTGAAGTGGAGCTTACCGCACTTTCTCTTTGGGGATGCCCAGATTTCTGATGCTACATCCCAGCAACTCAAATCGAAGTTTCAAGGAAGAGAAAGGAGAGTGCCCTCGAATTCCCCTTGACGTTAAAATATTTAGTAAATATTATTTACCAGGATGCAGTTAAGTTGCTCGTCAGTACCAGAAAGACCATAGCAACACGTAAGAACATTTTGAACTATGTACAGTTCAACGAAACGAGAAGTGTCCACAACCGACCCAGGATGGGAGATCTTGAATTTAAAGTTTCCTGATCGATGGATCGAACGGCGTGGGCCAATTGATTGGCCAGCGCGGTCTCCAGATACGACTCCAGCTGACTTCTTTTTGTTGGGTATAATCGTATGCGACGAAACTTCAGATTCTCTGAGCAGTCAAGATGCTATCATTGCCGCAATTCGGAGGGCTGCAGATGTTATACCAACGAGTTTGTTTATCAGTATCAGTAAGACTGTAGTTGCGCAAAGACTTGAACGGTGGACACTGAGCAGTGTTTGTAAAAAGCTTTGTTGCTATAAATACTTCATTTTTTCATATCGCCTTTCTTTTTTTTAATAAAATTTTTATTCAAATTCAAGCGCGTTTCCTTGCGTTTGACTCATCCTACAGTTCAAACTTTAATTTCTATTGTATGCTTGGAAATTTTATCAAAATAACGTACTGCATTCACTCTGACAAACGTTCTTTTCATGCCAAGCCGGTTTGAATAGTATCTACACAAGTTGAAACTGGAGAGATTCCTTCTGCCTTACCAACTTGGAGTTTTGTACATAAGCAGATAGTTAAAAAAAAAAAAGCTATTAAGCACTATTTCAAAGAAATTCCAGATTTTCTTCAAAAAGTTATCGTTACATCCTTTTGGCTTGTTCTTATCAAGTTTAGTAGTTTACTCAAAACTTCATTGCACTGTCGTTCCAGTTCGGGAAGAATTCACCATGTTCTTTCAGTAATGTTATATTGGTGAAAATGTATTTGAGACACTCTTTTGAACGACAAAAAATATTTCGCTTAAATCTGGTCTTTAAAAGCAGCGACTTTGACTTCAGTGAATACGATGATTAATTTAACTACAAATAAAATGCCAATAAACGAACTGTAAAAAAAGGTGTTTACTTAAACTTTTAATAAAATTACTATAAATCATTTTTGTTTCATTTCGATACTCGTCACTTATTCCGCTGGTGGTCGAATGGAATAACTTTAAATATCGCTAACGATATTAATCGGTTGCCCCTCAACCCCTGAATTCTGTACTGAATAAGTGTCGGTAGCCACAGATGTTCATTCGTGAATGAACAAGTAATTAAATTCCAAAGGTACGTTTCCACTGACCATCAACGATCAATAATAAATAATAAACTGTCAACAAGTGTTGAATCAACAATGTTTATGAAACAAGGTTATTGCCGATTGTTTATGGACCGTTTCCACTAAACTCGTTGTCTTGATCCATTATAGAAAAAGGACTGAGCAGCAGGTTATTTTATCTAGTGCAGCATTTGTTGTTATAAGTGGCTTAAGTGAAAGACGACGACGACGACGACCGATGATAGGGTAGAGAGTTTTCACAAAAAAGAGGAACACACGGAGCTTACAATCTTAATGAATGATTTAAGAATTCAAGATAGAATGGGATACAGGAATCTTCTTAGAAAAATAAAATATATCTTAAACAAGTTAAGTTTAACCTAAGTTTAACCTAAATATTCAAATTAGTGTCCCACAACAGAGGACGTGTTTGAAAATAATTTATAAACTCGGTTACTTTTTCGTGATACCACTCCATCACAAACTGAAACCCATTTTTAAACTGCTGCTTTTTTTTTTTTTCATTCAGAGTGATAAACACAAATCAACAAAAATAAACGTCTTTTTGTTTATTGTTTAATATTGACTGAAAAGGAAATGCCATCAACATTTTAGTGTTCATTGTTTATCATCCATGGTCAGTGGATACGTAGCTTAACGTGTCAAAGTAGCGTACCCTAACTGTAAATGTATGCAGTGCCATCTGCAGAGAGAATCAATCAATCAATCAATCTCTCCCCCCTTCGTTATACGCAATATGTCAAGGGTTCCCAACCTTGACCGACGAACCACCATGCTTTTCTAAGTAGTCGGAAAGGTTGAGGGTTGGTCATCTACAATTAATATTCCTTTTTAAATGCATTATCATTAAATAAATTATCACTTAGCAAGCTGTATATTAAAACTTCCTAGCGTACGACCTAAAAGAGCACCGGTTGTTGTAGGACATGTTCTAAGATGAGCTATTAACGACAAATAATATTTAGTTAATCTTGCGCATTTCCTCCTATCCAAGTGCAACAAGAATTACGTCAGAACATCAATGTCCTCTCTATATTTTTGACCTTGACATTTGGTGCAAGAGCCGATTCCTACTTGCGACAGATCGTCTTGTAATGAAACACGCGTATGAAGTCTCACCAATTTCAATGGTTCAAATTATAGCGTGCACCTCCAATTGATCTTTGACCTCGATGCAACTACCCGATTCTTGCTCGTAACCAGTCTTGAAATGAAGTATGAAGTTTCATCAGTTTATGTTGAGCGGTTCAAATGTTATGGCATGAACACGAAAAAGCTCCATTTGACCTCTCTCTTTGAAGAAGGAACCCCGAGTGTTGCTCGGAACACATCATCTTATGATCATTCATATATGTGAAGTTGCATTAATTTATGCTGAGCAGTTCAAAAGTTACAAACCAGACACGAAAGTTGAGTGGTTGATGGGAGTTAACCTCATTTGCAGCATCTAAGGTCACGAGACGGAGGGAACCTACAGCTTTATGTCGCTACACGAGTCGCTATATAATCTGGGTAAAGAGGACGGTCTCCCATCCTACTCTCCAGACCTAATGTCGCGTAACTTCGTTGATCGACGGAAAGCGGCATTACGACACTGGCCATGACGTAGTCCCCGAACGCGCAAGCGTGACGAACGAACGGACGGAGAAGCGCAATCCAGTATACGTTCCGCAAATTTATTTGGTCGGGGGAATAATACCAGATGCAAGACATTACACTTCTCAAGTACGAGGCATGTAACATCACGTCCTCGCTACGTACGGTCTGTTCAGTAGTTGGTTGAATGACGGTCCTCTTCATCCAGATGTACTGACTATAACATGGTTCCGATCTCAAAACCGTTAATCCCTTTCGTCATGATGCACGCCGTTATGAAGTTACACACACACACGTTTGGATACTGCAAAACCCCAGCATTTTTACGCTCAACCCTCTATCACGACCTAATAAATTTAACCAAACCTTACCTAAATTTTATCCCTTTTTCATAATAAAATATAGCATTTATAAAGATAACCACGACACTGCTAATGTCGTGATATGCACGTTCGTGTTTCTTGAAGATTGTCGCGATTCCGTAGGAAGAGAAAGCGAGCGCGCGCACAGTCTCATAGCCAGGACTTCCCAGCAGGGGGGTGGGGGGGGGGGGGGGGTCGAAATTGTAGAAAGACCGACCTTCTGGTGCAACGACCTAGTCACTCCGGAGGGGGTTTAGTTGTTTATAGTAGTTTGTGAAGTTTAAAAAAAAATGCCAAAAAGAAAATGCGTGTTTATTTTCTAAATGATGTTATATACAGGGTGTACATAAAGTCAGGATCTATTTTTGTGAAGCACTTGGAAATTATATGGAATTCAATCATAAAATGATAAAGTGGTAACATTTATTAAATAATTAAGAGTAGGATTCGACGTGACGCCCATCAGTATCCCTGCACAGCTCAAATCGTTCCGCAGCATTTCTAAACACATTCTGGAGCATTTGCGGGGTTATGTTATCTGCAGCAGTTCGTATACGTGTACGTAAGTTTTCAAGACTCGTAATCTTCGTCTGATAGACGTGCGATTTGATAAAGCCCCATGCAAAGAAATCTAAAGGGGTTAAATCTAGTGATCTTGCTGGCCAAGGTCTGATGCTTCCGCGTCCGATCCAGCGATTTGGAAAACGTCCATTTAGATAATCCTGAACAATTTTGGCATAGTGACAAGGAGCACCATCATGTTGATAGACGACGGTACTAACAATCCTATCCCCGTCGTCTATCAACATGATGGTGCTCCTTGTCACTATGCCAAAATTGTTCAGGATTATCTAAATGGACGTTTTCCAAATCGCTGGATTGGACGCGGAAGCAACAGACCTTGGCCAGCGAGATCACCAGATTTAACCCCTTTAGATTTCTTTGCATGGGGCTTTATCAAATCGCACGTCTATCAGACGAAGATTACGAGTCTTGAAAACTTACGTACACGTATACGAACTGCTGCAGATAACATAACCCCGCAAATGCTCCAGAACGATTTGAGCTGTGCAGGGATACTGATGGGTATCACGTCGAATCCTACTCTTAATTATTTAATAAATGTTACCACTTCATCATTTTATGATTGAATTCCATATAATTTCCAAGTGCTTCACAAAAATAGATCCTGACTTTATGTACACCCTGTATTATAATATCACGTAATTTATAACTATGGCTACAAAAGTGGACCTTTCCTGTCTAGGGAGGGCGTCATTCGACTCCTCCCCCCAGACGCCCCCCTGGCTACGAGCCTACACACACACAAACTGTGATAAGATGGTGAAGAGAAAGCAAGTTTTGTAAAACATTTAATAATTTACAAAAGTATCTTCATAAAATGTACAAAAATAACAAATGTCATTTCACAGCAATATAAAATATCATAACTGACAATAAAAAATAACTTGGATAAAGTGACTTCATCAGTGTAAAGCAGAGTTCCATTAACAGGATGTCGAAGAAAGTATGAGCTCAGGCTTCATTAGGACCGAGATTGACATTGTTCCTCTCCACACTCGTAACCTCAATGACGTCACTAAAAACTAAGGTCTTCGACGTTAAGTGGAGGGGGGATAATACTGCCTTGTGGGTGGCGTGTGAGAGTAAGTCCCCGAAGGTGGGGGATAAGAACCTGAAGGAGGCTGCTGCTGGTAATTTGGTGGAATGGAACTTCCGGCGGGGGTGGTAGGAGGATAATATGAAGTAGGAGGGGCACTTCCATGCGTGTAATGAGTTGGAGGAGGGCGATGCTGTGTAGTGGGGGGAGGAGGATAATGGGGTGCTCCTCCCGAAGGTGGAGGGTAGGGTGGGGGATGAGAAGCGGAGTAGTGAGTAGGGGGAGGTGCTTGAACAGTGTAGTGCGGTGGGGGAACCGAAGTGGCAGAAGTTGTAGGTACTGTGGGTGGGTAGCGACTGGGTGGGGGCTGGAAAGTAGTGGGTGGGGGTGTGGGATGAGTGGGTGCCCCGCTCTGAGGTGGAGGATGCTGCGTGGAAGTGGGAGGATAGGGATAAGAATACCTGGGAGCAGGAGCAGGAGGAGCAGCAGCAGCAGCAGCAGCAGCAGCAGCCCCTACGGCGGTGTTCGTTGATGGAGGTGGATACGACGGAGGATAACCCGTATAGCTGTAGGAATATGGGTAAGGGGTCGTTTGCGTGACCGTGGGTTCAGTCTTGGCGGGAGAGGTGGTCTTAGTTTCTTCCTTCTTCCCTTTCTTGACCGGAGGGGGCGCTGTCGAAGTAGGTGGCACTTTGGGGGCGTCGTTTCCTTTCTGTACCGAAGCGGAAGCAGTAGTAGTAGTAATAGTAGTAATAGTAGTAGTAGTAATAGTAGTAGTCTCCTGGGTTTGTCCCGTGGCACTATTACTATTACTGTTACTAGCGCCACCACCACCGGTGACACTACTGGCGACACCAGGGGCACCGGCACCACTGACAGTGGAAGGGGCAGCGGAATCAGACTTGTTGGGGGAATACAAATCCAGGACTTGATGGCAGATGTCTGTGGAGGGAACGAGATAAACGCTTGATCCAAACCTTAAACACACCTCTTGGTTATTATAATACTATTTATCTTATCTATGGAATCCTAAACCCTTTCATTATTAGTAGGTTTTCGGCACCATATTCAATTTTCAACATTTAAAGACAAATTTGGCATTCGTATTTCTATGATAAATGAAATATCTTCGAAATGGAATTATTTTCAGTATAAGAATAATGATTAAAGAACTATAAAAGTGAATTAACCTTAAAGCAAGTGCATTTTCAAGAACTTAAGCTAACGATCTTACAATGATCCCCAAAATTGCTCACAACCTTATTTCTACAGTACCAATTACAAATTAAAATGTCAATTATTGTAGAGAAGACTACCGCATTTTTGTAATAAAGATAAATTTTTAAAAAATATTCACTGAAAGTTTTAAACGTTTTATAGATGCTTTTAGAAAAAAAAAAGGTTCCATGTTTTGAAGGACGGGTAATAAGAATTAATTGCACGTAGAAACCGTATTGTAAGAAAACGTGAGGGCAAAAACCACACTTAAAGACGATACAAATTTTGCAGATACTAAAATCATTTACTAGTTTCTTAACACTGGTGTTTGGTACGAACCTTCCAGGAGTTCCATGGAGATGCCTTGAACAAACATATCCCACCACTTTTGGTGCTTTGAGGTTCTGCCTTGCCAATCATTTACTTCGAACTTGTTAAGTTTTCCAGCGAGGTACATAAGGGCAATGGCAATGATTTCTGGTTCCCATTGTAAACACAATGTAGTACAAAGACTGCAAGAATAATTAAATTAAAAACCAAAGCCCGTCTATACGAGTTCGCCGACCACATTACAATTACGGTATTTTAATAAAGTTTTCAGAATACGAAATACACAATTTGATCCCTAAACTTACACTTATGAATGAAAAAACTCCTCGTTTACAACGAATCTGATTAAAATGCATAAAAATGTACCTCCAAAGCTCACCTTAGCCAGAACAGAAACAGGGTAAGTAGTGGCCGGCTCAACCCCACCCGATATCAGCGTCAGAGACAGAATGGGACGAGGAGTGGGACAGAAACAATTATCGGAAGGCAAGAGGATGGAACTGCGACTTCGATGTAGTAGAGAGGAAAGAGCAGGTATGGGGGGGGTCCACGTGGGAAAGATAGAGGGGGAGAGGGAAGCACTCGTCCCTCCACCCCCAGCGAAGACAGGACGGGGACATCCTAAGACTAAATGGTCGAAGCAGCTAAGGACCGAAGAGGGATTGAAAAATCGGGGTGGAAGAAAACTGTCACACGCGAAGTTATTTTAAGTCCTCTAAGGTACAATAGACATCCAACGGGAGATGGCCACTTTCCGCATAAAGACCGACAACAGGAGAGGGCCGGAAAGCACCACTGCTGATGAGTACACCCAGGGAGTGGGTAGGGTTCAGCATGCACAGGGCAGAAGCAGGGGCGAAGGAATAGGCCTGAGCCATAATCCATCTATGGAAAAACTATACATACCTGTTGTACGCTTTACAGCTCACAACAAAGCCTAATTCAAACCGAGGCTTGTACAATTAGGGGGGATCGAAATTTTGTATTCTTATTCTACACACTGCTCGGAGTTTCCTTAGGCCCCTAAACAACATACTGTAATTACACCGCTATGCGCCCCCCCTACCCGTTGCATATACGCCCCCTTTTTTTAAATTGAAATGAAATTGAAACCAATTCTTTGAATAAAAAACCTGATAAATGACAAAGATTAAAGTAAATAATGATATAAGTAAAGTTAAAGTGTTTATTTATATATATATAATTGAAGCATATTAAAACCAAAATATTCACCTTAAGAAATTTAAAATCGTAAATTACTGACACCACTGGCCTTTCCATTGGAACACAGGTAGCTTTTTTCTCGACTCCAGTACATTCAAAATAAATTTATGTCTGTTTTCGTAACCAATTCTATCTTGTGATGCTTCTGTTACCACATTTACAGCATGTTCTACTCCCTGGCTGTGACAGGGAAAAGGAATAAGCTGAAGTGGTTCATTTCGAACTTTAAGATCATCATCATTTATCAAATTCTGTAAAATAGGTGGAGGGGTGATGGTTTCGTTGTCCCAGTCGATCATGTTAGGATAATCGTCTGCTTCAAAGTTCAGTGTTTTTGGCAGCTCAAAATTTCTCGCAATGGTGCTCCTAGTTCTTGCTTGAATGATGTGCTGAAGAGCCAGCTCTCTGACCTCTCTTCTTGTGTCTGTTATCATTGAGAGTAAGACATTCTCTGGGTGGGCAAAATAGGCATTATTTCTGAGGACACGCTCCATAATCATCCGATGCTTTTTATCTAAGCCTTTAAGCAAGTGCATGATATACCAAAAATTAGATGCTCCCTCATTTGCCTTTGGATGAGACTTTATCCAAAACCATCCTGGAGCGTAAACCAGCATTATAATTTTTACTAGGTCTTGGATGTTTTTGTCTGGATTCCGTGTAGAGACATATAAGCGCAGGATCCTGTTTGCTCGTGTTAGCCATCTTGCATGATGGAGGGCAACTGGGGATCTTGTGGCTAACGCTTGTGAGATGCGTCCAGATTGTATGCTAATGCACATTTCATACATATATTTTTGGTCACTGCTGAAACTTTAAACAATATCGGCCGAAACTTCTTTAATGTTGCCCTCTACAGGGGTATGATCAACTATATCCAGTTTGATCAAATCCTCTCGGAGTTTATTTCCAAGAGAACCTTTGAAGGTGTTTGATCCTGAAGTTTTTCCATCAATTGCTTCAAATACGTGTCTGAAGGGCAGTTCGTTTGCATGCAAAAGGCAAATCAGCCATTGTACCGGCCTGTCCAGATATAATTCAATCAATTTTAGCACTCCGCCAATCCTGCCAGTGTTCGCTGGGGTGCCATCGCATAGCAAAGCTTTGAGGGATTCTTTGCTATTAGAATCAACTATAATAGTTATTATTTCATCTACAATACAACAAGCAGTTCCGTTATCTGGAGCTATATGATCCATGTAAACATCACCAGATTCTTTGACTATTACATAATGTTCTTCGTACTCCATTCCCTTTTTCGTCTTAGTTTGATCTTTTCTACCATCAAATCCGATGCCTTCAATATGTGTGTTCTCTGATTTCACTTTGATTATGTTCTTTTTACTCACATGTATTCTTTCTCTTTCCACTTTTTTCCTATCCAACATATTGGTTTCGTCTAATATTCCCATATCCTTCAAAGCTGCATTTACTATAGCTGCAGTAGCTCTGTAACTTACTCGGTATCTATCTGCTGTTATTGTTAAGTTATCATAAATAATTCTGTTCTGATGGTTTTCTCTCAGCTCAAAATCCGGAACAAAGTCAATATCGTCGCTGTCATCATCAATTTCCATGCTCTCATCTTCCATAATATGTAAAGGGTCCAGTTTGCTGGTTGAGGCGACATTCATATCTAGGTTTATCTTGGCTCTTCTTTCTAATCCTTTAACTCTATCGTGAGTCCTTTTTCTTGCCGAAGTCGTTACTCTGTCGATTGGTCCTAGTTGGTTTTTTCTTTGTTTCTGCCCTACAAAAGACTCCCACTCAATCATTGGAACTCTAATATCACATCTGCAATCCGTTCGACTGATTTTTTTTATCGTAACAAGTACAAATGAAAATATCAAACATTTCATCGAATGTCTCCACCTTCTGCTGAAAACTGTTGTTTTTTTGTTTTAATGGTACTTTATTTAGCTTTGCTGCAGATTCTATCAATCGTTCAACTTTTATAGCTATTTCTTCAAATCCTATATGTGGAAAGGAAAAACTTCTCCCAAATGGCTTCCACATCTTTAGTGACAATTCTGTAACATTCTTTTGCTGTTCTAGAACCTTTCGAAATCAGTTCTTCTCGTTTTCTTACCAATAAATAATGCCTAAATACGTCAGCCTTTGAAGGAGTCATTGAAGGTGGAAAGGAAATTCTGCAGGGTGACCAAATGTTGAATTGTGCGTTTTGCTTCTTGTCGCCATGATTTCACTTATTTAGGCCTAATAGCATTAATAACAAGAAACTAATTGTTAAATTCTAGCAATTGAATCATTCAATCTGAATTTAATATAACTCATTCGGAATTAAATCATAACTCATTCAATCATAAACAATCTGAAAATAACAATCTGAAACTAAACAAAAAAACATGACAATAATTTATACAACTCATCTATCTAAATTAATCTATGTAATCTATTCAATCTATCTAAAACTCTATCTAAATAATCTATCCAAATTAATCTAATCTACTTAATAAGACTTTATATAATGCATGATTGTCACATTTGGGGTTTATATCTGTGGAGAGAGTAAAATGGGGGATGCTATGGAAGGGGTAAGGGGGGTCGCATATATTCATTTTCTTTACAAGATGTTGAGATCATCATTTCCAACTACGTGCATACTGTGGAATTGGAGAAACTCGATTTTTGATGTTTCGACCCCTCCCTATTGTACATGCCTACAATGTGGTATTGTACAGTATATGGTACCTTTATTTCATAATAATTAAATACATATTATTAATTTATTGTATTAAATAGCTACAAAATTGCCTCAGGATTGGCGACAAAGCCTATTGGGAATGGAAAAAATTGCCATATATAGAACTAAATATGTAGGCATTGGGCCTACATAACAAAAAGACGTATTTTTTCGTATCAAAATTTTCTATCGCTGATTCATGAAAATTACTTGAGAGAAGAAATAATGAAAATACAAAAATAAGACTGCAAAATAAGCGAATTTAAGAAGAAAAAAATTTATATTAGTTCAGCCAGAGCTGTCTAGGGACGAGCATTAACGTAGGCAAGGAAGGCGTGTTTAATCTTTCTACAAGTTCTGAGTGAAAAACTAATAAAATAAAACTAACACAAAAGGAGAGGCCTAACTCGTTGCGTAACCCTATCGCCTACGTCAAGAGAGAGGCGTGACAAGCAACCGCGCGCCCTACAACCAGAAGCGAGATCCAACGAAATAATAAGGTTTGGTAGTTTCCTTTTTTACCATTAGGCAGCGCTAAAAACCAAAGGCAAATAAAATTCAACATTAACCAAAAAAATAAAAAATACTTAAGTTTTTTGAAGACCTCCACAAACAATTTTTTAACGAAAAGACGTAGGGTTTTTGCCGTCGATTCAGCGACAAGATCTGGCGGAAATTTTCACCAGATTGCCCAGTTGATAGCAATCAACCCATAACCCTATATAGTTTTTTCAAACCAACTTACTTTGGACCAGGGATTTCAGAAAATAGATATGGACTTCTGGACCACCCTGTATACTAATCAGAGAAACCCATTATATACACACATGCCTATTTTATTGACGACGTACTTCTATTGCGATATTTTAATAAATACATATAGATAAAGCCTACAATCTCTCTCTCTCTGATTCTACTGATGTTCCTTCAAGACAACATGTCACCGAAAATCAGATTCAGAATAAAAATCTTCGTTTTTATTTTTAATTACTTTTCTCGCTGCATTCCCTATGGTTACAGTGTTGTATACAGATGTCTTCAAATATACATATACCACGTTACTTTGAACTATTTTCCATTTTCATTTTTTTTAGCGCATTCCCGAAGCAAAAATTTGGAAATTCACTTTATATGCTTCCTCCAAACCCATAAATGCCATATACAGCTTTTTCCTTATTTACAATTAGTTTTTCAATCAGCTGTCTCACTGCAAACGCCTGATCAACACATTATATGCTTTCCCTAAAGCCGCCTTGCTCATCCGCAAGCAACGGATCCACAATATTTTTCAGTCTATCAACAATTCCATATACTTTTCCAGTTATACATGAAAGGCTTGTATCCCAATAATTTTTACATTCACTTCTTTTACCCTTACTTTCATATAGTTGTACAATTACGGCTGATGTCCAATCACCCAGAACACGCTCACTTTCCCACGCTTTATGACGTATCTTCACGCCCATTCAAGCACCATTCTACCTCCATATTTAATTATTTCATTACATATCTCATCAATTCCTGTTGGCTTTCCTTCTTTAGTTTGCATACTGTTCATTCAACTACGTCTAATTTGATGTCTTCCATTACTTGGTATACATCGACGCAAAACCAACGACATTCTCACGGAACGTGTTCGAACCTAAGTGTGAATTTCTTAAATGTCTCTGGATTGGAATGTTTCCTTACTCGCTTTTAGTAAATGTAATAATGGAAGTAATTAATGTGGAAATAAATATATGCAGTAATTATGTCAAACATTAGGATCTGTATGTATAGAACAAGAAGATATTTTTAATTTGTGGAAATGTAGTTATAAGCTGACCCTGTAATAAAATGCCCTTCTGGTTTCGGGAGAACGATATCTAACCTAGGTGCGAATTTCTCAATGGTCTCTGGATTATTTCCTAATCGCCTTTTTTCATTCGTTTTCGGTTAATAAACAACAATGTAATAACCAATGTAATAATAAATTTATAATTTCTGTAATTAATAATTATGCAATATTAAATGTAATTTATTTAATTATAAATGTAATAATTATGTAAAAATAATAGAATCTGTATGTTTAGAACAGGAAGATAGTTTTTAAAATTTGTGCGAATGTACTTAATGAAAATGCCCCTCCTGTCTCGAGAGAATGGAATCCAACCTAGGTGCGAATTTCTTAACGGTCGATCCCTGAACTGTTTTTCCCTCTTGTTTTGTTTCATTTGTGTTTCTGTATCCACCCGAGGAGGATGCCAGTGGGCGTCGAAACTGTCGTGGAAATAAACTCTGTCTATTAGAGTGGGTTTTTATTCTCATATTTTGACCTTCACGTAAAAAAGTGAAGTTTTTTGCATTGACATTCTCACTTGTTTCCGGTTCATCTACTTACCCACCACCAAACAACTTTACTTCGCACATTACATTCATATGGTCTGACAAACCTTCACTCGACCCCCAAACAGCTTTTTTTCATTACATACATCCCTCAGCATATCTTCATGAACACCATCAATCGTACTCTCCTCTCTTTCAATCTCTGCATATATACCATATGTAGCTATGGATGTCCTTGTGTTGGAAGTATATATTCGTAACATACATACTCCTTCCACACAAAATTCTTTCATTCTATCGCCACTGTCATTCACTCCAGGCACATCCATGCTTCCCAATCACTCCATGCTCAGGACTATCTTCCATCTTCCCATTCAGATCACCCATTACAACCACTCTTACACATTCCCCAGTGCTTCCAACTACATCACTTAATGCATTTCAGAAGTTATCCTTCTCTTCTACACATTTATCATCACATGGTGCATATCGTACAATTATTGCTATTTTCACTCTTAAACTTAACATAGACACCTCTATCAACAACACATTTCCACTCCTTCGTATGTTTATGCCACTCATCTTTCATTAGCAAAGAAACACCCTTCTAACCCCTTCCTCCCTACCCTATTTCACACCTCTAATTCCTTCCTATCTCACTTTCAGCTTCGTCTCGCACAAACCAAGCAAGTCAAACGTTCGTCCCGACAAATCTTGGCTCCTTGCAGCTTTATTTATACCTCTACTATTTCAGTGACATACGAACTCATAAAACACGTGCGAAGGCAGCATTGACGGGCGCGCTATTCAAGTTCGAATATATACCTCGTTAACCTCGATGCTGTTCCGTGTTGGTCTCTTCACACGAAGGTCAAGCTGGTGGCCCCACCTCTAGGTCTGGCTTGGTGGAGGAGCGAGTTGCTTTCTTGCGCTCTCCACCGTACATAGCCAGGTACACCCTGCGGTACTTTTCCTGTTATCCCGGACCCCAGACTTTTTGCCAGACTTCAATTTTGACACACATTTCCGTTAAAACTAACGAAAATATCACGACTTAACCTAACCAATTATCAAGGGCGTACAGTTTACCTAACCGGGCATTCAATTAACCTAACCTTACCAACTAATTAGGTTAAGTCGTGATATTTCGGTTAGTTTTAACGAAAATATTGTCAAAATTGAAGTCTGGCAACTGGCAAAAAGTCTGGGTTCCGGGATAACAGGAAAGTACCCACCCGACTCATCTGGTACCGTCCTGAGCCACTAAAAATTGCCTCGTGGGTTAGTGGTTCGCCATCACTGTTTAGATGCACTGGAAGGCAATGACAACTACGATGTCATATACACAGATTTTGCTAAAGCTTTCGACAAATGTGATCATGGTACAATAGGACATAAAATGAAATATATGGGAATAACAGGCAAAGTGGGAAAATGGATCTACAACTTCCTCAGAGAACGTCTACAGGTCGTCAAAATTCAAGGTATATCATTATTAGAATCGGAAGTACGCAGCTCAGTACCACAAGAGACAGTACTGGCCCCACTCCTTTTCATTACCATGCTAACAGGCATAGACAGCAGAGTAAACAGCAACAGTATAGTAACATCCTTTGCAGACGATACAAAGATCAGCAGAAAAATCAGTGATGTAAATGAAGTGGAGGTCTTGCAGAGGGACACGAACAAAATACAGTATACAAATAGTCAGAAGACAACATGACATTTAACACCGAGAAATTTCAGCTCTTGAGATATGGTAGAAATGAGGAACTTAAACAGACTGCATATTATGCTCCAGATAAACAGGAAATTCAGAGAAGCACGAAAGCGATTGATCTTTGGGTAATAATGACCGATGATGCGAAATTCGAAACACAAAATCGATAGCGATTTACTTACGAACGCTCAAAAAAAGGACAGTAATGATTTCCCTGCTAAAAACACTGATTGTACCAAAATTTGAATACTGCTCAGTTTTGATGTCACCATATAAAAGAAACTAATAAACGAAGAAACGCACACACATTTCACAGCCAGGATTATGCTTATGTAGAATCATATGCTTAAGTATTCATTAAATGTATGCCTTCTATTATATTGTTATTGAATTTTACCCTTTTTACTACGTTTTCACTGAAATAAATAGGGACTTCATAACCACCCTGTATTGTCTTTTAATGTTGTTATCATATTTCTTGATATCTCGATTAAGTTGTGGTCTGAGATAATGGTTGGGGTTATTTTTATATCAGCAATCAAGTTCGTGTTATTCGTGAATACGAGATCTAGGCAGTTACTTTTTCTGGTATTTTCCGTTATCTCCTGTGTCAGCGTAAACTCATTTGTGAGAGCCATCAACGTTTTTGATTGCTCCTGGTCTTCTCTTGTGCCCCCCTTGTCTTGGTGTATAATATATTCCTATTCACCTTTTTGTATTTCATAAATGGAAGTTAAAGTCTCCGCAAATCATTATATTGGGGGATGGAGGGTTTATGGCCTTTATTAGCTTTCTGATGTCATCAATGGCCTCCGAGAATTTTTCGGTTGGAGTGTTTGGAGGTCTATAGATGACTATTAGTACCACGTTTAGTTTTTCTATTTTCACTGCTAGGAGTTCCACAAAGCTGTTTGATTTACTTATCATCATCTCTGTCATATGACTTTCATGTACATATATAGCACAGCCACCTTTACGTCTCGTTGTTCTATCCGCTCTTAGTAAGTTGAAGCCCTCTATATTTAACTCTTCTTATCAATACAATGTTCGCAGTATTCACAATATCCTTGGCAATCCTTAAGATGAGTTTCTGTGAGGCATGCGATGTCTGCCCTTGTTTCGTCCATAAATCCTTTCAGGTACGAAACTTTGTTAAGTGATTGGTTTGGTCTTATTCCTTGAATATTAGCCAGGACAATATTTATGTTTTGTTTTTCGTTACCCCTTGTGCATTTTAAGTTCGTTTTCCTTCGATATCGCTCGTTTCGTTGCCCTCTGATCCTCCGAGAGAGATCCGTTTCCAGCTACCTGTTCTGGTAGCTTCTTGCCCGGATGCGTTGGATGACATTTAGCGGCCGTATCGTGTCTGCGATATTGAAAAAAAAATTTCTTCGCTTATTGTGTTCCTAGAGTTATTGTTATTCCTACTGTCATTTAAACTTTGTCCTTTTTCTTTGCGTCCGTCGGGAGATGTTGATAGTAGTATTTTTTCCCGTATTTGCAGGTTCCATATTTTGTGCAAGTCCTGCAGATGTCCGGGTGGTAGAATTTGCATCTGTCTCCAAATTTACAATGACCATTATTACAGAAGAAATTGCATGCATATTGGGGGATGTTCATATATACACATTGTCCTCTTTTAAATCTGCAATTATCTTTTATATAATATATGCATATAATTCCTTCCCCATATTTACTTGTGGCCTTTGTTTTCTTAATTACCCTCTTGTCTTTTCCTATTTGTGTTAATGTCCTTCGTTGCCCATATACTATCTGTTGTCTTTCTACTCTCTTTTAACTGCATGGTTTCGGCCTCGTTGTGCGACAGTATTCGATTTTTTTCTACTTCGCCTTTCTTCATTTCTTCTGTTTTCCTCTGTTCTTTATTCACACTTTCCTCTTTCATTTCTTCTCGTAGTCTCTTTCTGCTTTGAATACTGTACTGTAGAAGAGTTTATTTCGGTCATGAAGCTTTCGCATAAAAATTTTATCCCATTAAGTTGCTTCACATTCATTATAAGGGAGATTTTTTCATCTTCCCATTCTAGGCATCTAAAATCAAAAAGCAGCTGACGAAAATCACACCTCATCGCCTTTGTCTCATCTGTTGCAGATACCAGTGTGTTGCAGGAATTTATTTACCATATATATATATATTATTTTTTTTTTTACTTAGTTGCTTAACCGCCGATGCGTACCTAGAGTGGTACATATCTCGGCGAGACACGAGGGTGGGTAATGACTCTGGGGTGGGGGTATTAGACTGAGGGAGCGAGAAGGTTAAGTTATTGAATATGTGGGAGGGGGGGGGGTATGAATTTAGATGCGATGAAGTAACTGGGAGAGGTATGAGAAAATCGCTTCCGCTGAGAAGTGGGGGCCTTCAGCGAGTATGGACTGGAGATGTACGGACGTGGGGATGCGGGACAGGTAAGGGAAACAGCTGTGGCGGAGGCCAGACAGATCGGGCATTCGACCAGGAGGTGGACGACAGTGATGGGGGTATGGCAGGTGGGGCAGAGCGGGGCTGGCAATTTAGCCATAAGGTGACCGTGTGCGCTTCATGTGTGGCCTAGGCGGAGACGGGCTAGAACCACCTCTTTATGACGGGACCTATGAAACGAGGAAGCCCAATAGCCAAGTTGAGGTTTTATCCGCTGGAATTTGTTGCGTACAGCCTGGTCCCACTCCCGCTGCCAGATGGAATGGAAGTGGGAGCGGAGAGTCGGGAAAAAATCCGTGAAAGGGTGGGGCCGTTAAGAAGTGGAAGGTTTGTTGGATGGTGCGGACAAGTGGGTGAGGGGGGTTAAATTTTTCAAGGGAAAGTAGTGCGCTTTAGGAATCTGAGTAGATGACATACGAGTTGGCGGAGTGGGTGCTTATAATGTCGAGGGCTTCCAGAATAGCGAAGAGTTCAGCCAAAAAGACGGAGGCTTCACGGGGAAGGGGAACGGCTCTAGAGAGCGGTTGGGTCACCATCACCGCTGAGGCAGCCGCACCAACCACTGATCAGGAACCATCCGTATAGATGGGAACAGCGTTCAGGTGTCGGGTCACGTGTTTCTGGAAAAGCGACTTATATACCGAAGCGGTCGTGGTAGCTTTCGGCAGGGCACGTAAGTCCCCGCAAAACTTGATAGGGGTGAGGAGTTAGGGAGGATGAATATGATACGAGATGAGGGTGACTGAGGGAGGGGGCATGTTGGAAAGAGCGGACTGCTTCCGTGAAATGCCAGCTCTGACCCCGGGGTGGAGGTTCTAAAATTGCCGCGCACAGAAGTGACGAGGGCAGCCTCTGCGCGCGAAGGTAGGTTCTCATGAGGAGCAGACCCCGTCGGTGGATGAGAGGGAGGTAGTTACATTCCGTCTGGAAGCTGGGGAGGATCGGAAGGCACCGGTGAAGAGGCGGAGGCCCCTGTTAAGCACCGGGTCCAAGATTCGGAAGGAAGTGCTGGAGGCAGATCTGTATACAACACTCCCGTAGTCCAGCTCTGACTGGACCACAGAAGTGCAAAGACAGGAGCGAGCATCGGTCAGCGCCCCACGTCGCGTGGAAAGGTGGTCTAGGAGAGCGAGGGGACGCTGGAGTGCGCGTTTCAGGTGCCTGAGGTGGGGAACCCAGTTGAGCCGTCGGTCGAAGGTCATGCCCAGAAACCGCGCAGTGGGCACTACTTCGAGGGGCTCGCCGTATAGCGTGACCGAGGGGGAAGGTATGGCTGTGGATCTTTTTCTGCCGAAGACCGTGCTTTTGATTTTAGAGGTGGACAGGCGGAAACCAACTGATGTCGCCCACCTCTCCACCCGATGGATGGCGAGCTGAATTTGTCGTTGACGACGAGCAGTTCCCGCCCCACGAACCATATCGCGAGGTCGTCTGCGTAGATGGAGGAACGGACGGTGGGTAGAAGGGATTGTGCTACTGTGTTCATGACTAACGAAAAGCATGACACTGAGGATGCTTCCCTGTGGGACCCCGTCCTCTTGCTCAGAGGTGTCAGAGAGGGCCGAGCCCACCCGTACTTTAAAGGTCCGACAGGAGAGGAAGCCCCTCATGAAGGTCGGCAGGGGTCCGACGAAACCCAAGTTTTGGAGCTCACTGAGGATTATACGTCGATGGGTGGTGTCGTAAGCCTTCTGGATGTCGAAAAAAGTGGACAAGACAAACTGTCCCCTATTGAAGGCGTTCTGAATATCTCGGCTGAGGAGCAGGAGGGGGTCTGTAGTGGAGCGAAACTGTTTGAAGCCAGACTGGGTAGCCGGGAGGGAGTCATTGCTTTCAAGGAGAAAGGAGAGTTGCGCCGCGATCATTTTCTCAAAGATTTTACAGGCACAGCATGTTAAAGCAATTGGTCTATAATTAGTGGGGTCATGGGGTTCTTTGCTGAGTTTGGGGATTGGTATTACGTGGGCCTCTTTCCACCTACAGGGGAAAGTACCCTCAATCCATATACGGTTGTAGAAATCGAGTAGGAACAGTTGCATAGTAAGATGGATGTGTTGGATCATACAGTAGGGGATGCTGTCCGGGTCGAGGGAAAGAGAGCGTCTAGAGGCCAGTGCTGCCTGTAGCTCTCGCATGGTGAACAGCCGATTGTAAGAGTTGCCGAGGGATGGTGAGCAGCTCCTGTTAGGGGCCAGCGCGTGGGGGCTGTCTGTGGAGACGGCAGCGAAGGTAGATGCGAGAAGATTCGCCACCGACCTAGGGTCATAGAGAAGCCCGTCATTAATTCGGAGGACCGGGGATCGGGAAGGAGCATGTCGTCTCTCGACACTCCGCACCTTCTTCCAGATGGTAGCCGACGGTGTGGAGGTGATACCTGATACAAAGATGCGCCAGGAAGCTCGGCGCGCGGTCTTCATCGCACGGAGAGCAACGGCTCTGGCCCGCTGCCATCTCCATGCGATGGGCAGAGGTTCGCGTACGATAAAATCGTTGGGTAGCCCTCTTCTTGGCTCGAGTAGCCTCCGCACACTCTGAGTCCCACCAGGGTATACGTCGGGCTCGGGGGTAGGCAGAAGATCGTGGAATACTGGTGCTTGCTGCCGCGACAACTGTCGCCTCAAAGTACGCAATGCATTCATCGGAGGATGGAAAGTGGGCCGTCGTACAACGTGTGGAAGTGTTGTTCCGGAAAAGTGGCCAATTAGCTCTGGCCGTTATCCACTTCTCCGGTATCGGAACGGTTTGGTCGTGCCGATTTAGTGAGGCAAACATGGAAGTGGTCACTGCCGTGGTCATCCCGAAGCACCTGCCAGGTGAAGTCCAGGAGGCCGTCCGTCGAGATGAACGATAGATCTATACAGGACGAGGTGCATCTGGTGGCGTGGTAGTGTGTGGGAGAGCCGTCGTTGAGGCACTCGAAGGAGAGTTCTGCCATGAGGGTAATCAGGGTCGGAGCCACAAAAGTGGAGGTCGTATCACCCCACAAGGGGTGGCGACTATTGAAATCGCCCAAGAGTAGGAAGGGCCTGGGGAGTTGTTGAACAACCTCAACGAGGTCATCGCGGGAAACTTGGGAATGAGGGGGGAGGTAGATCGAGCAGACTGTGTATTGCTTGTCCAAGAAAATCCTGGCAGCAACCACCTGTAACGGGGATCTAATAGGGAGGTTATGAAAGGAGACTGTCCGGTGGACGAGGATGGCAGCCCCCCTTCGTGTGCAGGTAGGAGACGGAGAGGCAATGCTAAAATATCATACCGGACGAGCAAAGGCAATCAGGGAATTTAGGCCTTCGTAATTTGCGAAGATTCCCCTACAGTTCCATTGTAGGATCGTCGCTTTCGGAGGGTTCATTGTTGGACGAGGGAGAAGTGGAGAAGGTGAAGGTGAAGGTGAAGGTGAAGGTGCTAGGGAGTTAGACTGGATGAAGATCTAGGTCCATGATGGCAGGGGGTAAGTCGGGGGCTTGTCGGGTCACCTGCCGTTCACCAGAGGGAATCGGCTGACCCGCCAAACCCTTGTGGGACTGTGGGGCCGAGTCGACCGAACGGGACCGGAGACGTGGATCGCGGCAGCCCGGGGACCGACGCGGGCCCAGAGGGTGGGGAGTCTCTAGGCAGGGTTCAGTGGTCGTGCAATGGGGAAGGGTTCCGTTGTCCAAATTGGCACCTCCCTGTTTGTCTGTGGCTTCTCGGAACACCCGGGGTGACGACAGGGGGTACCAGTAAAACTGGGCGGGTGGGGGTGGAGGACAAAGTCTGGATGGCCGATGAGGGAAGAGCCGGAGGTATGAGAGAGGCCGGGTCAGTGGGGGTACAAGGGGATGAGCCAGGGTGCTCCCGTGGTGGGGTGAAGAAGATGGCACCAGGGTGTAAGGGCAGATCCATGAGGCTCGAGGGTGCGGCCGAAGGTACTCTGGTCACACCATGTAGGCGTGCCAGTGCCACGTCCACTGGATCCTCAGGTGTGGGGTGATCTGCCCCGTGTCTCGCCCTAGGTGGTGGTTCGTACACGTCAGCAACGACTGTCAACTTCTGCAGGGGCGAGTGCGAGGGTGAGAGGGTCATCGTAGGCGAGGTTAAGGGTGTAGGTGCTCGAGTTCTTTTAGATTTAGGAGAAGAGAGGGAGGATTGTTGGATGGTCGGTGGGTCTGGGGACTCACTCCGGCGTCTCCGCCTCGTTGATTTATCCCAGGAGCTAGGTTTGAGTATGTTCTCGGAGTGCGGTGAACGCGGGGTCCCTAGGAGACGGGAGCCGAGAGTCCCGATTCCAGAGGTCTGGGAAGTGTGTAGCTTTGGAGATTCACTGTGAGTAGGCGTGGTAGGGGGACAGGCGGCTGCCGGGCCCGGCGTGGGGTCCGATCGGAAGGGGAGACGAGTAGTCGATGAAGGTTTGAGTGGCGGATCCGGACGGCGAATCGAGGGAACTGAGCCGAGGGCTGCAGCATAAGAGAGACCCGGCCTCACCTCCCGACTCCGCACCCTGTCTCGCGCCTCTCGGAGGCTAATGAACTCCGCTACCTGCAGGCCCCGAATCTCCTCCTCGAACCTGAAGAACAGGCATTCGCGAGATGAAGAGGGGTGTGCACCGTGACAATTGGAGCATTTGGGTGTGTTGGGGCACTTGTCTGGGTGAGCGATTTGTCTGGGTGAGCGATTTGTCTGGGTGAGCGATTTGTCCGCAACGGACACACAGTTGGTGCGGCTGCCGACAAACTGAGCTAACGTGTCCAAACTTGTTGCATTTAAAGCAACGGGTCGGGTCGGGGATGTATGAGCAGACAGAGAACTCGCAAGACATGCAGTCTCCCATACCATATGGTCAGGAGGGACTAAAGTATTGAAGGTAAGAAGTAGACGCGGGGTGGAGGAGGGGGCGCCTCCCTGTCGGGATGTGAAGCGATGGATCTTAGTGACACCCTGGGGTGCGAGATCCTCCAGGAGCTCGTTCACTGTGATCGACATTAGGCGTGTGGCGTAAATAGTGCCCTGACTCTGGTTCAGGCGAGTGTGTGGGGAAACGGACACCGAGCACCCAAGGACCTCGGTGAGGGAGAGTAGGGCTTTCGTCTCTGCGGCTGAGAGTGATTTTATGGAGGGAGCCATCCCTCTGTGGTCGTACATCATAGCGGCTGGAGTTGCTGCGAGCTCGGATCGCCTGGAACGTCTGTTCAGAGTTGGACAGGAGGGGCCCAGAGGTAGGCCGGATCACTAGGAATTTGTGGATACTTGGAAGGGATAGGGAGGCTGTAGAATCGAAGTGGACTGGGATATCCAACGGTCGATATGAAGGTCGTGAGTGCCGACTTCCCCGTCCGCCGCGGGGAGGCAGGCCGACGGCGGGTGAGGGGGGCATACGGGGAAAGCAAGAAGCTGGGTTTTGGGGGCAAGTCTTGGATAGAACCTGACTTGCCCGAAGGCGGCTGAGGTGGGCTGGTGCGAGACCCCTGCTCCAGAGGGTGTATGTCCAAGGGCATATTCAAGATACAGGCTGGGGTCGGCAACGGAAAAGGAGTGCGCAATCGAGGGGCTGGTTGCCCACCACCCGAGTGTCGAGAGGAGAAGCAGGCCGAGGAGGAGAAGCAGGCCGAGGAGGAGAAGCAGGCCGAGGAGGAGAAGCAGGCCGAGGAGGAGAAGCAGGCCGAGGAGGAGAAGCAGGCCGAGGAGGAGAAGCAGGCCGAGGAGGAGAAGCAGGCCGAGGAGGAGAAGCAGGCCGAGGAGGAGAAGCAGGCCGAGGAGGAGAAGCAGGCCGAGGAGGAGAAGCAGGCCGAGGAGAAAGAAGCTTCATCCCCCGCGCGCATCCAGCCATCACCGACTCCAGCAAGGGAAAGGCGAATCGTGGGCACACTCGGTCCCACCGTCAATAGATGTCATGCAGGGGAAATACAGGGTGGGGCACGGGAATCAAGTGTTTTTTGAATAGCTAGTAATCGGCCATTAGGAATGGGAGGGGCGTGCGGTAGGTAGCATTCCATTCCTGGGTTCATAGCATTTAACTTTAACACTCACCTTTATCTTTCAGGTGCCATCATGGAGCAGTGGACGTTAGAACACCGCATGTTCGCGTATGATCATTTTGTTAGGAGTGGCGAGTCAGTGACAGCAGTTCAGCGTGCGTTTCGCCGCAGATTCAACATTCATCGAAATGACTCTGTTCCCGCTCGTGACACAATCTTACGTTGGGTTAACAATCTTCGAACAGGAGGCTCAATAATGAAAACAAAACCGAAGGGGCCGCAACGCACTGTGCGTACTCCAGAGAACGTTGAAAGGGTCAGACAGCGATGTTGCAAAGCCCAGGCCGCTCTGCTCTGAGACATTCAGCTGCACTCGGAATCAGCAATCGTACTGTTAGACGGATTTTGCATGAAGAATTACATTTTCACCCATACAAGTTAGCGATGGTGCAGGAATTGAATGTAAACGATTGCCCCCAACGACTGAATTTTGCACAGGAAATGCTTGCACTTTATGAGCAGAATGAAAACATGATGGTGGTAATGAGTGATGAAGCCCATTTCCACCTTAATGGGGCCGTCAACAATCAAAACTGTCGGTATTGGGCTGCTGAAAATCCGCGACAACTCCATGAAAAACCGCTGCATAGCCCTAAGGTTACAGTTTGGTGCGCGGTGGGAAAGTTTGGCGTCATCGGTCCCTATTTCTTCGAACAAAATGGGGTTACCGTTACCATAACATCTGGGCGTTACATTGAGATGGTGAACACCTTTTTCATCCCTGAGTTACGAAGAAGGCGTATTGCTCGTCGACATTTGTGGTTTCAGCAAGATGGGGCCACGCCACACACCGCCAGAGCGTCAATGGCTGTTCTTCGCCCCCCTGTTTCCCAACCATCTCATTTCGAGATTTGGTGACATTGCATGGCCCCCTCGGTCCCCTGACTTGTCCACATGTGACTTCTTTCTATGGGGGTACCTCAAGTCACGTGTCTACGAGGACAAGCCCCGTACATTAGATGCATTGAAGGAAGCGATCCGTCAACAAATCATCCAAATCAACAGAGACCTGCTGGGAAGAGTGGAGGCCAATTTTCGTAAACGCCTTCGACAATGCGTCGACGGCCAAGGACATCATATGCCAGATATAATTTTCGGTACATGATTATTATGACATTTATTTTTGTAAAGAAAATATATTGGTAGAACAACATTCGTAAGAACATAGCATTTCATATCATTTTCCTGATTATTCCAAAAACACTTGGTTCCCGTGCCCCACCCTGTACAACCGTACCCAGTCCACGTGCCGAAAAGGCGGCCACCCTCATCCAACGCGCGGTGACAGATGGCAGGAACAGGGCTTGGGTTTGGTTTAAGAGCGACAAGGGTGAAGGACAACCACCTCCCTCACCCAAGGTCCGAGGAAAGAGTCAAGTCAAGGTCCAAAACAAAGCCAAATGGAAAAAACTAGAAGAGTCGGGGAAAGGAGGAGAAGGAGGAGAGGAAAAAAAATAAATAGGCAGGAGATCATCCAGGTCCCCAAGCAGGTCTAATGGTCCACGAAGGCAGAGAAACCCCTTACATCGAAGGAAGATGCATTCCCACATTGGCCACAGAGGGACACGCCCTGTAGCTCCGGACAAAGTAAAGGGGTATATATATATATAGCCAACGGCTAACGGCCCAAAGACCTAAGACCTAAGAAACACGAAGGGAGTTGCAGTGGAAATCTTCAAAAGAAGACTAGACACCTGGCTCAGAACAATCTCCGATGAGCCGGGCATACCTGGCTATGTGAGGTGGAGCGCGCAAGAATCCCACTCACTACTTCACCAGGCCAACTCGAGAGGAGGGGCGACAAGCTTGACCTTCGCGAAATAAGAAATCATCGCGCGGAACCTTTGTAAAGTTATATATATACAGGGTGTCCCAAAAAAAATATATATACTCTTTATAGCATCATATATTTTATAATTTAAAAAAACAAAAAAACAATATATTGTTATAGCAATTGCCAATGAAAGGTAAATTAGTGATCTAAGTGATCAAAATGTTATAGCGAGTTGTTTGCATATAAAATTTAATTAACTACGCCAAGTGTCAAAATGTTCTCTGGTGGCATGAATGCACTTTTGAATGCGTCGACTAACTGATTCGCAGACATGGACTAATGTGGATGCTGTGATGGTCCCGCACTTTTCTCTAATTGCATCCTTAAGGTGTTCGAGTGTTGCAGGTCTTGTACCATAAACTGCATCCTTCAGGTAGCCCCACAAGTAAAAATCAAGTGGAGTCAAGTCCGGTGAACGTCGAGGATACTCAACGCTTCCTCTTCATCCTATCCAACGGTTAGGCAACGTTTCATCGAGGTACCTTCTGGCATCACAATGATAATGAGGGGGGGTCTCCATCTTGTTGAAAGTAAAAGTCGTCGTTTCCAAACAACTTCCGAACTGCAGGTATAATTTCTGTCCGCAGCATGTCGAGATATGCGGCACTGGTAACTGTCCCATTAAAGAAAAATGGTCCAACCAAACCCCTGGATGATAAACCACACCATGCTGTTAATCCTGGTAAATTAACATGTTTATCCACATAAACGTGTGGATTATCAAGTGACCAGTACCTGCAGTTGTGTCGATTTACTGTGCCATTCATCTTGAAGGTAGCTTCATCAGACCACATGATTTTGTTGTATTGAAAGTGCATTCATGCTGCCGGAGAACATTTTGAGCACTTGGCATAGTTAATTAAATTTTATATGCAAACAACTCGCTATAACATTTTGATCACTTAGATTACTAATTTACCTTTCATTGGCAATTGCTATAACAATATATTGTTTGGTTTTTTAAATTATAAAATATATGATGCTATAAAGAGTATATAGTTTTTTTGGGGACACCCTATATATATCCCTCCCCCTCTCCCAGCTAAAATCACATATCACTCAGTTACAAGTTAAAAATCGAATCGGCGATAACAACAATTTTACTATTATCATCACGAACCAAATTAAAAACTTTTTAAGCTGACGTCTTACCCATCATTGACGAATGTCCAAGCCATTTGAACCATACTCTGTAATTTCTTCTTGTCTCCTGAAAAACAAAATTGATGGATCATCAACAATGATTCATTATATTACATTTCATCTGGAAAACAAAGCCACTGGGGCCAATCGAGGTAATCCAAGTCATGAGCTACATTTGAATAATACAATCTTACAAAATGTCAATCTAAATCAGCTAATTAACAAACTATTAACTACCACCAAAGTAGCCTACATAACTTAAGCTAAGAATATACACTAGATACAATCTACAAACTCACTCACTCTCATGAAAATAACCTTTAGTTTGATTTGGTTTAGTTTTTGCTTCCACCCAAATTGTTCATTCTGATGAAGGTCAAGCTTTTCACTCCATCTTAGACTAGGGTTGCCAGATGTCCCACATTTGATCCAAAAATCATGTGTCCCACTTTGTATTCAAAATATCCCACAAAAAATATTTTTTAAGCAAATTTTTTCAGGATGAATTGATTTAGAGTTTTCTAAAATTATGTAGGATCCTGTAGAGTAATGTTGAATGTTCTAGAACATCCTAGAAATTACAATGGTTATAAAATTTTGCGTTTGGCCACGAGTTGGCAGTTTTTCGGCTGTAGTTATATTGCAAGCTTTGAAGTAGTGTGACTCCTACGATTGCTTGACCATACAACTTGAGATTGTGTAATTCAAATAAAATCTATTTACTTTTCATAAGAAATCATTCAGGTGTAAATTGCTGTATTTGTGTGAAACTTTTGTGTGAAAGAGGAACATATACACACACACGATTTTATTTACAAGATTTAGAATATTTTTTTAAATTAATTATTTACAATCATGTATTTTTTATTTATTATTATTATATTATTATTATTATTATTTTTAGAATTTTTCCCCTAGCAAAATGGCTAGTTCAGAGACTTCCTAAAACACAAAAATGTGTCGTGACTTTCAACAAAGATGAACAAAAACTTTTGATTGGATTCAGCATGGTAGAGATCAGTTCACTGCAAGATGCAAGACATGCAACAATCACCCATTTACAATAAATCATGGTGGTGAAAATGATATAATGCAACACGCGAAGTCCAAAGCACACATTAAAAATGTGAAGGCATTGGCAAACTCATGAACACTCACTGATTTTTTTGTGAAAAAGGATTCCCAAAACGAAAATGAAATGGCTCTCGCTGAAGCATCTTACTGCTACCACGCCGTTTATCATTCACATAGTTACAACTCGGCTGGATGTGGGAGCAGTTTGTTTAAAGTTTAGAGATTCCAAAATTGCTGTTAAATTTTCTTGTGGACAGACAAAGCTATCATCAATCATCACAAACGTTTTGGCTCCACATTCTAAGGAGCTTGTACTTAAATCCTTGGGCGGTAATCATGCATTTTCTCTCTGTACTGATGCTTCCAACAAAGGAAACAAAATCCTTCCTTTAGTTCCACGATATTTTGATACTTTACAAGGAATCAGAATGCCCTTATTATCGTTCTTTTCTTTGGATTCCGAGGACTCGGCCACAATTTTTGCAGCAGTTCAGCAAAGGTTAGAAACAAATGGATTGTCACTCAAGCAAGTGGTGGCTTATGGAGCAGATAATGTCAATATAAACTATGGGAATAAAAATAGTGCCTTCACAGTAGTTCCTTCACAGCATTGCAGAGCCATAATCAACACCTCGTCAAAGCTGGTTGTAACTTGCACAAAATACACAATGCTATTAAAACAGCATGTAACTGTCTAAAGTATGATATAGAGGCAATCATCATAAAAATTTATGAGTTCAGATCATCCACTAAAAAAAATGCCGAACTAAAGGAATTTTTCAACTGGATGGAGGCCAATTGGTCTGAATTGTTGCACCATGTGGCCACTGGATGACTCTATTGCCAGCAATAGAAAGATTGTTGTCTTCTTTTGAGCCCATTAAAGCTTATTTTTTAAGCCAACAGTGTGTGCCACCCACTTTAAAAATGGTTTTTGATGATGAGCTTGGAAAAGCCTATCTAGGATTTGTAATGAACATTTGCACCAATATTCAGCCAGCATTGAAAAGACTTGAAACAAATGAAGTGATAATTGTTGAGTTATACACAATCATGAGTAATGTTCTGCAAATGTTACACGAGAAAAAGGCTGAAAAATTTTATGGATTCTTGGCTTGGCAATTTATACAGAAATGCGATAATGACTCAGCAGTTAAACGATTCGAGATTGATTGTCAAAGTTTCCTCGATGCAGCAATCAATTATTTGGAGAAATGGTTCGACTTCAAGGATAGAAAACCAAGCCATAAGCTGCTTAGATTTGATGAAAGTCCCAAAATTTGAAGAAATTGTGGAACTGGTTCAGCTCTTCCAAATTGAAGTGAATGGTGATCTACTTTTCAACAAATTCATCTTTTTAAAAAGGTTCATTGTAGAATTGAACGATGGCGATAAGTCGTTACCTCTGGATCAACGATGGGTGCTTTTCAAAAATTCCGGAGCATATATTTTCCATTCCTCATTCTAACACTGTGTCTGAAAGAATTTTCAGCTTGATGACAACCAACTGGAGGAAAGAGAGAAATCAGTTGCTCATCAAAAACTTAGAATCAGAACTCATGATTAAAGAAAATTTTCCTATGACTTGCAAGGAATTTCAGTCATACTTGAAGTCAGAAGATGGAGCTAAAGTTTTGAAGAAGATTAAAAGTTCAGACAAATATTGACATATGTCATAATATAATTAGTAAAGCAATGTATACTACAATATTTAATATGCTATGATTAATAATGCTATGATATTTCAATATTATGTATAATAATTTCATTATTATTCAATGTTTAATTGTTAAGCATTATTTTAATAAAATTTTCCTAATTTTACTTGTTGTAAACATTGAAGAAATCTAGTTTCAATTTGAAAAAATTTGGTCTTAAAAAAAAAACTTAGAAAACATTTTGTCCCGCATGGGCATTTGAAAAATCTGGCAACCCTACCTTAGACCTCCAGTTTAACATGGAATCTGAACCACGTCCCACCTGCAGCCCAGCGTCTAAACCACTAGGCCACCCAGGGTACCCATTTATCTACCAACCACTTTCTTTGTGTGGAAAGATGAACAGCTGTCAAAATTTTTCCAAAAATTAACTAATGGGCTACTGTTTACCACATCATATGGCAAATCATTCTAAAAATCTACTACTCTATGAGTGAAAAAGTATTTTTGTAGATGAAGTCTACAAGTCTGTTTTCTTATTTTCTTATTATGAGTTATCCCATCAACTTCTCGTGAGAAAAAGTTACATACCTCTAAATTGTCAAAACCTGAAAACATTTTGAACATCTGTATCGTATCTCCCCTCATACAATGTCTCTCAAAAGAGAAGTTTATTGCTGAAAGTCTAATATTTCATTCCCTCTTTCATAAATGTTTATTACATTTATAATACTATCCTACTAATACTATAATACTATCCAAATGTTTTGGCTCCTCTTGCAGGGTGAGACAAGGCTCCTTGCTCTCTCCTATGTTGTTTAATGTGTATATTGACGGATTAATTGCTTCACATAATGAGGCAACAGTGGGGTGTTGTATAGAACTCTAGATAACACAAGAATAAATAACTTAGTCTATGCAGATGATATGGTGTTAAGTCCCTCTGTTAAAGATCTGGATCAGCTATTAAAAGTCTGCAAAATGTATTTGCAGAAACATGATATTCTTTTTAATGTTACAAAAACTAAGGTTATGCAATTTCATCCTAAAAGCTGTAATCAGCCAGCTGATATTAGGTTTAAAATGAGAGGTGAAGTAATTGAGGAAGTCCAAGAGTGTAAGTATTTGGGTCAAACTATCACCAGCTCCTTCAGTGATGACTCAGATATAAGAAAACAATCTAGAAGCCTTTGTGCTAAAGCGAATATGACTATAAGGAACTTCTGGTTCTGTACAAGTGAAACTAAAGACACTCTCTTTCGTACTTTCTGCAGTAATATATATGGACAGCAACTCTTGGTGAATTATAAAAAAAAGTTCTGGCAGAACCCTAACTTTGCTGTACAACAGGTCTTTTAGACTCTTACATAAATTACCCCCCTGAGATGCTCAGCTTCACAAATGTTTGCTACCCACACTGTCCCAAGCTTCCCAGAGGTAACAAGATGTGCTCAATACAGTCTAATGCAAAGAATTAAAAATTCAACCAACCCGATTATCCAAGCTATCCACAAGTCCTGCCATTTGTCCTCTAAGCTATGGAATTCTTGGTACAAAAACGTCTGTCTGTAGCTCCACTTAACTTCGACATTACTGTATTATTTCTAATCTATTGTGTATATTTCTATCCTTATTATGTGAACTGTCATTGTATTAATAATATTTGTCATATGAACTATAGTTTGCCAATAAACCTTTTTCATTTTCAATACTGTTTACTGTTTCATGGGATGTGTTCCTGTATCCTACATCTGATGAATTATGCATAGGGGTCTATATTTAAAAAAAAAAAAAAAAAAAAAAAGTGTATTCTTTATGATAAAGACTGACAAGTGAATAAAATTCAAAAGCTTAAAACCTCATTTTCAATACAGCTGAATAGCAACTAAAAATAAGAGCAACAAATGATTCTACACTCATGCTTACCTTAAACTAATATTAAGTTAGGCCCTACACTAAATAGTTTAACCTTTCCTAATACATTAACTCCCAAGAGTTATTTTTGGTTTGGTTTGAGCTCTCGTGGTTCTTGCAGTCTGGCTGCAAATGTCCACATTCGATTCCCACCATCAGCAGTTGACATTAAGCCATTAACATATTCAGCAATTGTTTCATCTCAGGTGGTTTCTCCAGGTTCACCCCCAACATACATGTTGGGAAACAAGGGTTCTGGATGTCATCTTATTTACTTATTTATTTCAATAACTAAGTAAAATTCACATTTAAATTAATTTTTATCTCCTTTAACCCTTTCAGCCCTGAATTTTTTGTAGGATTAAGTTATGAATGCGTGTATTTGAAACGTTAGCAATTGGCATCTTCAGTCCTTAAAGGGTTAAAGTTAAAAGTCATAGATAAATTTCATTCACAATGGAAAATTGGGTATCAGATATGCTATGGGTCATACTGGCCCTATACCGTATCTGACAGTTGAACCAGGATTGGGTAGAGTCGAGGAATAATACTGGAGTCAAATTGAAAGTCATCAAGATTAGAATCAAGTCAAGTGTCTTCATCTAGTGAGTAAACTTTATTTTAATGTGGGAATGAGGGACCAAGGGCGAATGGCCGCATAAATGTTCCTCCCTGCCCACAGAAGAGAGCTAAAATAAAGATCCAAAGTTTTTGAAAGATTGGTAGTCATAGGCAGATGATAAAGTTGGACTGAGGAACATTGTTTGAGAGTAGACCAGTTGAGTAGATGAAAGAGTGAAAATACCAATTAACCCCTGCATTAGAGAGTTGGACAGAAAAGGAATGAGAATGTATCAAAAGTCGGGTACTGCATGCTCTCCTTAAAGGAGGAGGCAGGCATTTAGAGAGTTCAAAAGAGCAGTGTCCATTATAATGGTGATAGTGAAGAGAGAGGGGTTGAAGACAGTCAATAAGAGGCAGGGAATTGAGATAAAAAGCCTTTCATTATAACTGGTCAAGTGGAGCTGTGTGGGTTGAACCACCCCATGCATGAGAAGCATTCTCCATTCAGGGGTAAACGAGAAACCTGTACAGAGAGGGCAATTGAGTGGGGGTGAAGAAACTGTGGAGCCAGTACAGCACACCTAACCTCTTAGAAGCTGTTTTACAAGGAGTATATATGTGATCTTTCCAGAAAAGATCCTGAGAAAAAGAAATGCCATGAATGTTAAAAGAGGAAGGATTGAATTGTATCGTTGAAGATAAGAGGATAGAGTCATGTGGAAGTTTGTAACGAGTTGACATGAAGGAACCGAGTTTTTGAGGCAATAAAAGAAAGTTCTCTCTGCCCCAGTCAGAGATAATAGAAAGAACAGAGGTCAGGTGTACCATAGCCATCCCACACGAAGCATGGAGTAACTGTTGGGAGGGATGCTTTGTGAAGCGGGTGGAGAAGTGAAGAGTGGAATCATCATCATAAGAGATAAAGGCACAGATAGAAAGATAGAAACCAAGAGGACAATATGGAAATTAAGAATTCATGCCAGACTCTATCAAAAACTTTTGATATGTCTAGCACAAGAGCAAAGGTTTCAGCGAAATCCTGAAAGGAGGATGACAAAAGATTCAGAGAAATATGCAAGATCATCACCAGTAAAGGGTCCCTTGCAAAACTCATACTAACAATCTAAAAAATTGCAAGAAGAGAGGTTTTTAAGAATCTTCCTGTTGAGGATAGATTCAAAAACTTTAGAAAGGCAAGGAATCAAAGAAACTGCATGATAGTTGGAGGGCCGAGAGCAGTCACCCTTCTTTGGGACAGGACGAATGAAAATGAACTTCTAACATGAAGGAAAAGTACCAGATGAAAGAAAAAGACAAGTGTGTTTGCATAGGCAGAGTATCAGCACAGAAGCACAATTCTTGAAAACAACAACAGGAGGGACACCATCAGGACTGTACACCTCCTAGAGTTAAGTACAGATAGGGAAGAAAAAACCATCCTTGGAAGAAATCCTAATTTCAGACAATCAAATCAGAGGGAGGAGGAGATAGAGGAACAGCAATGAAATTGTCCAAGGTTGAGTTGGGGGTGAAACTTTGAGCAAAGAGCTCAGTTTTATCAGAAGAGATGGCAACTGAGCCACTGGAATCGAAAAAGAGGAAGGAAAGTAGTAGTAAAGTTGTTGGAGAGGTTCTTGGCTAAGTGGCAGAAAGAGGGAGAATAATTAGAATGTTAGGTTTTCACATTTTTGTCTTTGCATGATTCCAGGCAGAAATATAAGAGCTGAGAGTGTGTCAGGGGTTGGATGGCAATACCTTCTGAAAGTCTCCTCTCTGTTTCAGATAGCATTTGAACAAGCAAATATGATTCAAGGTTTTTTTGCATTAGTTGCAGGTAAAGAATATGGAATGTATCAAGATATGTACTCAGCACACTTGGAGGGGCCTCAGCCATGGAAGCAGTAATCATTCCATGGGAAATCAGAGTACTGCCTTAGGGCCTACCAATCAGTGGTGCAAAACTGCCAAAGGCACTTCCTCTTGGGAGGATCCAAAGGCCAAATTGGAGTGATAGGATATGAAACAGATATAAGATTGTGTCAGAGGAGCCCAATGGAGAAGTTTGGCAGAGTAAGAAGAAGGATGAATATAGAGGAATAAAACCAGAATGATGGGCCTTATCTCCAAGGTGATCAGGGATATGGGTAGGATGCTGTACAATCTGCTCTCGGTCATTCAGGATAGAGAAGTTGTAAGCTACTTCACCAGGGATGTCAGTGAAATGGAAGAGAAACCAAAGGTGGTAGGGTGAATGTTGAAATCACCTGAAATGGAGTTTTCAGCAAAAGGAGTGCAAGATAGAATATATTCCACTTCGGAAGTGAGGTAGTCAGAGTTTTGGATAGTAGAATTTAGAGATAGATAGTCAGCACAGATGTATTTAGTTTGAGATTGGCATGTAAGCCACAGCCAGAGGGTGTAGAATTCAGAATATTCAAGTTTGGGAAAATGAAAGTAAATTAGGTCATTGTGTATATATACAGACCATCCACTTTTGGAATAAAAGTGAGTATAGAGAAAGTAGGAGGTTACAGAAAAGGGGTTGAAGTGAAGTCAGTCAATTCAGAATCTATTTAAAATGTAACTAAAGACAGAGAAGCTAAGCAAACATCACAAAATGAGAGCTTAACATGTCATTGTCATCTACTTCAACATCTCAGATTCAAAAACTAAAGCAGTTTGTAGTAGAAACACTATCAGACTAAATAAAAATGTAATCTTGATCACGTACCTTTCAAACATTTAGCATACTTTAAAAGATAAGTGTATGGGTGTTCTACAATGAAATCAAACTTAATGGTTTGAAGGAGGATTCTTTCTAGTGTCATAACTTCTTCCCGAGGATCAGCTCCAAATTCTGCCCAGGTAGCATCATCAACAAGAGCACGAGCATGCCTCATTATATCTTTACATTTCTTTGGAGTTTCTTCTACTTTTCCTGCCAAAAACAGGCAACAACATGCTGTTACCTGCCAGAGTAAAACCAAAAGACCAACTTTACTCAAAATCAAGCAAGAGCCAGAAGCATGTTGTATTCAAGTTGTCCCCCTCCTGTATCATCAAACACTAAAAATGTAAAGCTCATAAAGTAAAGAAAACAGGATAGAAGAGGCATTTTTTACTAGCAACTACTTATAGGATGTTTAATCATTATACCTTCATCAAACAAGGTACTACTTATGAAAACATTTATGAACAAGTGGATTTGTTGAATCACTGCTGGAGCATTTCAGGACAAATCATGCAGTGCATGACACCATACCATCTTCAATTTTCCTATAATTTGGTATATGGCATCACCTAAACTAGCAAACTCAAAATATAAAATATAGCTCAATCAGAGTTATGGTTCAAAAAATATTTTTGGGGGTTTCCACATGGCTACTACTAAATTTCAAATTATCATATCTCAGTCCCAAATTCAGAAAGAAGAATGATTCAAAGTTCATCTGAAAGGCAATTTCCTCAAAAATAAATCATTATAAGCACAAAAAACACCTAATAGTCAATGAATAAAAGTTAGATAATTTTTCCATTTTGGGGGGCCTCCCCATCCCATGATATAAATGAAAAATTATATTTTCTTGTAGACCTATCAGCATTAGTCCATTGAACGTATTTGACTGAATTTCTGTCTGTCTTGACAGAGATATTATTCAAAATGTTTACTACACCTATTTTACTAGGACATTCTTGACATTCATAATATATACTTAGAATTATTGGAATCACAAACACAAATCAAATTCTTACAGTAACCCCAAAGACATAGCCAATTTATTAAATAACTTTTGTAAATATCAGCTCCAATACTGCAGACAATCCCAATTACAGACACTCATTACTGACAACAACCACAACAACCAAATCCAAACTCACTTTAGCATTAGTATCTGATGAAACTGCAACATCACTCAGCTAATGAATGAATCAGTAACCCCATTTCCATATTGCCAATTTTAAGTAAAGTATTTGAAAAAAATCATACATATACAATAAACTTCCTAAATTTTTAATCAAATGTGATATTTTAACTAAAACAAGTTAGGTTTAGAGGTGGACATACAATGGAAGATGCCATAAACATGCTATTAGAAAATGTGTATCATAACTTAAAAAACATACTGCCTTGATCTTCCTTAACTTGTCAAAAGCATTTTGCTAAACCAATAATAATCTTATTTTGTTTAAGTTTCAATCAGTTTGTATTTTGGGATTTATTGTAATTTTTGAATAAAGAGAAAAAAAAGCCATTAAGGCATAGTTACAGCCACTAAGTAACCTGATGAATCGTGTGGTGGTGACGAAATGCCTTGTTTATGAATCTCCATTGGCCTAATAAAGCTAATCGTAATCAATTTGGCCTTAACATTCCATCGGAGTCAGAGTCGTAATTATACAAGTCAGATTTCTGGAGTCGGTGTTAAAATTTTTGGAGTCGGAGTTGGAGTCGGCAAATTTTATCACCAACTCCACAGCCCTGAATAAAATGCAATTTTTCAGCCCTTTTTCTCCAAATATTTTGTTTTTTATTTGAAATTATATTTTATATTTTTCTTTTCAGGTTGAATTTATAGAATTGATAAATACATATATTTTGATAACCTTATTGCCAAAAATACTGCACAGTAGGATGTTAAGACGCAGTGACAGTTAAAATTCTTGATGGAGATCACAGATTTTCAAGCAGACATTCCCCAATGGAAAGCTTCCTCTTGGTAAATATGTCATCCAATGTGCAATGACAAAAGAACTGGACAACTAGACAAACAGCTGATATGGTTGCACTAAGTCTGATTGAACACTGGATTTGGTGCAATGTCTATCCAATTTCACGCCCCAGTGTCACCAGCAAGATTCAGGATCTAGTCAAAGAATTTTCGAGGTAAGACTCAAATTTTCAGTTCCTTATAAAAAGATTTAAAATATGTCATACTTTCATAAATTTTGTAGTTACATTTATTTGTTTGTGACAGTAATTTTATTAACATAATCATTTGATTCAGTGATTTGCAAATCATAAGAATGATCAGTAATAAATTCTGTTTTGACTAGAACTTAACTTGGGGGTTTATAATTGAAATTTGCATTCACAACATTAAAGTTTTGGTAATTTTGTAGGTTTGATAGATATCCAAAAAAGAAACATGGTGACAAGTTTTGGAGTGATCTTTCTTCCTTCAGTGAAAAAACTTCCAAGTTGTTTGACATCATCTGAGAGTCCTGATTCAAATCAGAGATGAGATTTGGAACATTTGTATCAACTCAAAATGACAGAAGACGACTATGCTTTCTATGAAGACCAGAAAACAGCTAGAGGGGGGTTCCAGCACAGGTGAATCAGTGCTTAACACCCGACCATCTCAGATCTTGCTTATTTTGGTGTATAAGGTAAGTTTGTGCAAGAAAGCCAGCTGTGAAAGTTTCAGCTTTCTACGACCATTACTTCACGAGTTATGAAGGTCAGAAAAATCAAGGTTAAGGTCAAAATAGCTCAAGGTCGGCATCTTTGGATGACCTCCCCTTCACTAATTATCGTAACCATATGAAACTATATGTTTTTGGACTCAGAATGAGCTGTAGAATCCAAAAATGCAACGAAAACAGCAATAGGAGAACAAATAAAAATGTTCACCCTTTTTCAAGGAACGAATTGACCCTTTGACCTTGAAGTTCACACATTTTGGGGAAACATTTCTTTACACAAAATGAAGTTCCACCATTGCACTTTTAATATAAACAATAAAAATGTATCTTATTCACCATCTATACTGTCTTAAAGAATTTTTCAAATTGGCTATTTTTCAAATTTCTGGCAAAATCGCCATATGTATATGCATATATGTACTGTACTGTTAAATAATATATTTTGTGAACATAAATTAATTACTTATTTTATGCCTTTCTTACAGATAAACAAGATGGGTAGAAAAGTTTGTGCTGATCCTCTTAGAAAACATAAGAAGAAGATCGAAAAAGCACTTGTGCCAGTCCGTAATACACTGCAAGGAATTCACGGATTAATATATGGAGATTACATTTGTAAAAATTGTGTTAATGATATCAATAAAATCAAAGCTGAAGACAAAAAAGTCTCTGATATTGTCTCAGATTCGAACTCAGACACTGATGCCACTGCCACAGAAAAACGTTCCTCTGCCTATGGGTGTACTACTGAAATAATGTTTGAAGATTTCCAAGGAGATTTAGACACAATTCTTCCAATGCTGAATGTGACACCAGTGAAGACAAGTAAGTTTAAGTATTTTTAAAGTGTTAATTTATGTAGATATTATAGCAACAAAACATCAATATATATAACTACATGTATGAACATTACAACCTTTATATATTTGACAAATTCAGATGTATGCATATCAATTTATATAATGAAGATCAATACAGTTATGATTATATATACGGTATTTACCAAATTCATATGTAATGTACATGTACATCTATAGGCCTACAGTTGATTAAAAAAAGTTATAACAATTTATTTTATTTGTTTTTCAGAGGGTCTGTCACGAAAAGGGAGATCTTCAAAGGCTGAAACAAAATTTGAAATGGCATCAACATCCCTGAAGAGAAAGCTAGAAACTTCATATGACAAGTTTTACACAAGAAAGTGAAGAAAAGCAATCTAAAATGGATGACAATAATTTGTGAGTACTGTATATATATCTGTAGTACCTTCATTAAAGTATACTAAGCCTATATATAGATCATATGTTTGCATATAAATTTACTCAAACATGTATATCATTTTCGCAGGCATGCAGGAGTGATGCAAGCACTCAAGAATGCCTTCAGTGAGACGACTGACTACAAGAGGAAGATTCAAATACTAACACTCACCATACACCATTCACAGAACAGCATCTTTCTTCAATGCATCTACAAGAATGGTTTCAACCAGCCGCAAAATAAAGAAAGAACATGGCATATTACCAGAAGTTCCACATATTAGCAAAGGTCGGGTTATAACAAAGAAAGAGAAGGAAGCAGTGTGCACTTTCTATGAATCAGATGAAATAAGCAGAATATGTCCAGGCAAGAAGGATTGTCTATCAATTAGGAATCATGAAGGAGAGAAGCAACTACAGCAGAAACGATTGGTGCTTGGTAATTTACGTGAGATTTTCGCTGTTTTCAAGGCAAATGACACTAATCCAAAAATAGGTTTCTCATCATTTGCTGCATTGAGACCCAAGTGGTGTGTCTTGGCAGGAGCTGGAGGAACACACACTGTGTGTGTCTGTACCTACCACCAAAATCCCAAACTTCAGCTATCAGCTTTGGGGGAAAAACAACTATCATATAAAGACCTCATTCTCTATGCAGTTTGTGACAGTGAAAAGGAAGAGTGTATGCTACAAAAATGTGCATTGTGTCCAGGAGAAGAAGGTGTTATTGCATTCCTTGAAGGATTGGAATCTGTTCAGGATGCAGTCGGCACCATAATTACATACAAGCAGTGGACTTCCACGGATCGGACAACCCTTATTAACATCGGTGAATCCCTTGAAAACTTCATTAAGTCTTTGGCAACTAGAATTTGTGCACTAACAAGACACACTTATGTGGCTGATGCACAAGCAAGTTTCCTAAAAAAACTGAAAGCTAATCTGATGGTCACTGAAGGTATTCTCCTAGGAGACTTCTCTGAAAACTACTCATTTATTGTACAAGATGCTGCACAAGGTTACCATTGGGAAAATAGTCAGGCAACAGTTCATCCATTTGTGTTCTACTATAAAGTAAATGAAAATGATGTTGAAATTAAAGTTAAAAGTTATTGTTTCATTTCTGATGACATGAAACATAGTACAAACCTTGTCTTTGCGTTCTTAAAGCAACTGATCCCCATGATAAAAGAAGAGAGCTCAGGCCTGCGGAAGATTCATTACTTTACTGATGGTTGCGGAGGGCAGTATAAGAATAAATATAACTTCACCAATTTGTGTCACCACAAAGAGGACTTTGGACTGGATGCTGAATGGCACTTTTTTGCAACTTCACATGGCAAAAGTGCTTGTGATGGAGTCGGAGGCACAGCAAAAAGAATGACGGCTCGTGCCAGTCTTCAACGTACATTTAAAGACCAAATTCTGACACCATTGACATGATGAAATTTCTGGATGAGAAAGATACCAGCACAAAATTTGTATTCTTATCGAAACAAAATGTCCAGCAGACAACTGAATTCCTGGAAAATAGATATAAAATTCTGTAACCATCCCAGGTACTCGTAGATTTCATAGATTTGTGCCTATTAGTCATACCCAGTTGGAGGTTGGTGAGATTTCCTCAGGTCCTACAAAAATTATGACAGTTGTGCATCCATCATTAAAGATAATTTACATGAGCAAAAGCACATTTCAACTGAAGATATACAAGTTGGGGTATATGTAGCTTGTAACTATGATAATAAAATTTGGTTTGGATTAGTGGTTGAAGTATCAGAAGAATTTAGTGATTATAAGGTCAATTTTATGTCTCCACATGGAAGACGTTCTAAACATAGTTTCCCTTCTCATCCTGACTCATGTTGGATGTTATCATCTGATATTATCCAGACAATGACTGCTCCATCATTGACAGCAGGTTCAAGAATAATTCAGTATGCCTTTGATGATCATGAGATGCTAACAGCTGAGGTAATCATGCAGACCTGTTTGCCACAGTTTCCTGTTCTTGAGTCGAAAGTGTACAGAGCTCTAGTTTAATATGTATCTATAGAATACAGGTCTACATAATATGATACTCCTTTTTTACTCCTATTTTATATGATACTCCTATATATATATGTTTGTATTAATGTATTATTAATAAAAGTAATTATAAAAAAAAGTAAAATATTTCTAAGGGTGGAAAGGTGTGGTTGTAGGGGTGGAGGAGACCACAATAAAATAGAGATCTATATCATAGTTATACCTATGGTACCTAGCTTATATCTAAGTGATTTTGTATCACGTTTCTAATAATATTTATTTTTGCTTAAGTAGTTTAAATAATGAATATCTCTAGATTTTAACAGTACATATATGCATATACGGTACATATGGCGATTTTGCCAGAAATTTGAAAATAGCCAATTTGAAAAATTCTTTAAGACAGTATAGTTGGTGAATAAGATAATTTTTATTGTTTATATTAAAAGTGCAATGATGGAACTTCATTTTGTGTAAAGAAATGTTTCCCCAAAATGTGTGAACTTCAAGGTCAAAAGGTCAATTCGTTCCTTGAAAAAGGGGTGAACATTTTTATTTGTTCTCCTATTGCTGATTTCGTTGCGTTTTTGGATTCTACAGCTCATTCTGAGTCCAAAAACATATAGTTTCATATGGTTACGATAATTAGTGAATGTGTGAGGTGCATCCAAAGATGCCGACCTTGAGCTATTTTGACCTTAACCTTGATTTTTCTGACCTTCATAACTCATGAAGTAATGGTCGTAGAAAGCTGAAACTTTCACAGCTGGCTTTCTTGCACAAACTTACCTTATACACCAAAAATAAGCAAGATCTGAGATGGTCGGGTGTCAAAATGAAAATGTTTTGCTTCACCTGTGCTGGAACCCTCCTAGAATAGGAGGATGCATTGGTTTTAAGGAACGCCTTACATCAGCAGACATCAGATACAAAAGGAGAGCAGTACAGCAAGAGCAAGCAAAAGAAAAGAATCGGTGAGTTTGATCTATACAGCTAAATTTAAAAACTTTTCATTAATGGCCACTGAAAATCTGGGTTTCTTGAAATGATTGTGCTACAAATTATAAAATTTTATTTTTGTGTCTTTGGTAAACTATCTTGTATCATAATCATATTGTATATTATTATCCCGAGGGAAGAGCTCAGAAGAGTTTTTCAAGTTGTTCCCATCAAGCTCAGGAGCAATACATGACAGTGATCTCAACAGTCAGGGCAGCCTGGAATCACATGATGAAACAGCTGGTGTCAGTGAACAACAGGAATCCAGGACAGAACAAAATAGGAAGTCTACCAAACCTCACTCGGCAGTGTGACATGTATGTTGTATAGTTTAAAATATGAGTATGCTTTGAACACTCTTGTTGCTCTGTTGACAATACCTTTGAAAAAATGATTTATAATCCATGTAATGTTGCTAATAGTTAAAGTCCAAATCTTGGACACTGCTGTCCAATGAACATCTTGTTAGAATATTAATTTGATATAAAATAAAGGTCTTTTAGCTACCAGGTATCAAGTAAGTGACAGAGCCAGAGCAGCAGTTGCATCAGCAGTTTTAGAGGATTATAGAATTATCACTACTACTGATAAGATGAACGTAACTGACAGGTAACAGTCCAATTATCTTGTACATTAGTATCTGATTCAAATCAAATATTTCACAAAAAGGCATACATTTCAAACAAGTGTTGAAATTTAAATATTGTTAATCAAAACATATGGAGCTTGCTTAAATAACTGTCTTTAAAATTGAGTTAATTTGCACTATGAACTCTGCAGGAACAAGCTGAGAAGAGAACATGAAGAATATCGTAAAGCCATAAGAAAAGAGGAGGATAAATTGTTTGAATTGGTGGATGCTATTTATGTGGATGGTCACAAAGATGCAACAATGGTGACAGTTGAAGTTAATGGCAAATATTACAGAAGAACTGAGCTAGAAGCAGGGTTGTGGAGTCGGTCCAAAATTTTCCGACTCCGACTCCACACATTGTAAAAATTCAACTCCGACTCCGACTCCACACATTGTAAAAAATCTAAAAATCCGACTCCGACTCCTCACATTTTAAATATATGACTCCGACTCCTCTAGTGTTTCACTCTATAATTATCATAATAATAAGACATTTCACCACCACCACCACATGAATCATCAGGTTACTTTCTAGGATAAGGGAACATTCAAATATTAAGAAGGATATTGACTTGTAGATATTATCATATTAAGGGATTTTTATTTTTCCAATAATATATATATATATATATATATATATATATATATATAATGAAAAAGATTCTCTTAAACATAATTAATGTCTAGCCAGTAGTAGTTCTACTTAAAATTGAATAACCCTTCTTAACCTAGTGGCTATAACCAGGGTTGTGGAGTCAGTCCAAAATTTTCCGACTCCGACTCCACACATTGTAAAAATTTGACTCTGACTCCGACTCTGCCCTGAAACGTGCGACTCCACGACTCCGACTCCACAACCCTGGCTAGAAGAGCACTATATGTAATTGTAGGAGAACCTGATAAGATTTAAAATTTTGATCTTTAGTTTGCACTTTGTAACAGATATTACTCAAAATATTTATCAAGATGAATTTTGGATATAGAGATTGGAAAATAGATATAAACCCTGAAATATCTAAAAATTGTCTCTAATTTCTGAATACCATTTCAGGTGATTTCTACCTCTCACATGTTACTCCAAGTAATGGCAAGGGGTTGACTATTGCAACAGAGATATACAAGGCCCTCAAAGATGCTTACAAACCAAACTTGTCATGATAGGATCTGGTGGGACTAATATACAATGACCAGTTCAAATGGTGGAGCTATCAGATGCCTAGAAGAACTGCTTGGTAGACCTTTGCAGTGGAGCATTTGCCTACTACACTGTAATGAGCTCCCCCTTTGTCATCTTTGTTACTCTGGATGGAACAACAAAGAGCCCAGACTCATTTTCAGGAAAGATAGGGGTTGAACTTGATGGAAGTGTATCTCAGTGGGATGTGATTTCATTCAAGCCAATTAGGAATTCAAAATTTCCAGTTATTCCTAACAAAGTACTGGAGGACCTCAGCACTGATCAGTATTATGCTTACAGAATCTGTATGGCTGTTATACTTGGCTGTGATGATCCTCATCCTGAGCTCCTTAAAGTTGGACCAATCTGTCATTCAAGGTGGTTGACTCTGGCATGTAGAATCCTCAGATTTTATACATCTCAAAGGAAGCCTTCCAAAGTTCTGGTCACACTTGCAGAGTTTTGTATCTTGGTCTATTTTCCAAGTTGGTTCCAGATCAAGAAAGAGTATCAATGCACAGATGGTGCTAAGAACTTTTACGATATGCTCCAAAGGATCCTCACAAGGAAGCCAGGGAGATAGCCCTAAAAACCCTCTACCAAAATGCATACTATGCTCACCCTGAGAACATATTAACTGCCATGCTTGCTGATTCTGACCAACAAATCCACAATTTGAACATCGTGATGGCATTATTCAACGAAAGATAAAATCAAGACAATTTATGAAAGTGCTTAATACAAACATACAATATTCTGAAGCTGTTTAGATGATTATTTTTTATTACTTTGTTTATTGTGTGATACTTTAGATTAATCAGGTCAATGGGTTCAAATTTTGGACTCACGCATATACAATTTGTATAAATTAGCTGGTAGCAGTTAGTTTTGTATGCAACCACCCAAAATTGGTTTTAAAGTTTAATTGTGGACAAAAGACAACTATCTAGACCACCTCAATTTTGATTCTGGCACTTTTAATTTTTTCACTCCACCCTAAACTGTCTCCAATGTCCCCCTCCAGCTTCCTCCAGTAATTTTCCCCTCCATCACCCTCAAGACCATTCCAGTTAGCTGTTTGCTCGCCAATAAGCTTGTAAGTACAGTATTATTCAATGTCTTTTAATGTATTTACATACATATGATGTCTTTGATTGTGTTTTCTGTGTACATTTTTATGAATATTTCTATAATGGGGGATGACTAGAATGAATTAATAAGTTTTAATATTGTTTCTATAGAATTCTTGATTTCATTATACAGATTTTCTATATATAAACCATTTCCAAGAACCAATTAATTTGTTAAATTGAGGACTGACTGTACATGACTTTTAGAGGTTCTGGAAGATATCTATCCAACAGATACCACTCTAAATGCAAAACAAACTTCTTTTTCTACGTGAAAGTCACAATATGATAATAAAAACCCACTCTAATAGACAGAGTATTTCCGTAACAGTTTTGATGCCCACTGGCATCCTCTTCAGGTGGATGCCAGTGGGCATCGAAACTGTTGTGGAATTAAACTCTGTCTATTAGAGTGGGTTTTTATTATCATATAGATACCACTCTGTTTCTTTAAATGCCTTTTATTCAAGATTAATTATTAATCAATGATGTTTTTCACAGTTCAGTATTGGACCCCTTTATTATTATTATTTTATATATCCATGATACATCAGATGATATTAATTTAATTTGATCATATCATATATGAGTGCTTCCTTCAAAGGATAAAAATATTATTAAAGTGTCCCACATCATATTCATGATGTGGGGGAATTAAATTTATAAAATATATTTTATTAAAGGTACAATTACACTTCACTACTTTCAAGATGGGTCATATGACAAAGGTTGAGAAAAATATGCACTTCCAAACATAACCTCACCTAGATATGACTAGGTGTAATTTGCTAGTTTTAGAGGTAGCTATGTATACAATTTCTAATAATTACAAAATACCTCACTTCACCTATCTCCCATGAGTATTACTTTGAGAAAACCTCAAAAGATAAAAAAAAAACTAAACTTAAAAAAAATGAGAATAAAAAAAATTTAAATAGCAAAGAAAAATGTGTCACTTTTGATTGTCATAAAAATTTGAGCCTAAGTTCCAAATCAATACAGTAACACTTTCATTAAATTTAAAATGTTCTAAAATTTGTATAGACCTAATTTATGCTTCACCAGCAATACTTACTAAAAATAAAATTTAAATAATTCCACAATAGTTATGCAGTACGTAATGTTACAGAAAAATGCATAAACTTGAAGCAGTACGCCTGATGTCTTTGAAGCATTTTCCTAAATATCTAAAGCAGTAGTGCACAAACTTTTTTGATGTGAGGGCCAAGTGAAGAAAATAACTAAATGTATTAGCCTACTTACTTTCCATCTAAGTCATAAATTGGGTCACTTTTATATTCTAACTTTTTCATTGAATTGAAAAGACCCATGAGGCCACTGAAAAGACCCGTGGGGGACACATTTGGCCCACAGGCCAGGGTTTGTGCATCACTGATCTAAAGTCTGTACTTGGCTGATAACTAAATAGAGTAGGTTACAGTTCCAAACATGATGACAATGTACTTACATGACGAGGAAATTCTTGAAATGTATGGACCATGTAAAATCTGTGGAAATAGACAACACCAGTTGCCATAGTTTCGTATCTTAATCCCATTTTATTACCCAACTGAAGAATGAAGCGTGCTCCTTCTCTTCGGTACATAGTTTCATCTTCTAAAGAAATGCCTTGATTCACACTAGGTGTGTGACGAAGTTCTTTCTTTTCATAGTACCAGTAAGGCATCTATTGGCAAGGAAATACAAGGCTATTTTATCAGTAACCTTAATACATTTTTTAAAATGTCTAAACCTACACAAACATTTTATAAATAAAAGAGCTTGCAAGCTGATGTACTATCATACAACAAATATTTCACTACATACAGTATAAATTTTCAGATCTGGAAAACAGAACTCGACCTTAGACTGAGAAAAATGTAATGGTGGGGTTGTATAACATCTTTTACAGCATCTAAGGTCATATGATGGAAGAGACCTACATACAGCTTTACGTAGGAATGAACCATGAGTTGCTACATAACCTGCAACCAAAGAATAGTCTCCTATCCAACTACTCTCCAGACCCAATGTCACTGAACTTTGGTGATTGATGGGAAACAGTGTTATGACACTAGCCACAATGTTGCCCTAGGGATAGGGAAGGATTTTATGAAGTATAAAAGATGACCATATTTATTTCAAATTCATGCTCTCTAAATAAAATCAGGAATGAAGTAGAAAAATCAGAAAAAATAGGAAGTTTTTCCTGAAAAAGTACGAAAATATGGTAAATTTACTTTTAAAAATAAGAAATCTAGAATTTTGCACTCAAAATACCTCTCAAATAACTGTAGTAATTGTTATGTTTTGCAGTACAGGTATCCCTCATTTAACCATCATTCACTCAATGATCACTCACTTTAGCGATATGTTTTTATTAACACCTTTTCTCATACAATGATTGGCCAAAATTCAGTTTAGCAATCACTACAATGGGCAAAGTTTGGTTTCTGCTACTCCACCACATGCGCATCTCTAGCTTCATTTATCTAATCAAAATGGCCACCATGCGCAGAAATGAATTTATCCTTCTCTGCGTAGCTTTCCTGACCTGAGTGCCCCTAAGCAGCCACCCCCTGCACTTCCTTCTCACCCTGCCAGTGTTTTGAGTCACTTGTGCTTCTGCATCACTCTGCATCATTGTGTAAGATTGTGATTGTTGTTTTATTTTCCACCTTTGTGGAGTGCAAAGCAACATTGTGCAGACTGTTTGGTGCTAATTTGGACTGTGTTAAATGACTATGAACATTGAAAATGGTGAGTAAGCATGTGGCTGTTTCCCCTGCATTGTCAGGTAGGGCTAAGCTCTCTTGTAAGTCCTTGACCACAAGAGTGGTGAAGGGGTGAACTCCATTGCAGAGCACTTGGCCTAGCCAAGTAGGGTGTATCAACTGTATCATGCTCATTGAAACACGAATTTCAAGATTGGCAATATGTATTCCTATGTAAAATTAAATTTTAGGAGGGGTTTGTTTTCTTGAACTTTTACTAAAAATCATTTAAGTGTTCAAATTTCCACTTTTTCATTTTCTGGTTATGTACAGAACAGCTGTGCAGGACATACACTGTAGTACAAATGTAACAGACCAGTTTCTTACCAAACAAAACCATTGTAACAACTGTTATAGGCTACTAGAGTTTCACTGATAATTTTCTATGTTTCAGATACAAAGCTTGGTGAAGATTGTGTAGCCATCATGGCTAAGTGAGGACGAAAGACCAGAAAAAGTTCTTGTTCAAAACTGAGTGATCTGGTAGGTCCAGGCAAGCAGTTATTTCCCACAGAAGTTCCAACTTGGAGAGCTGTGTTTCAGAAAGGAATCCTCCTCCAGGAAGAGAAGCAGGTCATTCCATGTCAATTCAGCCAAAAAAAGGTGAATTTGAACATGACCATCTCAGATTTTCATGATATTTGGTACATTAGTAGGTATGTGTGAGAAACTGAAATTCCCCAAATTTTAGAGCTGGCTAACCTTTGGTTGCTGAGATACAGGGTCACAAAATTTGGACATTTAACCTGATTTTTTACTTACTGTCAAATTTCAAATTGCTGTAGCCACATAACTAATAAAGCTAGAGTTCTGATTCTAGTGTCATTTTGAAGCTCTTAAACAGCTTGTCATATTATCTCTCTTGTCATAAGCCTCTAAAATGAAAATTTAAAAAAATATCCTTGACCTTTGACCTTAAATAAAAAATATAGTCATTCCAGCTCAACTGGTACAGATTTCAGAAAGTTGGTCAGGTGACCATCTCCGATTTTCTTCAAATTTTCAGGGTTGATTCATACACCATTCAATAGCTTAAATCTAAAATTTTAGCTTCCTCAGTCAAAAACGTTTAATTTTATGGTCGCTTAAATGGCCCCCACCTTCGACAAAAAATGCCCATGTTGGGCTTGATCGGCCAATGCCTTCATTTTGAGAGGCCTTGAAAAGTGTCTTCTAATAGGAGTAGAAGCTTCAAATTTGTCATGCCAATACAACTTCTGGTGGGCTTTTCAATTTTGCAAGCTAAAAGGCTGTGGAACAAATAGTTTCTGAGTTACAAGGGCTTAAACATGGCTCCATTTTGAAGCTTGCATCAATTCCTCCCACTTTTACGACTACCATTTTCAAAAGTTTTAGTTCTACATCAATCACAGCTGTTTTAATACTCCTAATAGTCTCTATGGGTTGTAAATTTATGAGTGAAATAAAAAAATAACCAAAAAAGGATTTATTTTTATTTTTAAAAATTTCCAAAAGTTGATATTTTCACAAAATTTGCAAAATTAACATCAACTTTGGGGCTTAATATAAAGGTGTCCGAAATTAGTCAGGGAGTTGATACTTCTAGTAAAGAAAGATACATATGTGTACAAAAACATATATTAAGGAATAGATCTCAACTCAACTCCTTCATATAGTTTTGGCTATTCAAAGAAAAGTACTTTTTGTGAAAAATTCTGAATTTTTTCAAAATTTTGAAATGTTTAAATTTCTTTTTACAACATTGAATTGTAATTTTACTTCCATTTTATTACTTGGTAAGTTAATTCACAAATGTTAAATTATCTAAATAAGTTTTACTCATAAAAAAGACATATATACCTAGATTATTACTACATTTGCAGTTAACACAACAGATGGACCAGCTTGTAGGCTCAATACTTGGATCTACCTAAGTAAATCATGTAGAACCGTGTTCTACTGCTCTTTAAGCACTTCCTAGTAATTTAAATTATGCAGTTAGTACAGATAAACTAGCAGTAACCACCATTTTCAGTACAAAACCTTAAATTTAAGTAGCTTTGTTGTATTACTTCCCTTAATACAAGTGTACAGTACTTAGCTATATACAATAATGAATTCCTGAGTTTTTAAGCATGTGAATTATTGGCTATAAGTTCATATTCTTTTTTTAATGTGTTGTTTTATGTAAATTTGTATGTAAACTTATATATAGCTAATAACTCTTATGTTTAGACACTGACTCAGGAATTTATTATTGTACTCAGGCTTTAAGTCTGATTGTCTTCAACACTCCATGGCCTCACAGCCATAAATTGGCAATTTATTATTCAGCTTGATACAGGTCTGTAGTTACTTAGGCTTTTTTTAAAATACTCCTCAATTTTAGATAAACAATCATTTGATAACTTGTACTGTCTCCCCATTTTCCCAGCAACTGTAGGTGGTTCAATTGAACACAAAACATGTTGGAATGGAATCCAGCAAACGTCCTCTTGTTCAGGCCATTTAAAAGGATTCTTTTTCATGAAATTTACTAATAGATCCTTCTCAGTATCACACACTTCAACTATGTTTCCAACAAACCAGTCACCTTCATAGAAACAGGCCACATATGTACCAGGTTTATATTGGTAAGCCACATTTTCTTGTGTAGCATTGAGGAAGGAAAGTTGTACGTTAAAGAAATTTTCATCACTAGAAATTTTGTACAGTTTAATGCCTGTTGATGAAGGTCTAAAGCAGTGATATGAAGGGTTCCTGGGATTGTCTTAATTAAGGAATACCTTTTTTCTAACTCAAATAAATTAGCATTTTCCTCAATTTTAGCTGAATCAATGTACAGAAATTGTATACCATTAATATTAGATTTGCACCAATCGAACATCTCTTTTGGATTGGTGATGTGACCTTTACTTGTTGCTTGTAGACTTGCCCGGGCAACTAACCTTTTGACGTGCCACCAACACCATCACAGGGGCTCTTTCCGTGAGAGGTGGCAAAAAGTTCCATTCACATGTTAGTTGGAAATCTTTTTCATGTAACACTGAATTAATTATGTTTTTATAGTTTTTATATTGACTTGCTGCGCCATCGCTAAAGTAACAAATATGTTTTAGTTTAGGATTCTGACTTTTAAGTCATTTCAAGGCTTCACATAAAAAAGAATGAACTGCAGTTGTGTTGTGTGTAAGTGAATCTGATATTACACAAAAATTTGTAACTTTTAGTTCACCATCAACTTTTTGATAGCAGACTACCAGATGCAAGGTAGCCTGGGTATTGTCCCAGTGATGCCCTTGTACGGCATCCTGAATTATAAAACTATAGTTTTCAGAGAAGTCAACAAGCACTAATGCTGTAGAATCATTGAGGTTTTCTTTACAGTCGGACAAATATTTTGAATGGGCTTTTACTATGAAATGGTGTACTTTCAACTTTTTGCACTTTCACATGTCTTCTACTACATTCGAAACACTTTTTGTCATTGTGACCAGTTGGGTATGGTCTGTATGAAGCCACTGCTTAAAGGAAACTTCATCATCCATGTCATAATCATTGTTTTCAAAAATGGTAAGAAGCCAATCCCGTAATTCATTTAAACCAGGACATGTTTTGCAGTTATTAATCATGCAGTTTCTGGTTTCAGTGTTGCAGACTATTTTCCCTAGTAACTCTCTTAATTCTACTTTGACGGGGAGTGATTCACATAAAAGTTTAAAGTTCTGGTGTATTTCACAAATGCATATATTGTGTGATCCTTTACTCCCCACACCCATACACCATTTTGGTCTCAGTTCAAAAAACTTTGATTTGGAGATTTTGTCATTTGGATATTTATTTTTGTAAAGCGTATATAATTCTCTGATATTTGTCAACAATGGTATTTTCTGCTTGTGAACCTTCCCTTGTGGCGTTTTTATTGATTTGTAGTCTTTTTTACCAGGGCATTCTCTAGTATATTCATTGTTTTGGAAAAATTCTATCACTCTCTCCTTTATTTCATCGCTTATACCCTTGCTACTCTTTTTATTTCTCATTATAGGAAAGATACCTTCTTTTCTCTTTAAGGCCCTCACAGCATTAACCATTCTGGCTGACACTTCAAATTCTTTCTCTGGACCAGGTTTTACCAATTGGAAGGTGTGTTAGAATTTGTATCTTTTCTTGTCTGGTACTAGTTTTACACTTTTCTTTAGTTCCTCTATCATATGCTGATAACACTTTTCTTCCTCACTCTCTATAGGTTTCTCCGCTTCCTCATCCAAAATGCTAGGCTTCATATGAAGTACTTTTGACAGCTTTGATTTTGTTGATGTTTCAATTTGCTTTAGTTTCCTTTTCACGTAAAACTTTCGATCTCTTGCTCTTACATACTTAATGGGTGAGCATTCTAGTGAACCTAATGTTTCGTCAAATGTCTCCTTAACTATTTCTTCTGGAACATATTCATCACTACCTGAGTTTTTTTCATCTTCAATCGTCTTGGCTCTAGAGAAGCATGTTGAGCAAAGTTTTTGTCCTGGTATCAGATTCAGTCTAGTTGCTATGTCTTTGTCAATAATTTGTAGTGATTCTGCAAATAAAGTAGGGTAATGTAAACTAAACACATTAGAAAATAATTTTAAAACCTCAACATTTGGTTATAGGCTATTCGTATAAAATATTCAAAATATATGCATTCAGTAGCACAGTATATAGCCTACCCTATTAAAATTAAATAGCTAATTTAGGTTACAATTTACAATATAAACTTCTTTATGAAATATAAATATATTAGTACCTATATTTACTTACTTATCATCTTCTTTCGATGATTTCTCCATGGATCTTGGCAGCTACGTTGCATTTGTTAGTAATGCATTCCAAACATTTTTTCATGGTGGTAGCATACAGTAGCACTATTTGGGTTGATTACAGTTGCTTTTGTTCTCCACAATAGCAGTTTCCTTGTTTCATCTGTCAGCAGAGCTGGGCACTTCCGCAAACACTTCCGCAATTGCGGAAGTATGTTTTTCGTTTGCGGCAAAGTCATCGCAAATTAGTGAATTTGCGTTGCGGAACTAAGACCGCAAACGCAAATCTTTCCGCAAATTTCCCATGTGGCCACTGGGCAAGCCCGCTAGTGCTGTGATGCTGCTGTCACTGGCCACCAATTGGCTGGCAGGCAGCGCATCATCTTTCCCGCCACTCCGCCGCCCCATGGCAGGAGGTGTTTTTGTTCAATATAATATATCAATATATAGTGCCCGCGAAAAGTATCTGATCACTCAAGAAAATACAATATTTTCCCTTGATATTCAGAGACACGTAATTCACTTTCTATTTGTTCTAGCGACATCTGGTAACTTTGAGGTTGCTCGCTGATATGAGAGCTATCCAACGCATTCTCAAATTAGTGTTCTGGTAGCCTTCGTTGCGGGTGGCTGTGTCTCAAATTTGTCAGATTTCACTGTTTGTGTAAATTTCTTGATATTTTTTTTTTTTTTACAGAAAGTGGTGTAAATAAAATTTATATATAATGTGTGCTAAAAAACAACTTAAGAGTGATTGTCGAGGTGCTATTGTTGCTTTGCATGCATGTGGGAAATCACAGAGACAGATAGCTAAGGAATTAAACATATCCCAAAGTACCGTTAATTTATGGGTTTCACGGGCTAAGAACAATGGTGGCCTAACCACGCCAGTCCCTAAAAAACGATCTGGCAGACCGAGAAAAACAAATTCGCGAAGACAAACTTATGAAACGTTTAGTATTGAAAAACCCAACAATAACTGCGAAAGAAATAAAATTTAATATGAATAATTTGTTATCTGGTGTTTCTGAACGAACTATCCAGGAGCGGCTCCAAAAAGAACTCGGATTACCATCTCGCCATGCTGCTAAGAAACCGTTCATTAATGAAAAAATGCGTAAAAAACGTGTCGCATTTTGTAAAAAATACATTCATTGGACTGTTGATGACTGGAAGAAGGTTTTATTTAGCGATGAGTCGACATTTTTGACATTCAGAAGTTGTCCAAAAAAGGTTCGCCGGCCTATTGGCTCAAATAGGATGGACCCTAAAGACAATGAAACACCCTCCAAGTGTGATGGTTTGGGGTTGTTTCGGTTACTATGGGCGTGGAAACTTATATTTTCTTCCGAAGAACACAACTATGAATGGTGCACGGTATTTAGCAATGCTACAGGATAAACTTCCAATGGCAATAGCAATCCAAAGGACAAAAAACATACATGCATGATGGTGCACCATGTCACAGGGCCAAAATAGTGACAAAATGGATTACTGACAATAAATTTGATATTTTGGATTGGCCTGGTAATAGTCCAGATCTCAATCCGATAGAAAATCTGTGGCTAATAATAAAAAATAAGGTTGAATGCCACGACACTGGCTCAGTCGAAAATTACAAGAGGCCATCAAAAAGGTATGGTGCAAGGAAATATCAGTGGAAGTTTGTCAAAACTTGATTAAATCCATGCCAAAACGTCTAGAACAAGTCATCCAAACCAAAGGACAGATGACAAAATACTAATATAAGGTTAATATACATTTAAACATTGTTTTTTATGTAAAAAATACAAATTTCAAGGGTGATCGGATACTTTTCGCGGGCACTGTATATAGTATTTTTATTTCTTCTACAATAGTGATTTATTGTAATAAATTATTTAGCCTTGTTTTTAATAAAAACATGGCTAAAACATTTAAACATTAAAAAGATATAAAAACTTTTTATACCTCTTTAATGTTTTGGATACTTTTTACAGTTAAAATTGCGATTGCGGAATTTGCGGTTTGCGGAAGTGCCCAGCACTGTAAAAATTGGAAATATGGTTTGCGTTTGCGGCACCAAAAATGGCAAGCAGTTTGCAGATTTGCGGTTGCGGATGGTAAGGTTTGAGTTTGCGGATTTGCGGTTGCGGAAGGTAAGGTTTGAGTTTGCGGATTTGCGGTTGCAGAAGGTAAGGTTTGAGTTTGCGGATTTGCGATTGCGGGAGTGATTTTGAGCTTGCGGTGCCCAGCTCTGTCTGTCAGCTCATGTAAGGTATACATACCCACCTTCCTGGTGAGTCTGTGTTCATGACATGGATCATCCAAGTACATACCAAAGCTGCACTTTGATTCTTGATTAGAATAAGCCATTATTACAGGCAGTAAAATTAAGTTAATTGCTCTAGTTAAATTTTCTGAAAATAAAAGATCATGATCTATAAAATAGGCCTGGACATTAATGATTAACCATCATGTTTTACATTTATAAGAATATACAAAGCGAAATGAGCTATCCAGAGCCCTTCGAGTCGCTGGTTGTTTTGACAGACATATTAAATTTCTTTTATGTTTTAGACTTATTTACATATTATTACAATTGTAAATAAACTTAATAAGTAATAAAATGGAAGTAAAATTACAATTCAATGTCACAAATAGAAATTTAAAAATTTAAAAATTTTGCAAAAATTTGAGATTTTTCACAAAAAGCACTTTTCTTTGAATCACCAAAACTATATGAAGGAGTTGAGTCGAATCTATTCCTTAATATATGTTTTTTTACACACACGTTTCTTTCTTTACTAGAAGTATCAACTCCCTGACTAATTTCGGACACCTTTATATTAAGCCCCAAAGTTGATGTTAATTTTGCAAATTTTGTGAAAATATCAACTTTTGGAAATTTTTAAAAATAAAAATAAATCTTTTGGTTATTTTTTATTGCACTCATAAATTTACAACCCATAGAGACTATTAGGAGTATTTATTAAAACAGCTGTGATTGATGTAGAACTAAAACTTTTGAAAATGGTAGAGTCGTAAAAGTGGGAGGAATTGATGCAAGCTTCAAAATGGAGCCATATTTAAGCCCTTGTAACTTAGAAACTATTTGTTCCACAGCCTTTTTGCTTGCAAAATTTTAAAGCCCACCAGAAGTTGTATTGGCATAACAAATTTGAAGCTTCTACTCCTATTAGAAGACACTTTTCAAGGCCTCTCAAAATGAAGGCATTGGCCAATCAAGCCCAATATGGGCATTTTTTGTCGAAGGTGGGGGCCATTTAAGCGACCATAAAATTAAAAGTTTTTGACTGAGGAAGCTAAAATTTTAGATTTAAGCTATTGAATGGTGTATGAATCAACCCTGAAAATTTGAAGAAAATCGGAGATGGTCACCCGACCACCCCTGTACCAATTGAGCTGGAATGACCCTATACCAATATACCATCCCCAATTTTTTCAATTTTTTTTACAAATGTTCACAAGTGGCCAGTGATAAGTATGATCAGGAAGTATTTTTAATTAAAATTAACCTTTAAATAATTCATGTTTTTTCATCTTTTCAGAAAATACTTGTTTAATATTCGAAGTGAATTTCTAAATTATGGAATGCCATTTAAATATAACTTACTAGTTTTAATACACTAATTTTTAAAAAATGGATAAACTTAAACAGAAATGTGCTGATCCATTTCAATCACACAAAGGACAGCATCGAACCAAAAGTTTACGAATTATACCTCAATATTTAATTGATAAAAGGCCTGAAATCAAATTAACAATTGATCACAGGCTTTGTAAGCAGTGTAGGGAAATGCTGGAATCATTGCCTGAAAAAAAAAAAAACGATGAAGATGAAAAAAGCTCTTGCTGTGAAGAAACTACGTAGTAATATTCCTGAAATATCTTCATCTGAAAATGAACTTGAAATCAATGAGGCATCAACAGGCACAGCACTTGAATTTCAATTATCAACTTTAAATACTTCATTAAAATCATTAGGAGAAACTCCCATAAAGACAAGAAAACTAAGAGACAGAGGCTTATGCATCTCACAAAATAACAAAAGTTACAGGAACAGTCAAGAGAAAATTAGAAGAAATTGCTGGAAGATATATATTAATAAGGAAAAAGAAAAAACTAAGAGAAAAAGATTATGATGAAATATTAAATCAACTGAAGGAGAAATTCAGCAACTTGCAGACCAAGAGGAGTGAAAGAATACAAATCCTGACTGCATTACCAAAAATTTGGAGTGAGAGAAAAATAGCTACAGAATTCAACACGAGGCACAAAGTATCAGTTGGCAAAAAGCTTACTAATGAAATGGGTATCCTTTCAATTCCAAATCCTTGGCCTGGAAAGAAAATTGAACAAAACATTATAGAAAAAATCAAAGCATTTTATCTTTCAGAAGATATCAGTAGAATAATGCCTAGTAAAAAGGATTATGTCAGCATTATGGACAGCTCAGGGGAGAGGAAACATTTTCAGAAGCATCTACTGCTATGCAATTTAAAAGAAGCTATATCAACTTTTTAAAGAAAGAAATCCTTTGATAAAAGTGGGCTTCAGCAAATTTGCAGAGGTGCATCCAAAGCAATGTATTATTGCTGGAGCATCAGGAACTCACTCAGTATGTGTATGTACCATTCATCAGAATGTAAACTTATGTTTGTAGGAACTAAATTTGATAAGTTAACTGAAGATAATGAAAATCCTATCAACCATATACAACATTGTCTTAGTTTGATTGAGTGCAATCCACCCTCATTGCAATGCTGCCTTAGGGAATGTAAACAATGTGGACACACAAAAGCATTGAAAGAGAAACTCCAAAATATTTTTGATGATAACTGCATTGATTCAGTACAGTTTAAGAAGTGGACCAATACAGACAGGTCCAATCTTGAATCAATTCACATGAGTTCAGATGAATATATTGAACATTTCTGTAGCAAACTTCAAGAATACCAAACCCATGTTTTTCTTGACTAAGATGCAAGCTAATTATTACAATGAAACTAAAATGTCGCTGAAACCAAGTGAAGTCCTAGTAGTGTGCGATTTTTCCAAAAATTACCCTTTTGTTCCCCAAGATGAGGTGCAGAGTTTTCACTGGAACAATCAGATGGCAACTGTACATCCATTTGTTTTGTATTATAACAAGCAAAATGAGATTGCTCACCTAATCTGTTGTCATCATATCTGAGTGCAATATTCATAACACAGTTGCAGTACATTTGTTTCAAAAGCATCTCATAAACTTCATAAAAGAGAACATCTCATCCATCAACAAAATCATATACTTTTAAAAACAGATGGCTGTGCTGGACAATATAAAAACTGCAAAAACTTTCTGAATCTTTGCCACCACAAAGATGACTTGAAATTGATGCAGAGTGGAATTTTTTTACAACAAGCCATGGGAAGGGACCATGTGATGGTGTAGGAGGCACTGTTAAGAGGTTAGCTGCTAAAGCTAGTCTGCAACGGCCTTATGATAAACAAATCCTTACTGCACAACAGCTATATATATTTACCAAAGATAATAATAATAATATTACACCACATTTTTCAACCAATGAAGATTATGAAAATGAAGAATTTCTCCTCCAAACTAGACATTCAAAAGCAAGAACAATTGCTGGTACTCAGAAAATACACCATTTAAAACCAGTTTCATTAACTTCACTAGAGGTTAAGCATTTCTCAGCATCAGGATATTCACGTATTGAGAAAGTTAGTGAAGAAGAACTTATACCTGAAGAGAAACTACATGGTTTTGTCATTGCTGTATATGATAACCTTTGGTGGTTAGCATGCATTTTGGACAAAACAACTGAGAAGAGGGAAGTAAAAATATCTTTTCTTCATCCTCATGGTCCCAACCCATCATTCTTTTTTCCTCATCAACCAGATACTCTTACAATTACATACTCTGATGTTTTGACAAAGGTAGAGGCATCTACTGCAAGCAACTGGAAGACTACACTATCTCACCAAGGAGGAAACTACTAAGGCCTCCAAGGTAGGGTGGAGTGATTGTTTAGTTTAAAAAATCAGGGGTGTTAAATAGTTGTCAAATGTCTAAAAATGAGCATTGGTGGTGGTTTTTGGTGGTTGCTGGTGATATCGCATCAGCAACCACACACTATATGTACCATGCCCACATGCGACTCAAAAAAAAACTTTATTTTGCCTATTTGGGGCTCTATAATAGCTAGAAGCACAATCTAAAAAGTGCATCTTATGATTTTTTGATGCTAAGAACAACAAAATTATTTTCAAAAGTGTACATTGATGTATAAATATTTTTTGAGAGTTAAATTAAAATCAGTAGCTGTTTTTGTCCAACCTACTTTATATTTACTTCTATTTTTCAGAATTTTTATAACCTATTCAATTAATACTAGTTTAATGTCTTCAAGATTTTTAGTTACTTATGAAACGTAGAAGCCAGACAACAAAAGTCTGACACGGTGGCCATAGTTTTCCACCCATTGACAGTTTTCCTAATGGAAAATTACCTACTGCTGGACACATTGTTCAGCGTCTACTTAAGGAGCCAAACTGGAAAACCAAGGAAAACATCACAAAAGTTGCAGATGAGTTGAGGAAACAATGGATTTGGTATAATGTTTATCCACTATCCTTGCGCACCACTGAGACGAAGGTGGACAAACTAGCAGCAGACTTTTCATGGTAAGTCATCATAACTTTCTATCCTGGGTAGTACTAAATTAATTACAAGAATGTCTTCTTAGCCAATAGTAAATTTTTTATTTTAAATATAATTTTGTTGTGATGTGCTCTGTAAACCTGTGAATTAATTTATCTATGTATTTCAGCCAAAATTTCTAAACTAAAAAATATTTAAGCAATTTGTGACCACAATTTTTAATTTCTAATTAAGAAAATAATATTGATTTTTTTTAATATTTCAACTTCGAAAATGCATCAACAGGTTTCAGCGATACTCTGTCACAAAGAGAGGTTCAACCTATTTGGTAAAACTAGAATTGTTTGTCAAAGAGCTTGATTGTTTATTTGATATTTTTTATGAGGATCTTTCTCAACAACAAAAATTGGAGGAGTTTAAACTGAGGATGACTCAGGATGATTTCTCCTTCTATGAGTATTAAACATCTGTGAGGCTAGGATACTGTTCAAGATTTGAGGAAAAGCTCACAGAGGCAGATGTTAGATACAGGAGAAGAATAATTGACGAACAACAAGCAGAATTATGATTAGTCAGAGAGTACATCATGACTTGAACCATTTTAATTAAACCTTTGATGTTTTTTATTTTTTATATATATACACTATATGATCAAAAGTATTCGGACACCGCATGGTTTTGGGAAAAATGGTTTTATTATGGCATTTAGTAACCAGTAGGTCCACCCTTTGCTTTTATTACAGCGTCAACACATCGAGGCATACTTTCCACCAGTTTTCGGTAAGTCTGTGCAGGAATGGCTCGCCATTCCTCTTGCAGAGCTGATGCAAGAGATGCAAGTGAAGCCGGGCGTGGTGTGCGGTTTCGTATCCGTCGCTCCAGTTCATCCCACATGTGCTCGATTGGGTTGAGATCGGGGCTCTGAGCAGGCCAGTCTAACAAATCCACCTTATTTTCACGAAACCAGTCCTGCACATGCCTTGCAGTATGGCAGGGAGCTCGATCCTGTTGAAACAAACAATGGCCATCTCCGTAGTATTGCCACAGTGTAGGGAGGGCCGAATTGTCCAGAATGTCGAGATAAACGTCAGCATTCATGGTAGTGGGTATAACAACCAACGGGCCGAGCACTAGCCAGGAAAAACAACCCCATACCATGATGGACCCTCCACCGAACTTCACCGTTGGACGTACACAGTCAGGAAGAAGCCGTTCTCCGGGCTGTCGCCACACCCAAACATGCCCATCAGACTGGAAGAGTGAATACCGCGACTCGTCGCTCCAAAGAACAGTTTTCCAGTCCTCCACGGTCCAGGAACAACGGGACACACACCAGGCCAAATGACGCGTGGCATTAACTTTTGTAATCAGTGGCTTGTGTACAGCTGCTCTACCATAATAACCGAGTCTGTGCATCTCTCTGCGGATAGTTACAGTACTAACGGAGGTACCGGATGCTCTTCCTACCTCCTCAGCGATGGAAGCAGCAGAGGACGTGCGGGACTTCTTGACATGTCGTACCAGACTTCTTCTATCACGTTCCATCAGTTTGCGTGGTCATCCGGAACGTTTTTTCACGTTAGTTGCACCGTCGTGCTTCCATCTCATGATAACATCCGCTACAGTCGACTTTGGTATATCCTGTTTGGCTGCAATGTTTCGTATAGAAACGTTACTTAAATAACATCCGATGACGAGTCCATGTTGGAACTCGGAGAGTTCACGTCCACGCGGCATGGCTTCACAACAGTTACTGATAACTTAACAGAACACCTCAGCATTATAGTTTCACCATGCTTTTTCCCAGCATATATATATATATATGTATATATATATATATATATATATATACATTCAACTGCAAAGAACACGCAGTATAAATAACGTAAAGAACGACGCTTGTATAGGAGATATTCCGCGCAAGACGAGAGAGAGAGAACGGAACAAATGAAAAAATGAGGTAACCACCTGGGAATCGAACCCGGGATCTTCCGATTGCCGGTCAGACGCGATACCATTACACCATGGACCTCACTCTTCCAAATGCCGTAATTCTTCTACATACTCGCAGAAACCAATGCCCCAAGGGGGCACCTCCCGCATGCCGTAACATTATATACATTCAACTGCAAAGAACACGCAGTATAAATAACGTAAAGAACGACGCTTGTATAGGAGATATTCCGCGCATGCGGGAGGTGCCCCCTTGGGGCATTGGTTTCTGCGAGTATGTAGAAGAATTACGGCATTTGGAAGAGTGAGGTCCATGGTGTAATGGTATCGCGTCTGACCGGCAATCGGAAGATCCCGGGTTCGATTCCCAGGTGGTTACCTCATTTTTTCATTTGTTCCGTTGTCTCTCTCTCATCTTGCGTGGAATATCTCCTATACAAGCGTCGTTCTTTACGATATATATATATATATATATGTGTCCCAAAAGTCCCTATTTTGTTGAAATAGGCTGAATTTCAAATAAATGTCACACTGACCTGAATACAGATGTATTTCTATACAAATTACAAGTATTACACCATTAAAATCTTTAATTAGTAGTTTCCACATGTGCTCCATCTGTATCTCTGCAAATCTCAAAGCGGTCAGCTGCATTGCGGAACACATTTCCGAGCATTTCAGGGGTTATTTTCTCAACTGCTTGCCTAATGCAATCTCGCAGATCTGGTAAATCTCGAATATTTCTGCGATAGACCTCTGATTTAATGAAACCCCAAGCAAAGAAATCCAATGGGGTCAAATCCGGAGATCGCGCTGCCCAAGGCCTATTTCCCCCACGTCCAATCCAACGATTTGGAAAACGCTCGTTTAGGTATGTCTGAACAATTTTGGCATAATGACATGGTGCCCCATCCTGCTGAAAGACTACATTGTTGAGAATGCCATCTTCAAGAAGTTGATGTTCTAGAAAATTTTGAAGCATATCAAAGTAAACAAGCCCTGTCACTGTAGCCTCTGCAAAGAAAAAGTGCCCGTAAATCTTAGACTTCGTCATTCCAAGCCACACGTTGACTTTAGGTGAGTTTCTTTCCCATTCAGTGAACTCAGTTGGCTTTTCATTAGCCCAGATGCGACAATTATGTCGATTGATTTTACCACAGGTGTGAAAAGTCACCTCATCGCTAAACAAAATGTGGTCCATTAAATTGTTATTTTGGATTTGTTTGACCAGTTCTGCACACATTGCTGCTCGTTTTGGAAAATCTTCCTCGTGTAAGCTGTGTAACAGCTGAATGTGATAACACTTCTTCTTCAGCATCGAACGCAAGACTCTGTGAACAGTTGTTTTGGGTATGGTCAATCTGTGGGATGCTTGGCGAACTGACATTCTTTGATCGTCTTCGAACATTATGCGAACAGATTCAATGTTTTGTTGCACTGTTCTCAGGCATCCACTTCTTCCTTCATCATGCACAGATCCAGTCCTTTTGAATTTGTTCATCAATTCACGAATTGCTTTATCTGTCGGTCGAGGCTTATGAAGCCTTCTTGAGAATCGGTCTCTAATTTCACATTTCATTCCTCTGATGCGATATGTTACTATCATAACGCGTTCATGCACATCCATCACCAATGATATTGATCTGAAAAAATTAATTAAAAATTTTAAAATAATTAAAATAGAAATCTAATGCATGTATTTGTCTAGAAAGGTGCATGCAATCATGTCATTAAAACATTCATTTGAAATTCAGCCTATTTCAACAAAATAGATAGGGACTTTTGGGACACCCTGTGTATATATAAGCAGAGTAAATCTAGTCATCTAGTCATACTAATTGTTCAGTGAAAGAAGCCAGAGAGAAGAGGCAAGTGCATCACAACCTCAACCAGACAGTCCAAACACTACTGGTAGCTCTAGCAAAACTCCATCAGAAGACTCTCGAGATGATCCACAGCCTGCTGGTTCCTCTCATTGTAATTACCAAGATCTGGAGAACCTGTGCAGAGCTGTTGATAGGTAAATTAGCACTTGTGAATTGTGATTGTTCTTTAATAACTGTACTTAGTTGCAGGGTTGTGGAGTCGGTCCAAAATTTTCCGACTCCGACTCCACACATTGTCAAAAATTCGACTCCGACTCCACACATTGTAAAAAATCTAAAAATCCGACTCCGACTCCTCACATTTTAAATATACGACTCCGACTCCTCTAGTGTTTCACTCTATAATTATCATAATAATAAGACATTTCATCACCACCACACTAAGTGTGAAATTTTATATTTTATATTTTATATTTAAATAAATATTAATTGTATATTCTGAAAATGTAAAAAAAAAATATTAAAAAAACTTAATCTAGGGGCTATCAATGAATAAGGTTTATTGACCAAAAAAAACTAAATAACCTAAATGTTAGTATTTAGGATTTAGAAATTAAGGGTGACACAGGACAGAAATTGGAGTCGGAGTCGGAAGTTTTTTACCGACTCCGACTCCGCCCTGAAACGTGCGACTCCACGACTCCACGACTCCACGACTCCACGACTCCACGACTCCACGACTCCACGACCCTGCTTAGTTGTATGTGCCATGTCATTTTGGTAGACTTAAAATGGATATCATTTTTCTCAACTTCAAAATACGATCTTGAAGGTATTCAATTTCCGACAGAGCAGGTACAGCGGTAGCATCAGCAATTATCATGATTACATTTTCATCCACATTTCCTAAGCTTTTTTAACAAAATTACAATTACTACTACTAATAAGAAGTAAAGTAATTTTATTTAATTATACATATTATACATTGTAACATGGAAAAATAAATTTCAAATATATTGGGCTCAGGCATAAAAGTCAGTGTATTTAGCCCATCACTGTTCATTGTTTCCTGTTGTACATATTCCTGTTTATCAGTGCTACCTCCAGCCTTATAAATTTGTAAACAATTTTCATTAATACAGGAGTAAACTACGAAGGCAATGGTGTAAGTACTGTGAACAGATCAGAGCTGAGGAAGAAGTATTCTTTGGTTTAGTGGACAGCATTTATGTTAATGGCTGACAGGATGGTACTGTGACAATTACAGAGTTAGAGGGGTGACATTATCAACAAACCAAAGTAGAAGAGCACTATGTTATAGTCGGAGAACCGGGTAAGCCACTGTTTTCTGTATGGTATGTTTTAAATTTTTAGTGGATAGCATAAATTTGGTCTTAGTAACATTAAGGAGTAAGAACTATGCAATAGTTATACATGTTCATTGGTCATACCTGGTATCTACTAATCTCAAATACATTTATTATTTCCTTAAATTTTGTTTAAAATGTTTCAGGAGGATATTATCTGACACATGTTACCGCAGAGAATGGGAATGGTGTATCAATTGCACTAAGTCTCTATGAAGCAGTGAAGGACACTGACCTGGAAAACAACCTGCAAGTCATGGGGTCAGATGGAACTGCAGTGATGACTGGACATAATTCAGGGGCGATCAGAGTCTTTGAAGAGCTTATTGGAAGACCACTGCAAAGGATCATATGCCTCTTACATTGTAACAAGCTACCTCTTCATCATGTTTTCATGGAGCTCGATGGGACTACAAAGAGCCCTGATAGTTTTTCAGGGCCAATAGGAAAACAGCTAGGTGGTATGGTTTCTGAATGGGATGATGTCAAATTTAAGCCAATCAGAAATCAGAATTTTGCTATATTGCCCAATGATGTAATTGATGATCTCAGTCGTGACCAATACTATGCTTATAGAATATGCATGGCAGTCATGCTAGGGACTATTGAAAAGGACCTTCAGCTTTTAGAAGTTGGGCCATTAAATCACTCAAGATGGCTGACATTAGGTTGTACAATACTCAGATTCTATGTTTCACAGTAAAAGCCGAGTTCAGTATTGATAACTGTTGTTGAGTTCTGTTTGAAAGTGTATTTCCCCAGCTGGTTTGAAATCAAGAAGAATTACTCAGTGACCAATGGTTCAAGAAACTTCTTTTCAATGCTGAGCAGAATCTCCAAGTTTCCTAATAAGAAAGTAAAAGACATTGCCCTAAAAACCCAAAGAAGGAATGCTTTTTTTGCTCACCCCGAAAACATTATAATATCAATGCTTGGTGATGAGGACAGGGAGAGAAGAAACACTGAGGTAAATAAGATCCTGGCACTGAGGGGTGAAGTAGAGAAAACAACCCAGGACATCAGAGTCAAAATGGATTTCACCAGCGGAGATTTGGAAGTCGAGGATGTGAATGATGATTATGACAGTTTGAGTTATACAAGGGACCGCACTGTCAGGAAATTTAAGGTGCCTATAATCAATGAAAATGCTAAATCGTATGACAAGATGAGTAACCTTGATAACTTGACAGCAGAGCCTCCAATAGTTACTCATCTTACATCAACTGAACTTGCGAACATTAGAAAAAATCCTTTGAAGTTCAAACAGCCATGCCACAATCAAGTGGTAGAACGCCATATCAAGCTTGTGACTGAGGCATCTGCAGCTGTCATTGGGTTCAATAGAAGAGATGGCATGATCCGGCAGTGTATAAAATCCTGTAAACTGATAAAAAAGTTTAATACAAAGCAAGAATTTGTTTAGATTCTACATTTATTTGATGAAATTTTATAGTGTAAATTTGTAATATATGGTCAATATGCATTACTTTTTCATGAAAATGTGTTAAAACTCTGTTTTGCACTTTTGGAAATAATTTTATCAATCTCAGCATAAAAAAATCATAAACAGTTTTTAGATTGTTTCTACCTATTATAGAACCCAAAATAGGCAAAATACATGGTTTTTTACAGTTGCATATGGATGTGGTACATTTAGGGTGTGGTTGCTGATGCAGTATCACTTGCAACTACCCAAAACCACTACCAATGTTCATTTTTAGACATTTGACAACTATCTAGCACCCCTGATTTTTTAAATATTGATTTTCATAAAAATACACTCCACCCTACTCCAAGGCCCTCATAGAATTACAACAGAGAAAAGTAAGTTACACATTCAAATTATATATGGTAGATATATACAGTAGGCATATATATATATATATATATATATATATATATATATATATATATATATATATATATATATTAGGGGTGACAATAAAAATCGAATGTTGGAGTTTTTTATTGGCCATTTGTTCAATGCTGCTACTACATGAGAAAACAATGTACTGTAAATATTAGGTCATTCAGATAATATTTAAGGGTGTCTCAAGTGAGGTAAATAATTCTCCGTATAACAAAAATTAATTATTCATTACCTAGTAAAAATAAATTAATATTTTTTTTAATTAATGTAAATAAACATTAGTTTTAGTTCATAAGGTTTAAGTGCAGGCGTACTCCAATCGTAATAAGTAAATAATATATTTACTAAATATATTCCAGGGTGTCTTTCATTCAATTGTAGACCACCCATTAATTCTTGCTTTTCCTCAAGCCATACCCCTTTTTCAATGTACCAGGCTGAGACTTCCTATGATCCTCAACAACCTGCAAGAGATGTTGGCGCTGTTCTTCATTCTTCGTAATCTTTGTATTGAAGGCCTGGATCAAGGTAGTTCCCCTCTCTGCCATGTCATTGACGACTTTTAGTCCTTCAACTATAGTCAAACCAGTCTTGAAATCTTCTTCGTCGTCCAGCCAGGTCTCTGGTTCCTTGGACAAGAAACCATCATTAATTTTTAGAAGTTCAAAGAGAAGCTTTGATCCTTTCGAGGCAAAGTCCGAGAGCTGCTTTGTTGAAATGGAAGAAACAGCAGGTATTGGGGCTCACTTTGGAGGATCTTCAGCAGCTTCTTTTTCAAGGATTGATCGAGCGATATTCTTTTTCGTCGTTGCATTGATACCTTTATCAAAGAGTGCGAGACCAATCAAGTACTCGCTGAGGTACCATAAGTGACAACCGAGGACACTAAGGCAGGATGCTGAGATCTTTTCATCGTGGTACTTTGCTAGGTCTTGAAGAAGCTTCAAATCGTTCGCGGGAGCAGATGAAGGACTGCTGGCCGTGAACCACGCGCTGACACATAACTCCAGGGCAAAAAATACAAATCGTTTTAAGCCAGACATTTCACGAGTTGTAAGTCTGAACTGATGGGAAAGCCCTGTATATATATTTATATACTCGTATATATATTATCATAGGAAATCAAATTCAGTTCCAAATTTATATAATTTAAACATCAAACTATGCCAACAATTAATGAAACTTTTCTAGAACAATTTCCAATAATAATATAATCAATGTATCAAAATAAAAAATATTACCTTAGATATCTTAAAAGAATCGGGAGAGAACTTCTAAGCGTTGTTTTCAGTCAGGCAGTCGTATGCAAAATGAACTTGAAGCACCAAAAGCTGATCATCCAAAGATTGATACACATCATATTATTTAACGATTTATTTATGAAAATTTTAATTTAATGAAATAAATTAATCGATTTGCATAATCTATAGTATGAAATAAAGGAAACAATTCTATTAAATTATATAATACACTTGCATTCTCGAAACATTTTTGTTTTTGAAGCGTTGTCGAAACTCGTTCATTCTTGAAATTTCTTCCGCGCGACAGTTTCATTCATGTGACTCGAAGCACCCCTAAATGCTTTCCAAATTCCATGAGATTTCGTCTACGGTGTTTCCTCACAGGGTGGCAGCATTGGACAAATGGCCGGCAAATTTTTTTGAATTTCAAATTTTATCCCTATAAGAAGTTGTCACCCTAAATATATATATATATATATATTAGTGATGTAGCGGATGTCATTTTTTTCACATCCGCAGATGCGGATGCGATGAGGATGTTTGATTTCAACATCCGCGGATGCAGATGTCTACATTTTCGTTATTTTTTAGGATATATTCGAGATTTGTTGTGTTTAACGTATATAATAAGTTATTATATAGAGAGCTGTAGCTATAATGTAGTATAATTGATTAATTGTACAATAATTGCTGTACTTTTCTCTGAACATATAAAATAATATCAAGCATCTAACTAATATAGAAATCAATTAGTGAATTAGTCTGCAAATAAATTCGTTATATTTTGTTGAGTTTCAGCCACAATTAGAAACCATAATTGTGTTACCAGGATGCGGGACGTGAACCCAACTCAAATGCACCCCACCGACCTCTTTCCCCAACCTCCACCCTTATAGAAAGAGATCTTTAATTAGCTTGATAACTATTTATATTAAGTTTAAAGTTTTATTAGGCATATTTATAAATGAGTAATTAAAATAAAGTAAACTAAGATGTTCATCGTTTAATGTTCAAACTTAATTATAGGAAGGTTATGCTCAAGGAACATTAATTTTTCTGCCTTTTCTGCTGCCAGTCTGTTTCTCTTTTCATCATATATTAATCCAGCACTGCTAAATAATCTCTCACTTGGTACGTTTGTTGGAGGACAGGCTAAATGTTTCCTTGCAAGTTTACTCAAGTATGGATAGATATTCTGCGTATTTTTCCACCAACTAATAGGATTGTCACATGCAGCCAGGCGTTTTTCTTGGTGATAGCTCTCGATCATTTTTACTACATCTTTTGACATCGCGTAGGTCTTGTCATTGCTGCTTGACTCAAGAAACTGAGACACAGATTCTGTGATAGATTTGCTTGTTGAAGGTGTTGGTTCTGTCACTGAAACTTTTATTCTTTTGGTGGGTGGCGAAGCGACAGATTCAAGAGATTGAAGCTCTTCAACTGCTTTGCCAAGTGATGATTTAACTCATTCTAATGTGCTAGGTGAAAATAACTTAGCTTTGTAACGTGGATCTAAGTAGGTTGCAAGAGAGTAACTTCATACAAGAACAGCCTCTCGTCTTGTCGCTTGCATCACTTTTGCGCACAATGAACTAGTTCTATTAATATAGTAGAATTTGATAATTTCCGCTTATTAATGACATTTTATCTCAACGGTCCACATCCGCACGACATCCGCAGTCCAAAGTGCGGATGCGGATGCGAGAAAATGTGCTGATGTTCCGCGGATGCGGATGTGACCTACATCACTAATATATATATATATATGTATATATATATATATATATATATACACTTTTTTTTCTCACTGGGCATGCCCGTATCAACCCAAGGAAAGATGGGTCATGTTGTTGTTGTTGTTGTTGTTGTTAGTAACCTCCAGGGTTGAAACCCTCAGCGCCGAAAAAATGACAGCCACTCAAGCCTCGCCCAGAGGTTCCCTAATCCCAGTGTAAAGTGTTTCTCTATGTATGTGGAAGTGATGTGTTTATCCCAAAGGCAGTGTTGAATGAAATATGTGCAGGTATATATATATATATATATATATATATATATATATATATATATATATATATATATATATATATATATATATATAAAATGGAACCATATATTTTCAGGCACAAAACTAATGGATAATCTGCTCGAGAAGATTTGTATCAATGAAAAAACTCAAAGATCTGGATTTATTTAAAGGTTAGTTTTAATTAAAAGTACTTCCTGCTCATACTTTTCACTGGCCACTTCTAACCTTTTAGGAACATGTTTCACATTGGTAAATGAACATTTGTAAAAAAAAAATTGAAAAAAATCAGGGATGGTATATTTTTTTTATTTAAGGTCAAAGGTCAAGGATAAGGATATTTTTTTTAATTTTCATTTTAGAGGCTTATGACAAGAGATATGACACGCTGTTTAAGAGCTTCAAAATGACACTAGAATCAGAACTCTAGCTTTATTAGTTATGTGGCTACAGCAATTTGAAATTTGACACTAAGTAAAAAAAATCAGGTCAAAGGTCCAAATTTTGTGACCCTGTATCTCAGCAACCAAAGGTCAGCCAGCTCTAAAATTTGGGGAATTTCAGTTTCTCACAAATACCTACTAACGTACCAAATATCATGAAAATCTGAGATGGTCATGTTCTTGGGTGGCTGAATTGACATGGAATGACCCAAGCTGCTCCTGGATGATATGAAGAGAGCTCAGTACCCTCTGCAAAATTTGGCTAAAGACTTGGCATCACTGGTACTGGCACAGTGGCGCAAAAGCAATGCCAAGTTCACTCCTCCTGTGATCATTCAAGAGAGGTCCATTGCCAGGAAGATTCTTGTCAGGTGGAATGAAATGATTGACCTAGTGAATGGCTGCAGAGAGAGAGAAGAGAATATCTGAACTTGATACATTGTTTGACATAACCTGCAGACATGATATCACTCTATGTGGAACTGAAGCATCTGGCTGCTCTGGCTGTGCTGCTAGAGTTCATGTCAACTGTGACTGTCCTCTGCCTCAGAAGATTCCAAAGCTAGAGCTAGAGTGGCTCCATTACCAGAGGATCAAAACCTCAGAAGTTTCTGGCTTCTGGATGGCATCTGTCGATGTGAAGGAAACAGTGAAGCAGGTGAAGGTTGCTAAAAGGAAGGAGGAGGAACAAAAGGCAGCTGAGAAGAGAAACAGAAGAGAGGAAGAAGAAAAGGAGCTACTGCTTAAAGCTGATGATAGGGATGATGATGAAGATGAGGTGACTTCCTTGCAAGAGTCTCCAGGCAGAGCAGCTCCTACTGCTGACACAGATTTTTCCAGTACTGCACCAGGCACAAGCTCCAGTGTCAACACTGGCAAAGTCTCCCCCTCTGCTAGGAGGAACTACATGGATATCTCAAGCACTGCTGCAGCTGCAGTCAGGTTCAAGGTGGCAAACACCCCTGCAGCAGCCATTGCAACTGGTTTCTTGCAAGATCTCATCAAAGCTGGCCATCTATCTGCTGATAAGGCATATCTAGTTGTTGACAGGATGAAGATATAGAGGGGCAAGGAGTCTGTAAAAGGTGCCTCGGTGGAGGCCCTGGAGAAAAGGATAGAGGGACAGGAGATCAAGGGAATTTTCTTTGCTGGAAAAAAAGATAAGACGACAAAGATCATGAGGTACAATGAAGAAACTGGCTGCTTCCATCCTGATATTACAACTGAAGAGCACTATAGTGTTACCTGGGAACCTGAGGGGAAGTCTCTTCCATTGTACACCAGAAAAACCTGAAGGAAATGAGAAACCTGCACTGAAGATAGCTCAGGCTCTGAGTGGATTAGTGCTCATGGTGCTAAAGATACTATTGTGGTCCTTGGTGGTGACTCCACCAACACAAACACAGGACCTGATGGAGGAGCCATCACTCACTTGGAGAGACTGCTAGGTCACAAGTGTCACTGGCTGATATGTCAGTTACATATTAATGAACTCAGCCTCAGGCACATGATCATCAAGCTTGATGGTCCCTACACGCACAAGTCTGGGTTCAGTGGCCCAATAGGAAAACTTTTGGAGAAGATCAATAACATACCTGTCAACTTTAGCTTCGACTCTGCCAGGAGAAGAAGATATAATTCAACTGCCAGAAGACATTGTATAGAACCTTAGCACTGACCAGAAGAACTGCTACCTACTGATCAAAGCTCTCAAGACAGGAGATTTGAGCAAGGAAGTTGCTGGTCTGAAGTGTGGCCCACTGAATCAGTCACACTGGCTGACTACAGGTGAGGCTCTTGATGCTGTGGATGAGGCAGCATGGTCTGAAGGGGAAGGTGTTGAAGAAGCTGGAGGTGTTGCTGAAGTTCTGTCTGGACTTCTACTTCAAGATGTATTTTATTGTAATGTGCATAGTATTAGAAATAAATTAAACGAATTTAAGGCAATAATTTATTCCAGTAACTATGATATAGTTGCTATCACTGAAACGTGGTTAAATTAGGAGCTACCAGATCTTTAACTAGACTAAGTTTTAGGGCCTATTAGAGTTAAAAAAGATGGTACTCTTTTATCATCTGGTATAGAATTTGCTGCAAAAAACAACAACACTATCTTCCTCACCCTCTGAATAGGGGCCTATTTGACCAATAACAGGCATAATCAAAATAGCCTAAACACAAACTAGGCTCAATACAAGAACCCTTGAACTGTAGGTTAGCAATTTGCACTTTACTAGCCCCTTCTCCCAAGCGGAAAAAAGACAAAAATGCAACCAAAAAAGAAAACCCTTGTCACCAATGTAATGACCAGTAGATAAGGCTATGGTTTACACACTATATACAGATACAGTGCAATAACCAGTATTAAGTTACACCACAAAATAATTATAGACTCACCTCAAGTATAGAACAGTAGTTCCAGACAATATTCAAGATAGCCAGTAATAGTCATTAGTCTAGCAGTTGTCAGTCTATTAGTTAGTCAATAGCTATATCAGTATATCTAGATAGGCTAGTAGTTCACAATAGTACAATGACAATCAACACTACATCCATAATTGCAATGCAAATGATCATCCCAAAACATCATCGCTGCATATCCACCCTAATCCATCAAAACCAGTGCTGCCAGATCAATATTAGTTTTTATTATTAAGGTGTTTTTTTGGTGTGTCGATCTGTAGACTTTTACTAACACCAATCCACCACAAGGTGCTCCACTCTCTCTTTGTAACTAAGGTGTCTAAGGCATGGTATCATCCTTGTGGCTCTCTTTTGTACTTTTTCTAGTCTGTCTTTGTCTTGCTCTAAATAAGGACTACTGTACTGAACTGAATGCCATACTGAAGAAGAGTCCTCACGTATGAAGTGAAGAGCCTACGTACTTATAATTTCTGGCAATTTATATTCTATATGTTTCTGCATTAGGTTCCATCTAGCATTAGCCTTATTTCTAATTTCAATACAATGAGTTATACGTTTAAGATCACGATTCACAATGACACCCAAATCTATCTCCTTTTTTTCTTTATTTATCCAACTTCCATCCATGTTATACTCAAATTCTGGATTGTCATGCCCAACATGCATAACTTTACACTTTTCCACATTAAATTTCATCTCCCATCTATCTGCCCAAGCAACTACTTTATCAATGTCCTTTTGCATTTTCATGGCACCTGTTAAAGATCTTACATTTTGTCCTAATTTTGTATCATCTGCAAATATTGAGGTTTTACTATTTAGACCCCTTTCCAAGTCATTAATATAAATAATAAAAAGTAGAGGTCCAAGTACCGACCCATGTGGGAGTCTAGGCCAGGCTGAAACAAGATAGAATTAATCAGAGTCATTAACAGTTGGCTTTTGATATAAAAATAAGATTCCTGAAAAAAAAATTGGTGGCCACCCCCATTTTTATAAAAACATCTAATGCCGCACTAGCAAAATCAGGAAAATGGCAATATCTCTTCTTCTGAACATGCTAGAGATGGTTTGCATACCAAAAGATGCAGAATTTGATTTAGAACAAATTATTAAGAGTGGTATTTTTTCATAAAACCTTTAGTTTTTGAGTTATTTTAGAAAAACTAATTTTTGGGGCCCATAGATCCCCTTTCGACGGACCTTAGTGACAAAAGAAATTCTAAAATAAGCATGATTTGGCTTTTTGATTACTAACATTGCCCTAAAAGGATATTGACATGGACATAGTGATCACATGATATGACTTTTCCTTGTTATCTTGCATCCATTATGCTTGATTAAAGAATAGAGGGTGGGGCTGCTTCATGAACTTTTTTTAAACGTAATAAATTGAAAACTTGTTTTTTTTTTCAGGTGCCTTTGTTATAAGTTTCCAACTGCAATTTGTCATTGAATTCAACATTTGCAATATAAAGTATGACTTCTACAAGGAAAACATTTGCTAAAGTACTTGGTGATGTACGTTTTATGCCAGCAGAACAGTTTCCTTTAGGGAAATTGCCTATGTTGAAGCAAGTTATTGAAAGGTGTTTGTGTTTCAGAGACTATAAAACAGATGCTGTACTGAGAGCTACTTCTGAGGAATTGCATAAATTGTGGGTCACATATAATGTTTATCCAATATCAACTGTGACAACTATCCAGTTAACTTTATTCCTTCCTTTTTCATTTTTATTTAATTGTAAAATTAATTACATTTATTTTCAGATGATTTCTACCTCGACCATTTTACCCCGAGAGTGGCAAAGGCATTGACATTGCTCATGGCATTTATAAGATCATTAAAGGGACAGAACTTGAGGCCAAATTAAACTTAGTTAAAGCAGATGGGACAAATACTAACACAGGACATATGCATGGGTCAATCAGATATTTGGAAATGTTTTTAGGGCAACCTCTTCAGTGGGATATTTGTCTTCTGCATCTAAATGAATTGCCACTTACACACATCTTCATAACTTTAGATGGGACAACAAAAAGTCCAGACAAATTTTCTGGCCCTATTGGTTCTCAGCTCAATGGGGATGTGTCAGAATGGAATGTTGTGGACTTCAAATCTATACCTTATCCTGCATTTGTGCTTCTACCAAATGAGGTGGTCAATAATTTATCAACAGACCAATACTATGGATACTGCATCTGCTGGGCAATTATTACTGGTGAAGTGGATGAAGACCTTGCACTCTTAGAAGTTGGCCTGCTAAATCACTCTCGATGGCTCACCTTAGCCTGTAGAATTCTTCGCTTTTATGTTTCACAAAAAAGACCCAGTAAGAATCTCAAAATCATAGTAGAATTCATCATCAAAGTATACTTTCACAGTTGGTTCAATATCAAGGCTAATAAGAGGCTAAGTGATGGGTCAAGAAACCTATTCAATATGATCCAAAGAGTAAATAAATTCCCTGACAGGAAAATTAGAGAAATTTGTTATGGCGTATTAAACAATAGCAGCTATTTTGCTCATGGTGAAAATATTTTAGTTGGAATGCTGGCTGATGAAGAGGTGAGGTGGTGTGCTATCAATAAAATTCTGTGTCTGAGGGGAGTTATAGAGGATTTTGATGATGAATCTGGCAGTAGCAATGATTTTGCAGGTGGAATAATTGAAAGTGATGATGAGAATGAAGAGGATCATGAAGGTGGTACTGATGAATATCCTGCTATAGATGAGAATGTTAGGGTCTTTAGAAAGCCAATCATCAATTTCAAAGCTTCTGCATACCACAAGCTGTCTGCTATGTCCCAGTGGGAAACTGTTCCACCTGTATTAAAAGAATTCAGTAATGATGAACTGCGTGATATCATTAATACCGCATTGAAACTGGATCACGAGTGCCACAGTCAGAATGTTGAAAGGCACATCAAGCTTGTCACTGAAGCATCCTTGGCTGTTGTAGGTCATGAGCGTAGAGATGGTCTTATTAGAAACAAAATTAGATCACGTAAATTAATGAAAGATTTTGTGTCTAAAAAATATTTTAAGTTCTAGATTATTATTTATCATGCTAAAATATGACAAAATGACAATTTGTTAATTGTATAATTTAATGTTTGGCGTTTTAGAATGTCAAAAAGCATTTTCAATGAATTTAAAATGGCTGATTTTGATTGCTGATTGAAAACCACTAATACATGTCAATTTGCAGCTTGAGAATGTTTTATTGCGTTGACATTCAGTTGAAAGGGGGTCTATGGGCCCAAAAAATTAGTTTTTCTAAAATAACTCAAAAACTAAAGGTTTTATGAAAAAAATACCACTCTTAATAATTTGTTCTAAATCAAATTCTGCATCTTTTCGTATGCAAACCATCTCTCTAGCATGTTCAGAAGAAGAGATATTGCCATTTTCCTGATTTTGCTAGTGCGGCATTAGATGTTTTTACAAAAATGGGGGTGGCCGGACACACGTTGGTGGCCACCAACTATTTTTTTCAGGAATCTTATTTTTATATCAAAAGCCAACTGTTAGTCACTCTGATAAATTAAAATCAAACAAAAATTATAGTTTCAGCCTGGCCTATCCAGAACCCACACCTCTGCTTTTTGTTGTGTATATAAATGATCTGGAGAAGGGCCTATCATGTAAAACCTCAAAATTTGCTGATGATACAGGGTGGGGCATGGGAACCAAGTGTTTTTGGAATAATCAGGAAAATGATATTTATTTTTGTAAAGAAAATATATTGGTAGAACAACATTCGTAAGAACATAGCATTTCATGTCATAATAATCATGTACCGAAAATTATATCTGGCATATGATGTCCTTGGCCGTCGACGCATTGTTGAAGGCGTTTACGAAAATTGGCCTCCACTCTTCCCAGCAGGTCTCTGTTGATTTGGATGATTTGTTGACGGATCGCTTCCTTCAATGCATCTAATGTACGGGGCTTGTTCTCGTAGACACGTGACTTGAGGTACCCCCATAGAAAGAAGTCACATGTGGACAAGTCAGGGGACCGAGGGGGCCATGCAATGTCACCAAATCTCGAAATGAGATGGTTGGGAAACAGGGGGCGAAGAACAGCCATTGACGCTCTGGCGGTGTGTGGCGTGGCCCCATCTTGCTGAAACCACAAATGTCGACGAGCAATACGCCTTCTTCGTAGCTCAGGGATGAAAAAGGTGTTCACCATCTCAATGTAACGCCCAGATGTTATGGTAACGGTAACCCCATTTTGTTCGAAGAAATAGGGACCGATGACGCCAAACTTTCCCACCGCGCACCAAACTGTAACCTTAGGGCTATGCAGCGGTTTTTCATGGAGTTGTCATGGATTTTCAGCAGCCCAATACCGACAGTTTTGATTGTTGACGGCCCCATTAAGGTGGAAATGGGCTTCATCACTCATTACCACCATCATGTTTTCATTCTGCTCATAAAGTGCAAGCATTTCCTGTGCAAAATTCAGTCGTTGGGGGCAATCGTTTACATTCAATTCCTGCACCATCGCTAACTTCTATGGGTGAAAATGTAATTCTTCATGCAAAATCCATCTAACAGTACGATTGCTGATTCCGAGTGCAGCTGAATGTCTCCGAGCAGAGCGGCCTGGTCTTTGCAACATCGCTTGTCTGACCCTTTCAACGTTCTCTGGAGTATGCACAGTGCGTTGCAGCACCTTCGGTTTTGTTTTCATTATTGAGCCTCCTGGTCGAAGATTGTTAACCCAATGTAAGATTGTGTCACGAGCGGGAACAGAGTCATTTCGATGAATGTTGAATCTGCGGCGAAACGCACGCTGAACTGCTGTCACTGACTCGCCACTCCTAACAAAATGATCATACGCGAACATGCGGTGTTCTAACGTCCACTGCTTCATGATGGCACCTGAAAGATAAAGGTGAGTGTTAGTTAAAGTTAAATGCTATGAACCCAGGAATGAAATGCTACCTACCGCACGCCCCTCCCATTCCTAATGGCCGATTACTAGCTATTCAAAAAACACTTGATTCCCGTGCCCCACCCTGTACAAAATTAGGCCATAATATTAAGTCAGTAGCAGGAGCAATGACAATACAAAAAGACTTAGCGTAACAGCCTGGGCAGATAAGTGGGAGATGAGATTTAATGTTGATAAGTGCAAGGTTATGCATATTGGGCCAAAAAATCCAGAATTTGAATACAATATAAATAGAATTTGGATTAAAAATGATGATAAAGAGAAAGACTTGGATGTCACTGTGACTAATGAACTTAAACCCTCAAATCACTGTATAGAAATCAGAAATAAAGCAAATGCTAGACTCAATCTCATGCAGACTCACATTGAATACAAATCACCCAATATTATAAAGCAACTATACATTTCATATGTAAGACCCCTCCTCGAATACTGTATTCAATTTAATAGTCCCTATTTGATACAAGATATTGAAAAACTGGAAAAAGTACAGAAATGATCAACAAGAATGATCCCATCTCTAAGACAATTGACATATAAGGAAAGACTGACGTATCTAAACATGTTCTCATTAAAAAGGAGGTGGTTAAGGGGTGATATGATAGAGGTGTATAAAATGATAAAAGGGTTGGATAAGATTGACTTTGATTCTCTTTTCATTAAAGATCACAATAACCAGACTAGAGGTCATAGTATGGAATTATTTAAGCCAAGATGTAGAACAAATTTAAGAAAACACAGTTTTGCAAAGAGAGTAATTAAGTTTTGGAACAGTCTGACAGAAGAAGTGGTGACTTCACACACACTTGATTCTTTCAAAAGAAGGTTGGATAGTTTCATGTCTGCAAGGGACGTCAGATAATGCCTCATGTAGAAGTTATTTATAATCAAATGCAATCCCGACAAATTGATGCATTTAAAATACAGGAATATATTGCAACCTTTAAAACTGCCATTTTGAAAATTAGAAATTCAAAGTACAGTAAAAGTCCAAAAATCCAAACCTCAAGAATCCGAACATTTTAAAACTCAGTCGAAATTTAAATTTAGTGACGCTGATGCGCAACCTATGTTCATTCGTGCATGCGAATGAACGCATGACGCGAACATTTTCACGCCAGTCTCTGCTGCACATCCACGCTGTGAACAAGTTGCTACAGTATACGTACACCTTGATAAATATATTCAATTTATCGAGCAGAACCATAATTTTAATCTTCAAGATGTCATGCGTGTGCATATGGTGCAGAATGATTTCATTAAGAAAAAAATACAGAATCGAAAGCAAGGCGATATACGTAATTATTTACATGAGCTAGAGTTAAACCAGTAGATGCGTCTGCAGATAAAAGTGGTCCATCGACAAACAGATTGTCAGATGCAGACAATGCGATCGAATTGAGTGAATGAAAATGTTTGTGTTTACGTGTGTGTAATGGATGTTTACGATTTTTTGTTTGTTTGTTTAAAATATGTACGGATGCAATGTTTGCTAATTATATTACTGAATGTCCATAATAAGCGTTTCTATTTTATTTACGTATTACATTAGCAATATTTACATGTTCTTTTTTTATTTATTCCCTTTGTAACGTGAATTTTAAGGTTACCGCCCGAGAATCCAAATTTTCCAGAAATCCAAACCGCCCTAATCCCCGAGCCATTCGGATTTTTGGACTGCTACTGTATTGTGAAAATCCTTCAAAAACACTTATGATTGAAGCAAAAGAAGTGTATGACTGAGTATGTGTTGACATAAAGGAGAGAGATTCCTTCACAAATCAATTAGTAGCTACAAAATTATTCAACAAAGAAAACCACTAGTTTTAATAAGAAAATGTCCCTGGAAGATGTGACAGCGACTATTGAGGCATATCCCATGACTGAAAAAGAAAAGCTTCTTACGGAATTACAGGTTTTCTACAGTAGACCTGATATGCACAATTATGGTAATTTAATTAATTTATTAAAATTCATCACAGAAAATAATCTAGCAGATGTGCTTTGCGAACTTACAAAACTCATAAAAATCCTTTTGACAATTCCTATGACTACATCATAGCCAGAACACTGCCATTCAATGTTGAAAAGAATAAAAACATTTGTAAGGAGCACTATGAATCAAGAACGACTAAATGCTCTAGCAATGATTTCAATGGAGAAAAGCATCATCAACAGTACTTCAAATTTCAATGAGAAAGTTATCGACCTTTTTGCTCAGAATAAAAATAGAAGAATGGACTTCATTTTTAAATAACTTTGTAATTGAACCTGAAGTACCTGGTAAGTGCACAATTACGTATTTCATTAGTACCATAATTACTTATTTCATAACTACCTTATAAATACCTATATATACCATAATCAATGATACAGAAAATGTTCAAAGCAGCTCATTCCCATTCTTAGAGACAGCACCCCTAGAATTTTTAGTCACGAGCTGCCACTGGTGCATAGTGACTGTTGGCGGGCATACAGTACTCTATCAGAATTAGGTTATACTCACTTACGGTAAACCATTCCCAAAACTTCGTTAACCCTGAAAGCAGAGCTCTCACACAGAATATTGAGAGACTTTGGGAAGACGTGAAGAAGTGGGTACTTAGGGCTGGGAATAGAACCCATAATTATTCCCAGTACTTTGCCCACTACCTGTTCATTAACAGCCACACACGAACACGCCAACTTCACCATTTTCTTAAACAAGCTGCCCTTCTTTATCCACCAAGAATAATCCAAGGTAAAAATAGTGTATTATTTTGATTTCTTAGGTTAGGTTAAGTTAGTTTAAGTTTAGTTAGGTTAGGTAGTCAAAAATACATTTTTCTAGTATATTTTGGTATGCTCTGTTGAAATATAACCTTTATTTCCTATGCAAATGGAAAATATATATGATTTTTGGTGCATTATTTTAATGTACCGAAAACCATATTTCTTTTCATTTGCATAGGAAATGAAGGTTATATTTGAACAGAGCACACCAAAATACACTAGAAAAATGTATTTTTGAATTCAACTTCAGGCCATATCATTTTCTGCATAATGACACTAAATATACCTAATATACTTGAATGCAACCTTATAAATGATAGCCAGCATGGCTTTCAAAATGGAAGGTCCTGTCTAACCAACTTGATTAAATTTTATGATAGAGTCCTATTGCATTTGGACAATAAAAAGCTAGTAGATATAGTATACTTAGATTTTGCAAAGGCATTGATACTGTTCCTCATGCAAGATTGTTGGTAAAAGTTAGAGCCCATGGTATAAGAGGTCATATAGCTGACTGGATAGAAGAATGGCTGAGAAACAGAAAACAAAGTTCATCTAAATAGAAATAAGTCTACTTGGAGACCCGTATTGAGCGGAGTCCCACAGGGGTCTGTGCTGGGACCTCTGCTTTTTGTTGTGTATATAAATGATCTGGAGAAGGGCCTATCATGTAAAACCTCAAAATTAGGCCATAATATTAAGTCAGTAGCAGGAGCAATGACAATACAAAAGGGTCATTCCATGTCAAGTCAGCCACCTAAAACACACACCCCTTTCAATTTTGCTCATACTTGGCACAATAGCAGATATACATGCCAAACTTAAATTCCCAAATTATTAGAGCTGACTGACCTTTGGTTACTGAGATACAAGGTCACAAAGTTGTGACATTTTGACCTTTTTTGCGTTAAATGACTATTTTCAAAATGGTGTAACTAAAAAACTATTAAAGCTAGAGCATTGATTTTGGTCTCATTTTAAAGCTCTTTAGTAGCCCCTTGTTTATTGTCTCTTGTTAAATATCTCTACTGTGAAAAATAAAAAAATCCCTTCAAAAGTTGACCTTTGACCTTGAATAAAAAAAAAATACCTTCTCCTAAAAAATTCAATTTTTTTACATTAATACCTTGAGTCATGTACAACAAAATCCCAAGAAGCTGTAAGTGGCTGATAACTAGTTCAATGTATAAAAAATAATGAATTCAAGCAACATTTTGAAAAAAGTCATTTTATACAAAAATTGTCAAAAAGTCATGACTTTGTGACCTTGTATGTCAGTAACCATTTTTGTCTAAGGTCAGCTCAATCTCTTACAAATACAACCCATATCTACATACTATCTGCAGCCTTCTACAAACAAGCAAATGCTTATTTTTAAATATTTGTTCTTTACCCACCTCACCTGTATGTTGTGCATGTATGTGATGGTTTTCAGTAGTTGACAAGATTCTTGTGGGCCACCCAATTTATTGTGATTTCTAGAAGAGAAAACAATTTTTAATGTATACCTAGATAGCTACCTAATTAACAAATACAAGTAACATATTAAAATGTACATACAATATGTATAGGTATAGTGCTCATTGATTTCCATTTATCACAACTTAAAATGTATGCAGTGTATATATAGTTACATGACCATTTTAATTTTGAATTCTTACCTTTCTGTGCTGTAGATCTGCCAAAGCTTTGGATGCCTTCAAAGTAACTTCTTTGCAAATCCTGTATGTTCGTCCATTAGTAGTAGATGCCTCAACTTGTGTTAGAATATCTGAATATGGTAAGATTAATTCATCTGGTCGACCAGGATACACAAATGATGGGTTTGGGCCATGAGGATGAAGGAATGTGACTTTTACTTCTCTATTCTCTGGTATCTTTTCCAGCACATATGCCACCCACCAATGGCCATCATATGCAGCAGTAACAAAACCATGTATTTTCTCCTCAGTCACAACTTCTTCCTTTTCAGTAACTTTCTCAATATTTGAATAATCTGATAATGAATAATGTTTAACCTTAAGAGAAGTCAATGAAACTGGCTGTAAATGGTGTAATTTCTGTGTACCAGCAATAGTCCTTGCAGTTGAGTGTCTTTCTTGGAGAAGTTGGCTTTCCTCTTCATGCTCTTTATTGGTTGAAAAATGACATTTTATATTTACAATATTTTCACTTGCAAATGTATATAACTGTTCTGCAGTAAGGATCTGTTCATCATAAGGTCGTTGTAGACTAGCTTTTGCAGCTAATCTCTTAACTGTGCCTCCAACACCATCACAGGGTCCCTTTCCATGACTTGTTGCAAAAAAATTCCATTCTGCCTCAATTCCAAAATCATCTCTGTGATGGCAAAGATTCAAAAAGTTTTTGCAGTTCTTATACTGTCCTGCACACCCATCTGAAAAGTAAATTATTTTGTGGATGGAACCGATGGATGAGATATTATCTTTTAGGAATTTTATCAGATGCTTTTGAAACAAATGTACAGCAACTGTGTTATGGATGTTACACTCTGAAATAATAACAAAGCTAAGGTGAGCAATCTCATCTTCCTTTTTATAGTAAATAACAAATGGATGTAGAGTAGCCATCTCATTGTTCCAGTGAAAGCTCTGAACCTCATCTTGAAGAATAAAGGAATAATTTTCAGCAAAATCACACACAGCAAGGACCTCACCATCTTTCAAAGACATTTTTGTTTCACGGTAATAAGTTGCTTGCATCTTTGTCTTGAAGTCATGTATCTGGTATTCTTTCAGTTGGTTACAGAATTGGTCAATATATTCATCTGTATTCAGTTCTACTGATTCAAGATTTGACCGATCTGTATTGGTCCACTTTTTAAAATTTATGATATCAATGAAGTTGTTTGTAAATATGTCCAGTAGTCTGTTTTTTAAATCTGATGGATCTCCACATTGTTCACATTGTCTGAGGCAGCATTTCTGTGAGGCAGGATTGCATTCCATAAAGGCAACACAATGACGTACATTCTTAATAGGTGTGTCATCATTTGCAGTTAGTTTTTCTAATTCAGCTCCTACAAACATAAGTTTGGCATTCTGATGAATTGTACAGACACATACTGAGTGAGTTCCTGTTGCTCCAGCAATAACACACTGCTTTGGACGCAATTCTGCAAATTTACTGAATCCCACCTTAACCAAAGGATTTCTTTCTTTGAAAATATGATAGGCTTCTTTTAAATTGCAAAGTAAAAGATGCTTTTGCAAATGTATCCTTCCTCTTTCATTGTCAATGATACTACAATAGTCTTTCTTTCCTGGCATTGTTCTACTGATGTCTTCTGAAAGATAAAATGCTTTAATAGCGTCAACAGTATCCTGTTTAATTCTTTTCCCACCCTTTGGATTTGGGTCTGAAAGGACACCTTTTTCTTCAACTTTTTTTAGCAATAGATGCTGTATGCCTTGTTGTGTTAAATTCTGAAGCAATTTTCCTAATGCTCCAACTTTTGGGCAATACAGTGAGGATTTTTATTTTATCACTTCTTTTAGTATTTTCATTTTTGAATTTTTCCTTGAGTTGATTTATTATTTCTAAACAGTCTACATCTCCAGATGGCTCCTTAAATTGTGAGTCAGAAATCTCTTTTCCTGCAACTGTTTCCATTCTCTTCTTAACTGTCTCTGTCACCTTGCTTAGTTTTTTAGCTCCATATGACTTTTGCTCTACAAGCTTTCTCTTTTTTATGGGTGATTCACCAATTGAAACAAAAGAAGCATTCAAAGTACACATCTCGTGGTTTTGCTCTGAAGTTGATGCATCACTATTGTCAACATTTTCAATTTTCTCAAGATCTTCATCATCATTTATGTCTGAATTCAAAGTGCCTATTCCTTTCTCAGGCAAGGACTCAAGATGTTCTCTACACTGCTTACAAAGTCTGTGATGTAGTGTTAAGTGCAGATCGGGAAACTTATTTACAAGTTCCTGTGGTACAATTCTCAAACTCTTCTTTCGACACTGACCTTTGTGACGCAGCAAAGGATCAGCACACTTCTGTTTCAGTTTTAAATGTTCCATGTTTGTACTCTGAAATCACAAAAGCACAAAGAAAATCCTGAAAAGAAAACAATGAACAATTAATGAATTATTAAATAAATTTTTATACATGTATTTAGTAAAAATAAATTAACTTTAACTTGAAGTCAGGAGTCAACTCTGTAAAGTTGACAGTACTTATATACTAGTTGGGCCTTTGGATCAGCGCTACTCCAGTAGATTTGGGGCTGTCGAGGGGTTTAACCCTGGTTGTCTTTTAAAAGACTTCTTTTGGCACAGGTCACAAAAAGGTTTTTGAACTAATAATGTTAAGTTGAACTAAGTCTTCACTGACACTATATCAGAACAGAACTTTTAAATAAATGAACTGACAAAAAAAATCTAAAATTGAAGAATGATGCCAACTTCATTTATTTTTTATACATTGAACTAGTTATCAGCCACTTACAGCTTCTTGGGATTTTGTTGTACATGACTCAAGGTATTAATGTAAAAAAATTGAATTTTTTAGGAGAAGGTATTTTTTTTTTATTCAAGGTCAAAGGTCAACTTTTGAAGGGATTTTTTTATTTTTCACAGTAGAGATATTTAACAAGAGACAATAAACAAGGGGCTACTAAAGAGCTTTAAAATGAGACCAAAATCAATGCTCTAGCTTTAATAGTTTTTTAGTTACACCATTTTGAAAATAGTCATTTAACGCAAAAAAGGTCAAAATGTCACAACTTTGTGACCTTGTATCTCAGTAACCAAAGGTCAGTCAGCTCTAATAATTTGGGAATTTAAGTTTGGCATGTATATCTGCTATTGTGCCAAGTATGAGCAAAATTGAAAGGGGTGAGTGCAAAAAGTGCCATTTTGTGGCTGAGTTGACATGGAATGACCCAAAAAGACTTAGAGTAACAGCCTGGGCAGATAAGTGGGAGATGAAATTTAATGTTGATAAGTGCAAGGTTATGCATATTGGGCCAAAAAATCCAGAATTTGAATACAATATGAATGGAATTTGGATTCAAAATGATGATAAAGAGAAAGACTTGGGTGTCACTGTGACAAATGAACTTAAACCCTCAAATCACTGTATGGTAATCAGAAATAAAGCAAATGCTAGACTCAATCTCATGCACACACACATTGAATACAAATCACCCAATATTATAAAGCAACTATAGCTACATTTCATATGTGAGACCCCTCCTCGAATACTGCATTCAATTTAATAGTCCCTATTTGATACAAGATATTGAAAAACTGGAAAAAGTACAGAAATGAGCAACAAGAATGATCCCATCTCTAAGACAATTGACATATAAGGAAAGACTGGCATATCTAAGCATGTTCTCATTAAAAAGGAGGTGGTTAAGGGGTGATAGAGGTGTATAAAATGATAAAAGGGTTGGATAAGATAGATTTTGAGTCTCTTTTCATTAAAGATCACAATAACCAGACTAGAGGTCATAGTATAGAATTATTTAAGCCAAGATGTAGAACAAATTTAAGAAAACACAGTTTTACAGAGAGTAATTAAGTTTTGGAACAGTCTGACAGAAGAAGTGGTGACTTCAGACACTTGATTCTTTCAAAAGAAGGTTGGATAGTTTGATGTCTGCAAGGGACGTCTGGTGATAGTGTTTAAGTCCATTTTTATTGCATGAATGGTACTAGTTTATTTCATACATACTATGTGCATTTAGGTGATAGATCCCACAGCTCAACACAAGTGTTGTGGGATATAGGGAGGCATCATCTTGGGTTAGGGGATACTCTCTATCCTTACACACCCGATTTAAAGAGATTCCTCTGCCAAGCGGTACCCCCCATAGTACTGAGAGGTATTGAAAAACTCACAATCTTCACTTGCCCCACAAACACCTTTAAATGGGAGACCCAAAATGGGTGCACACATTTCTACATTACTGTACAGTCTTTATAGCCACACCTACACTTTTCCTCCTAAGTAAATATATTGTAATGTATATGGTTGTAAATTGTGACTTGGTCCGCAATTGATATGGACCGTGACTTATTTTTGGTTGGCAAGGTACTGGTATTGATGGGTACCATAATGAAACTGACTGGATTCTTTTGATCTGATATATTTGCATGTCAGTTATAATAGATATAGTGTGTAACATATTTGTGGATAGTAGCCTATTATGACTTTGATCCTCTGGATTCAGAGATTCTATCTTTAGTTTTAAATTGATAATTAATTAGTTTTGTAAAAATTGGTTGTTGCCAATGTACAGGCAGTTTTTACATAGTGGAGCCACCTCGATGGGCCAAAGTGCCCCCTACCTAGTGTGCCCACTATAAAAATTTCTTATGTTCTTAAGACCAAAGGGTATAGAACAGAACAACCAACCAAATTGGAAGCTTTTTGTAATTAGCTTACTTAAAAATTTCAGAAAGTTCAGCTTCTCTCTACATTATATAATTTACAGAGGACTTCCTTACTCTTGTAACTAACATTCCTCTTAATAATACCTAACATTTTACTTGTTTTATTCTTTCTAAGCATTGCTTAAAAAATTTGGTAAATTTATAGTATTACACCCGTCTCCCTTTGGAGGTGAAATTTATGTTTTTCCTATGGTTTTTGATGTGTTTTGAACGAATCTGACCTTCAAACCGTCGGAAATGACTCGTTTTTGAGATAACCCCCCTCCCCCCAGCCGGCAATCAAAAACGAGTCATTTCCGACGGTTTTGAAGGTCAGATTCATTCAAAACACATCAAAAACCATATGAAAAACAAATTTCACCTTCAAGATTGACCTAACCTAAAAGAAAAACAATTACAGGTATAATTCCCAGGATACATGAGAATAATAAGTGGTACTCACAAGCATTATATATAAATAGTAGGCTTAAGACACTATGTCAGAGCATGGAAATTACATATATCGAACTGTGGAATAAATTTTACAAAAAAAGAGTTCTATAACAGAGATGGAATTCACCTTAATAGTAAAGGAACTGATTTACTATCAAAGATTGTATATCATATAATTGACTAAAAACTAAAGGAATAGGCCAAATTAGTACAAATACCAATACTCTTGATATAAACTAATAAAAAATATAATCAAAACTCAAAAGAAAAAGGTCAACAAAGAAAGTAAAGAGATGCAAATAATACCATCACAGAACAAGAACCAGACTAAATTACAAGCAAAATATTCCAAGGGTTCTTTGTCATTTTTCTATGTCAATGCAAGAAGTATCCGAGATAAAATAAATGAATTCAAGGCATACATAGGTATATTGAAAATCCTGATGTTATGATTGTCACTGAAACTTGGACAAAATTCAGTACGATACCAAATAGTCTATTTAGTGAGAGAGATAATACCATTACTTATGAAATTGATGGCTATGAACTTTTTTATTATGAACGTAAATATTCAGAGGGTGGCGGAGTATTTATTTATGCCAAGACAAATCTGAATCCAGTTGAAGTTACCTCCGTTAAAGAGGAAATAGTTGAATCTGTATGGATAGATATTGGGCATAAAAATGCCAGGAAAATCAGGATAGGGGGTATTTATAGACCACCTGAGGGATGTTCAGTTGGAGGAATCCCCAAAAGTAGAGAAGAAAATAAGTATGTAGAAAATCAACTTATTGATGAAATAAATAAAGCAATGACAAGCAATATTATTATTGTTGGAGATTTCAATTATAGGCATATAGACTGGGAAATATTACAAACACCAGAAAGTAATGATTCTTAGACTGTATAATTGAGAATGGTTTAACCCAGTTAGTAAAGGAGCCAACCAGGGCCAATGCCATTCTAGATTTAATTCTAACAAATAATCCAGATACCTTCCAGGATATCTCGGTTTCAGAAACACTAGGTTCAGGTGATCATTGTATCCTTCGGTTTAATATTGTTTGTAATTCAAGACCTAGTGAAAATAAAGTAGAAGTTCCAGATTTTAAAAGAGGAAATATAAATGGACTAGTAAATGATCTGTGTCTAATAAATTGGACAGATATTCTACAGCCTGAACAGACAGTAACTAGTATGTGGGAAAAATTTAAAAGTATAATAATGAACATACAAAGGAAGCATATCCCACAGTGTAAAATCAGAACTGGAAAAAATAAAAAACAACCTTGGATAAACTGCAATGTAAAAAGAGCAATCAGAGAAAAAACAAAAGCATTTCATAAATTCAAAAGAACTAAAAATGGCACAGACTCCGAAATATATAAAAGTAAAAGAAGCATTTGCAAGAAAGTAATCAGAGATAGCAAACAAGACCTGGAAAAAAGCCTAGCCAAGAATTCAAAAAACAATCCTAAGAAGTTTTTCAGTCACTTCAATTTGAAAAGTAGAGTGAAAAAGAAAATTGGCCCCCTCCATATAGATGATAAAACTATAGATGATGATCTTGAAATAACTGAAGAACTAAACAAATACTTCTCATCAGTATTCACAAATGAAAATTTAAATAATATTCCTGATCTTATACTACCAGGACAAGATAGAGAAATAAATGAATTAAGGGTAACAAAACTAGATATCTTAAAAGCAATAGATAAATTAAAAATGGAAAAATCTCCAGGGCCAGATGAAATGCATCCAATAGTCATAAAAGCTGCCAAAAAGAATATAGCACAGGCACTAGAAATTATTTTTAATAAATCATTGATATGTACTGAAATTCCAGAGGATTGGAAGAAAGCAAATGTGGCTCCAATCTTTAAAAAAGGAAATAGAAACTTAGCAAAAAACTACAGACCCATCAGCCTCACCTCCATTATTTGCAAATTGCTCGAAAGTATCATTAGAGGTAAAGTTACTGAGTTCCTTGAAGAGTGCAACCTTATAAATGATAGCCAGCATGGCTTTCGAAATGGAAGGTCCTGTCTAACCAACTTGATTGAATTTTATGATGGAGTCGTATTGCATTTGGATTTTGGACAATAAAGAGCCAGTAGATATAGTATACTTAGATTTTGCAAAGGCATTTGATACTGTTCCTCATGCAAGATTGTTGGTAAAAGTTAGAGCCCATGGTATAAGAGGTCATATAGCTGATTGGATAGAAGAATGGCTGAGAAATAGAAAACAGAGAGTTCATCTAAATGGAAATAAGTCTACTTGGAGACCCGTATTGAGCGGAGTCCCACAGGGGTCTGTTCTGGGACCTCTGCTTTTTGTTGTCTATATAAATGATCTAGAGAAGGGCCTATCATGTAAAACCTCAAAATTTGCTGATGATACAAAATTAGGCCATAATGTTAAGTCAGTAGCAGGAGCAATGACAATACAAAAAGACTTAGACAGAGTAACAGCCTGGGCAGATAAGTGGGAGATGAAATTTAATGTTGATAAGTGCAAGGTTATGCATATTGGGCCAAAAAATCCAGAATTTGAATACAATATGAATGGAATTTGGATTAAAAATGATGATAAAGAGAAAGACTTGGGTGTCACTGTGACAAATGAACTTAAACCCTCAAATCACTGTATGGTAATCAGAAATAAAGCAAATGCTAGACTCAATCTCATGCACACACACATTGAATACAAATCACCCAATATTATAAAGCAACTATACATTTCATATGTGAGACCCCTCCTCGAATACTGCATTCAATTTAATAGTCCCTATTTGATACAAGATATTGAAAAACTGGAAAAAGTACAGAAACGAGCAACAAGAATGATCCCATCTCTAAGACAATTGACATATAAGGAAAGACTGGCATATCTAAGCATGTTCTCATTAAAAAGGAGGTTAAGGGGTGATAGAGGTGTATAAAATGATAAAAGGGTTGGATAAGATAGATTTTGAGTCTCTTTTCATTAAAGATCACAATAATCAGACTAGAGGTCATAGTATGAAATTATTTAAGCCAAGATGTAGAACAAATTTAAGAAAACATAGTTTTACAAACAGAGTAATTAAGTTTTGGAACAGTCTGACAGAAGAAGTAGTGACTTCAGATACGCTTGATTCTTTCAAAAGAAGGTTGGATAGTTTGATGTCTGCAAGGGACATCTGGTGATGGTGTTTAAGCCCATTTTTATTGCATGAATGGTACTAGTTTATTTCATATATATTATGTGCATTTGGGTGATAGATCCCACAGCAAAACACAGGTGTTGTGGGATATAGGGAGGCAGCATCTTGGGTTAGGGGATACTCTCTGTCCTTACACACCCTATTTAAAGAGATTCCTCTGCCAAGCAGTGCCCCCCATAGTACTGTGAGGTATTGAAAAACTCATGATCTTCACTTGCCCCACAAACACCTTTAAATGGGAGACCCAAAATGGGTGCACACACATTTCTACATTACTGTACAGTCTTTACAGCCACACCTACACTTTTCCTCTTAAGTATATATATTGTAATGTATATGGATATAAATTGTGACTTGGTCCGCAATTGATATGGACCATGACTTATTTTTGGTTGGCATGGTACTGGTATTGATGGGTACCATAATGAAATTGACTGGATTCTTTGGATCTGATATATTTGCATGTCAGTTATAAATAGATATAGTGTGTAACATATTTGTGGATAGTAGCCTATTATGACTTTGATCCTCTGGATCCAGAGATTTATCTTTAGTTTTAAATTAATAATATCAATTTAAATAATTAATTATCAGTTTTGTAAAAATTGGTTATTACCAATGTACAGGCAGTTTTTACATAGTGGAGCCACCTCGATGGGCCGAAGTGGGCCGAAGTGGCCCCTAGTGTGCCCACTATAAAAAAATTTTATGTTCTTATGGAGCGCAGTGATTGGGCAGACATGTAACGGTCACACAAATGAACACACAAACGAACATACGAACACACAAACGAACATATGAACACACAAACAAACGTATGAACATACACTAGATACACACCAAAAAAATATTTATATCTCGAAAATGAAGCATTTGCAACGGAAACGCTATAGAAGGAAAGTGTCTTAGAATTAAAAAATCTACTTAATGAACATATAATAATTGCTGGACGTTAGACGGGTGTAATACTATAATAATACCGAAAATTTTAGGATAATTGTATACAATATCCCCCTCACCTCGGTTTCTAATAAAAATTATTGCAATGCGTAGAAAATAATAAATAAAACCTTTCCTTTAAGTAAAAACTTTTTTGGTTGTTGTTGTTGTTGTTTAGCCAATCAGCCCACCCTGATCGAGCAAGCCGGCGGCACGCAAGTAACCAATCACCCTCTCCGGAGTGGACCAGAGGTTCAGCGCACTAGTGATGTTGTGTTGTGTTCGTTGTTGTGCTAGAGCGGTACAGTCCGTCATAATGTGTTCAATTGTTTGTGGTGTGTCTTGGCACAGGTGGCAGGTGTCGTCTATGGAGTTGTCTAGTCTGTGTTTATATGTCCGTAAGTTTGGGTGATGTCCACATCGGAATCGTGCTAAGTTAACTCGATCCGATCTGCTCAGGCTGATCTCTGACCTGTTAATGGGTGGCAGCTTCGCACCTAGGACCGCATTCGGACCGAGTCGTGTCAGTGCTTTGTGGGTTAGGTGTGTGTGTGTATGTGTTTTCTGTACTGTGTGATGTCTGTGGGGCGTGGTATGGAATGGAGTATTTGGTTATAATGTGTCTCTGGTGTTACCTTAATGGTGCGAGGTGTCGGTGCGTGATTGTACATGTAGTGGCAAGGGTGTTGTGGGTTGTCGCTGCTGCCATGAATTGTGTTCCCCTCATGTCTAAATGTTCCCTAACTTTCAGTATTTTTGTTTCTGTGTGCAGGTGTTCTATTGGTGTTGTTTGAGTGCATCCTGTAATGATATGAAGTGCGTTGTTTTGTATTGTCTGTAAGGTGTTTGTGTGTGTTTGAGATAATGGGTGCCCAGCATGGGCTAGCATAGTCCATAACTGAGCGAATATATTGTTTGTATATGAGTGTTGTTGTTTCCTGCTGGTGTCCAAAGTTTGTGCCTGTTAGTACCCTAAGTGTGTTAAGTCTTGACGTACATTTGGTTTTAATGTCCTGAATGTGGTTTGCAAAAGATAATGATGTGTTGTATGTGACACCAAGTATTTTGGTTCTGTGAGTGTGTGGAATGTTGATGTTGTTTAGTGTAAGCTGTGGAATTACCTGGTGTTCTTTTGTGTTGCTTGTAAGCAAGGTGATGGTTGATTTTGTGGGCACTACTTTGAGTCTATTGTGTGTGAGCCAGTCTTGTATACTGTTTATGTATGTTTGTAGGTTATTTGTAGCGGTGTCGATGTTGTTGTGGGTGGATGTTAGAGTGATATCATCTGCATATGATGATAAGGTAAGCTTGTTATCTATGGGTGTTGGAATGTCATGCATGTATAAGTTGAAGAGTGTTGGTGAGAGAACAGAGCCTTGAGGGACCCCGTTTGGAAAAAGCTTGTTTTTGGATGACTTGCCATTAAATGTGACATGTGAGTATCTTCCTGAGAGATAGTTGCTCAGCCACCTTTTGGTGTTATTGTGCATGTTTGTGTTGAGTATTTTGTTTATGAGAGGGAAGCGTGGGATAGCATCAAATGCTTTACTAATGTCTATTGTTGCTAATAGTGTACGTTGAGCTGGTCTTCTGGAGTTGATGCCATCCATGATGTGCTGCGTGAGGTTAGTGAGTAATGTCGTGGTTGAGTGGTGAGGTCTGAATCCATGTTGAGTAGGCGATAGTGGTATGTGTGGGTTGGTGATTTGTAAGATTAGTCTTTCTGTTACTTTGGAAGGTGTGCATAGTAAAGTAATGGGCCTATAGGAAGCTGGTTCTGTTGGATTTTTGTTTGGTTTGAGTAGTGTAATAATTTTACCTTGTTTCCATATGTCAGGAATAATACAGTGTTGGTATGAATATGTGCTGATATTTGTGAGAGCTAATATTCCTTGTGGGCCCAAGTGTTTAAGGTGTATGTTAGATATGTTGTTTCTGGTCCAGTAGCCTCTCGAATTCTTAATGTTTTTGATGATCTTGGTGGTCTGGTCTGTATTGAAGGGTGTAATGGTCATGTCGAGTCTGTAGGTTTTCTTGTGTCTGGCTGTTTGTCTGTCTGCATGTTTCTGGTTGTTGTCTCTGTTTAAGTGACTTATCTTTGCGTAGTGATTAACTAGAATGTTAGCTTGTTGTGTGTATGTTGGGATATTATTTTGGCTGCGACAGATAGCCGCGTGTGAGGTGTGAATGCCGCTGTTAGAGTGGGTAATGCTGTTTATAGTCTTGTATAGCCTGTATGTATCTGTGGAGTGGTTTAGTGTTGTTATGAATTCCCTGAATGTTTCGTTTGTTTTTCTTTGAGTTTGTTGTTTATTTCTGTGTTGAGCTGTTGTATCTGCTGTTTTATGGCTTCTGTGTGTGGTGTTTGTGTGTTATATTTGAGGTTGTTACGTTGCCTTATGAGGTGGGCTATTTCTCTAGTGTAATTTGGGTTGTATTTCCTAATGTTGCCCATGGGTATGTATTTGTTTGCATTATTGATAATCTGATTAAATGTCTTGAGTGTTGTATCGATGTTTATGATGGGTGTGCTGTTTAATGTGGTGAATTGTTCCTCAGTCTGTATTTTGAACTGTTCCCAATCAGCTTTCTTGTAATTTCTGTAAGTGTGCCTAAGGCTGTTGGGGCAGAGTGTAGAATGTGTTGTAATGATGATGGGCAGGTGGTCTGATGACAGTTGTTTTTCTGTTCTCCATTGTGTATGTGTTGCTAGTGAGGGGGAACAGAAAGTTATGTCTGGGGAGGAGTTTGAGTATCCTGCTTGATGTGGTATGTGTGTATGTTCTTCTGTATTGTTAAGAATGAAGAGGCTGTTTAGTTGTGTGGCTATGTTGGCGCCTCTGGTGTTGTTTTGGTTGTGCAGGTACCAACTAGTGTCTTTGGCATTGAAGTCTCCTCCTAAGATGACATTAGTGAGAGAGGCAAGATTGTGTAACTGTGGATTGTAATTGGCTGGCACCTGAGGTGAACTATCTGGTGGGATGTAAATGTTGATTAGTGGTGGTGTGTGTTTTTGCGCGTGTTTTAATGTTAACTGCCTGTATTTCTATCGTGTTATCTGCTTGGATTGTGTTTGTAATGTTTTGGGTAGCATCAGTGTAGCTAATGCTTTTATGTATGTAAATGATGAGTCCACCCCCGTTACCCCCAGTACGATCTTGACGGATCGCCGTGAAGTCAGGGATGGTGGGTGTTTTGTGTGTGCGTTTTAGTTTTGTTTCTTGTATAAGTGCTATGTGAATGTTTTGTTTGTGTACGAATTCCCTAAGCTGCATGATTTTGTTTGTGAGGCCATCTACGTTGTACTGTAATATGTTAATATTATACTTCTGTATGTGTCTCATGGTGCTATTGTGTCTATGTCTTTGTGTATGGTGACATGTGTAAGTTGTAGTGGGGCCTGGATTAGTCTTAATGTCGCCAGAGAGTAAGAGTAGTTCTGGGAGCACACAATTGTTCCCTGTAATTGAAAAAATAGCACGCTGAGAATAGGTCCGGCCCCGGGAGCCGATCGGCACTCTGACTGTGCCACGCAACAGGCCGTCGACTGCCAGTCTAGCCAACCGTAGACAGCCCGCTGCACGGAGATTTGAGGAAGTTTGGCCACCAGCGCGTTGATGTTTTGGTTTGACGTCGCTTCTTCGCATTGACGTGTCCTGCGTTGGAGGATGCAGCCACTGTTTAGAAGCTTCCTCGTCAGCTGCTAACACTTTTTTCACGTTGTTCTAACTACTGTACCTGTTCAGACATTTTTTATAAACAAATCTTTATAAACAAATATGCAATTTTGTCTTGCTCTCTTTGTTGGAGTTCTGAAAATGAATTGCCCTCCTCTCTGCTAAATTGCTCTAATATGGACTCTGTTTCTTCTCTTTCTTTTATTTTCACTAGAAATATGTCTAAAATTCAATACAGAAAGAATTTAGCACCACAAAGTTAAAACTGTGAAGCACAAAATGTCAATTAGACTCATTTACTGTATAGTGTTCACCACTTGCTCAACTTTTTTGGTTGATCATATTTATGGAGATATTTGCTTCTGAAATTTTAATTAATGATATCCATTTGACGTGATGTGACGTCAAATGCGACTTTTTTTCATAAAATATTTTTCTTGATTAGGCTATTTTTTTGCTACTTTGCGACTTAATTACTTGGTTGGTTTTTGTTCTGGCTATTTTTTTTTCCTAATGGGATTCAGTTTGGTTGTGTTTGTGATAGAATTATGACATGCTGTTCGTGTAGTTTCAACTTTGAGAACTTGATTCGTCATATGCCCTAGATCAGTGATGCACAAACCCTGGCCTGCAGGCCAAATGTGTCCCCCACGGGTCTTTTCAATTCAATGAAAAAGTTAGAATATAAAAGTGACCCAATTTATGACTTAGATGGAAAGTAAGTAGGCTAATACATTTAGTTATTTTCTTCGCTTGGCCCTCACATCAAAAGTTTGTGCACCACTGCCCTAGATGAAGACTAAAAAAGTGCATAACTTAACATGTTATTACATTATCATTTGTATAATTTAGGTCTCGGGGGTACAGGGGCAGAGCCCCCGTAAAGATCACACATCACAAATTGATCAGTATAGGGTTCACTTTGTGATATGTAATCTGTATAGGGGCTCTACCCCCGTACCCCTGAGACCTAAATTATACAAATGATGTAATAACATGTTAAGTTATGGTAATTGTATACAATATCCCCTCACCTCAATTTTATGAAATTGACTTCACAATCGATGTAAAACCTTTATTTATAGCATGTAATTACTTTATTTAACGTATCCCATTAGGGTATATCTTAGGGTTAGGTTGGTTAGGTTAAGTTAAGTTAGATTAGGTTAGTTTCTGAAAATAAATAAAGTAATTACATGCTACAAATAAAGGTTTTACATTGATTGTGAAGTCAATTTCATAAAATTGAGATGAGGGGGATGTTGTATACAATTACCAATTTTAGATCACTACAAACTATGATGCCAAGATCCCTTTCCTTTCTAACATCCTCCAATCAGTTCCCTTGAATCTGTAAAGTTTTCATTATTTCTACCAAAATGCATGACTTTGCATTTTTGAACATTGAAGCCCAAACAACTAACCTATCAAAATCTTTTTGTAGTTTATAAGAATTTTCTATATTTGTAACTGGATCAACTACTTTTGCATCATCTGCAAATTTAGAAATTTTACAATATACTCCTCTCTAAATCATTTAGATATAAAATAAAGAGTAATAGACCCAAAACTGATTCCTGTGGTACCCCACTTTTCACTTTCTGCTACCCAGATTCATGACCATTTAGAATTACTCTGTTCTCCATCTTCTAACCATTTTTCGGTAAATTTATAGTATTATACCCATCTCCCTTTGGAGGTGAAATTTATGTTTTTCCTATGGCTTTTGATGCGTTTTGAACAAATCTGACCTTCAAAACCATTGGAAATTACTCGTTTTTTAGATGCAGCCTCTTCATCATCAAAAAATTTGCATGAAATTAAACACACTGAATAATTACAACCATCGCAAACTAACGCCATCGTGACACTAAAATCTTATGAGTTCAGGTCAAACCACCCAATTTTGTTAGCGGTACCTTCCTAACCTTTGTGGGATCAGCCATTTTATCACTCCCAAAAACATGATCCGCGATTTTATCACTCAAAAAAAAATTTATTAACATTAATTTTATAGCTTTAATCGGCATTTGCCTTCATATTGTACTTAATAAAAGTTGTTTAAAAAAATGTAGTCTTATGGTAAACTTTATTTTCAGTTTCCAGAGACCAGACTGATAGTAAAAAATTACCATAATATATATAAATATACAAATATAAATAATATATAAATATAGTTATTTATAATTAATAAGGATTATAATTAATTAATTAACATTAATAATAAGGAAATTTAAAAATTTTGTACTAGCAACCCTAAATCTTTTTCAGATTTTTAGATTTCAATTTGATAATTTTGATAAGCATCACTGAAAGAAGATTTAATGGAAGCGATCCTTTTTTTAAGAACAAATTCAATTTAAGTTAGTACATTTATAATAATACAAAAACATCTTATTAATTTGCTAAACCAATAATAATCTTATTTTGTTTAAGTTTCAATCAGTTTGTATTTTGGGATTTATTGTAATTTTTTAATAAAGAGAAAAAAAGCCATTAAGGCATAGTTACAGCCACTAAATAACCTGATGAGTCATGTGGTGGTGACGAAATGCCGTGTTTATGAATCTCCATTGGTCTAATAAAGCTAATCGTAATCAATTTGGCCTTAACATTCCATCGGAGTTGTAATTATACAAGTCAGATTTCTGGAGTCGGAGTCGGACTATTAAAATTTTTGGAGTCGGAGTTGGCAAATTTTATCACCGACTGCACAGCCCTGCATGTAATGGTCACACAAATGAACGTACGAACACACACTAGATACACACCAAAAAAATGTTTATATCTCGAAAACGAAGCATTTGCGACGGAAATGCTATAGAAGGAAAGTGTCTTAGAATTAAAAAATCTACTTAATGAACATATAATAATTGCTGGATGTTAGACAGGTGTAATACTATAATAATACCCATTTTTCTACCCAATTTAAAACTGACCCTAATATACCATGAGCTCTTAATTTATATAGAAGTCGCCTATGTGGAATAATTTGGGATGCCAAAATACGATATTGTCGGGAACTGTATAGATTTATAAACATGTTTGTTAATTTTGACAGAAGTAGCACTCAGATTGTAAAAGCTGGAGGGATGCAACTCCAAAATATCGAGAGGTGATTTCAAGTCCTATACAAGAAAGGGAAAGTGATGCAAATACCCGATATGATAGTACTAACGACCTGAAACCAACATTTCAGCTCGAGACGAGATAAATCAAATCTGGTAAATTCCTGCCCAACTTCTCAATTTGGGGCCAAAGATAAGTTGCCCATATTTAGCGTTAAATAAATCAAGTCTCTTAACGAATTCTTTATACCCAGGTCAAGTGGATACGTGTTTAACTCGTCACAAAATTAATTTTCTTCCTTCAACCTACGCGAACGAAAACCTCGAGAAGCAATTAAATAATAAAAACAGCAGCCTAGCCTAGCCTAGCCTAATACGAGTTTAGTCAAGACACTGTCAACTCAAAGCCTCAAATGTAGGTACAGTATTTGGAAGCAGTCATATTTCTTTTGGACGAGTTACCCAGTTTGCTACCGAAACTCCAAAATTACGCGATCGTCGCTCGATGTATTTGATTGATTGATTGTTTGAAGTTTTATATGGAGGAGCTCAGCCAATAAGGCTATTTACATCCTCCAAGACCAAAACACCTTGTTCCAGGAGAACTTCCACTGTTCCTACATCAAGTGCTGGGTCTATTATTATTGGGATGAGAGAGCAATAGAGAAAGCACACCATTACCTTTTTCAGTTCTGGGGCCAATTCCAGAACACTCAGAAAGGGATGAATATGAGGCCTGTTAGTACTACTAAACATGAACTGATAAAAATGGAACCAAGTACTAAGTCAACAGTAACAGCCAGATGGAGTAACTAGGAGGTAACATTAATAAACCTGTGGGAATGAAAATCAGTATACAATGCAAGATTTAAAACTCTCTCAACCGCCCAGATGCCACTACAAACTTGAATACTTGGTCCATAGTGAAGTGTATCAATGGGGGTGAAAAACTATCCCCACCTAATAGGACTGATAAAGTAAAGTTCCTGACACCATATTGCAAAAGAGAGAATCTTAATTTTTTCCTTTGCCTAGTATAACATGGACAAAAAAGAAAGAAATGGGACAGTGTCTCTGGTAAATTACAACTAACACATAATGGGGAGAAAGCTAGTCCAATCCGGTGTAAGTAAGCCTGAAGGCCTACATAGCCTGAACGGAATCTAAATATTATAGAAGCTTTATAGTGGGAAGAAGGTACAGGCCAATTTCTTGTGCCCCAGGAAGGCTTAAACATTCCATAGAGAGTTGAGTGCCGTAATCTCTCCCATTGGGTTTTGTAATCATTTTGCACTGCCATTTTAGCTACTGCAAAACCCTCGCCTGGATGGAAATATAGCGAAGTTATAGCAGGGAGGGAATGAGCAGCCCTGGCCAGCGTATCAACCATCTCATTACCTGTAATTCCAACATGGCTCGGAACCCACTGGAAGGAAACCAGAATACCTGAAACAGAGAGGGTCTTCAGTAAAGAATGGATAGAAGTTGTTAAAGCCAGATATGTAGTGAGTGTGGGTGAGTTGATCAGGTGAAGAGAGGTCCGCTCGATGTATTAATGTTCATTTGCTGGGTTCCCAACCGCCTGTTTTATAAATTCCCTAAAAATTATTTTAGATCTCCCTATTTTAAAGATAATCCCCAGGAATGTAAATTCATGTTAATTAAAGACCATGATAGACCCTATAGGGCCTATACACTGTAACATAGTCCTCCATCTTGGCAGAAATAACGAAAACTATAGTTAGGAAATGCAAGGAAACTGGTTAGAGGATGCTAGTCAGGAAAAAGTAATTGGCATTATAGCTAACAGTGATCTATGATAAAATTTTCTAAGCAGTGCTTAGAGGCTAGAAATAAGGCAAATAAAATGCTAGGTATTATTAAGAGGAATGTTAGTTATAAAAGCAAGGAAGTTATCTGTAGATTATATGAGTCTTATGTTAGGCCTCACTTTGAATACTGCAGTCAAACTTGGTTCTCTCACCATAGGCATGATATGCTTGAAGGTGTGCAACGTCGGGTAATCAAGTTTATCCCATACTTAAGAAGATTGGAATACAATGAAAGATTAAAGGAATCGGGCATGTTCAATTTTGAGAGACGTTGTTTGGAGGGAGTTAAGATACAAATCACAAATGTGTAAAATGTTTTCAGGTTTGGACAATTTAGATGTAAGTAACATTTTCTTATTAGAGTCTGATGGAAGAACTCGAGGGTATAATACAAAAATAAGAAACAGATTTGTAATCCGTCAGTGGCGGATTATCACTGAGGCTGAAGCCTCAGGCTCCCATGCTTGAGGGGCCCCCCAATCAACTGAGTTTCGATGATATAATTCGAGATTTCGCAAACTTCTTTGATTAAATATGACAAAGTACACAAACTGACAAACTCCCTGTTTTATAGGCCCTAAAGTAAAGTTTGTTTAATACTGTTTGGTTTTGGCAAACTGCAAAATACACTGTGTTAAGGTTCTTTTAAGTTTGTTTCTCAATTAGCCTGAGCACCGTACATATAATTCGTGTGAATGTACTATGTACTGTACATGTAAATGTATTGTTAATAAAAAGCTATAGAAAAGGGCCCCCATATTCTTCATTGCCCCGAGGCCCCGCGGTGTCTTAATCTACCTCCTGTCATAGTGTAGTAGATTTTTGGAATGTATGGAAAACTGATGAGTGGGTAGTTGGGAGGTAACGAAAATGGTTCACTGAGTAGGTAGGTAGTTAATCTAACAATTATTAAATTCCTTTTATGTCAATAACTGGGTGGATGAAACCAATTGGTTGCTCACCAGAGTTATTCTCCACACTAGTATTTATATACTGTGTGACAAGAGCGTGCTCGGTAATAGATATACATTACCGATCAACCAACCGAAAAAGAACCAAGACGACGCTGGTGGAAAAAGCCCCGCAAAAAGGAGAACAAAGGAGAACGAAAACGAGGAACGGGGCGAGAAGACGGAACGAGAGAAGGGAGAAGAACAGACACCGAAGAAAGATCCCCACCAGCAAGTACGCTCTCGACAATTATACAAGGAGAAAAGAGACTCTCTAATAACTAGCAGTAAGTGACTAATTGTGTTTTTAACCCAGTTTAGGTAGATTCATTAAATTAAGCTGGGTCAGACAACTTAGGCCTACATTGTGGCCTAAGACCCAGCATCAACTCATAGCTTAACAAAGGCAAAGGTAGATTGCCCTAACCTAGTTTGGTGAGGAATCCTACTGTGGACCTCAATTTATCTGCCCGCTCTGGACCATTTCCGGAATCTCAAGGCTGACCCCTCTAGGCTAGACTTGATCTACTCTATAGTTAGACTGGAGAAATAAGGGGTGGGTTAATTGTGGACCAATTCATACAGAGCATTTTTCGCATTGGTGGTCCGTGTGTGGGAATTTACAAACCTTAACCTTACTTAACAAAAATTGCAGAATTAGGCTAAATGGTCTAGCCTAAGCCTAAGCCTAAGCCTAACCTAATCAAGCCTAATTAGGTCTACAACCTAGGGCCTAACTAGGAAACATTTACATTTAAGGAGTTTCATTCTCTTATAAGCTTAGACCTGAGTGACACATAAGTACTTGGGGGGATTAAACCAAATTAAAACTTGACTGTTTGTCTGTGCTCTCTCTTCTCTGGTAATTTCTTCTTGTCCTCTATTTCATTACGATCCCCAGTTAAACAATTTTGACTTAGACATGGACAGTGCGGAATTGAAAAAGTTAAAAAAGAAAAGGGGTGCAAAGTTGGGAGCTGTTACAAAGGCTGTGAACACTTTTAACAATATTACACAACCAGGTAAGGAAGATTTAGAGTGTGTAATTCTTAAATTGGAAACTAAAAAGAAGGAAATAATAGCCATTAATGAGAGTATTTCAGAGTTAGTTGAATCCGAAATGGCTGAAGAACAATTGATAGACCTTTACGCTGATAATGATGATCAGGTAATCTCAATTGAACAGCAAATAAGGAGACTACGGTCTCGTTTGACTGACTTAACACCAAAAAACCTAATTCTGATTTTAATCAAAGTAGAGCTAACCTTCAACAAAATTTAAGTGGCATGCTAAATCCTGAGTCACAAGAATTGAGGGCTCAGTTACCCATTTTGCTAGTACCAACGTTTGAAGGGGACACGGTACAATTCCCATCTTTCATTGACAAATTTGAGAGTTTAATAGGTAATAAACCTTATATTTCAACTGTTGAAAAGTTTACCTACTTAACTAGTTTCCTTAAAGGCCCAGCCTATAACCTGATAGCCTATTTACCAGCCGTAGGGAATTCATATGAAGTAGCTATTGATCTCTTAAAACGTAATTACATTAATAAAGATGAGATTGTATATGAATTATCTCAACAAATTTTTGATTTTGCACCCATAAAAGATAACCATAGTGAGATGGAAAATTTTTATACAAAATTAGAAGCTATTATAGGACAACTGGTTAGCAATGAGATAGATATTAAAGCTTCATCTTGGATTATACAAGGCATAGTTCTTAGGTGCCTTCCTTTGAGGGTTAAAGATATTTTAATTCTAAAGACGGGAGAAAATTATCCTAATCTTGAAGATATAAGAAAACACTTCCCCAATATCCTAACTAATTACAAATTGAGAGATTTTCCAACACAAAATAAGACCCAGACTATGGATAAACCAAAGACTGTTCCCAGAGACCAACTAGCTACAGCCAAACAGACAAAACTTGATACTGTAGAATCATATGTGACCAACTGTAATACACGAACACCTACATTACAGAACTTTAATGTAACTGCTGCCTCAACTTACACACCACATTGCAAATTTTGTGCAAGTAATGAACACAGTAGTACTGGGTGTGACAAATATTCAGACTTTAACCAAAGAGCTAAAAGATGTGAACAGTTGAACCTGTGTAAAAAGTGTACTGGCCAGGGACATTATAAGAAAGACTGTAAATCTAGGTTAAGATTCAAGTGTAAGTTTTGTAAAAGTTTACGACATGTCTCATCAATGTGTGATTCACCAAAGTGTCCAAACAATAGTACTCAAACTCAAAAGATACCTCCACCAAACAAAGGTAATCAAGAAAATGCCACTTTCATGGGACATTCTGTTTGCTCAAACAACGTAACAAGAAACACTGAGATTCTTTTACCAACTATTACTTTGGACTTAGTGAATAGTGAGGGTAGCACCACTCCAGTGAGATGTCTTATAGACTGTTGTTCTCAACAAACATTGTTTCGCAAAATGTAGTTAATAAATTGGGTTTGACACCAAACCCGAATGAACAAAAACTCAATATTGCATCCTTTGTTAAGGATAACTCGGACAAAATAGCTATAAGACAATTCACCTGGAACTACAATTAGAAAATAAATTAGAGAAAATTGAAGCAGTTATTATTTCTAAAGTAGGACAAAACAAACTGGTTATACCCAAACTAGAACAAACCATAAATCATTTAGGAAAACACTACAAAATAGCTGATAGACATATCACTAACAACACAGTAGCTAACATTGAAATGTTAATGGGGCAGATTATATTAATCTTATTCATAAGGGCATAGTGAAGATAGGTAATGGTATAGCTATTCAGACTCCATCAGGGATAGCCCCTTTGGGTGACCTATCCAAATACAACCTAGACCTAAACCAAAATAGTTCATGACCAACAAATACTATGTGCCTCAACTCAGTCCTACATAACACCTGTAAGAATAGCAACACTTTGAATAATATTATCTCAACTGAGAACATTAATTCATCATTATCAAATGAAACTTTGGATGAGGCAATTCAAACTTTATGGTTGCTAGAATCTGTGGGTATACATGACACAAATCAAACTTCAGAAGATCAGTTAATGGTAGAAAGATTTGAAGACACCATTCAATGCAAAGACAATAGTTATTTTATTGAGTTACCTTGGAAAATAAATTGTCCAACTTTAAGAGACAATCTCAAAGTAGCTAAAGGACATTTATATAAAGTAATGAAAAAACTCAAACAAGATAATAATATTAAAACATATAATGATGTCTTCAAAGAACAGCTACAGAAAGGCTTCATTGAAGAAGTAACAAATAACCCTTTTAAAAAGATGGTTGTCATTATTTAACCCACAGGGGGGTTTATCGACAAGATGCCCCAACAACAAAACTCAGAGTAGTATATAACTGTAGCCTCAAAGACAGTGATAAACACAGTTTGAATGATTGCCTGATTGAGGGTCCTAATCTAATTTCTGACCTTGTGAAGATCTTACTGAGGTTCAGGTTAGATAAATATGCCGTACAAAGTGACATTTCAAAGGCATTTTTGAGAATAAATCTTAAAAATGAATATGATAAGAACCAACTTAGGTTCTTATGGTTCAAGGATCCATTTGATTTGAATAAAGGGTTCATAACCTATAGATTTAATGTTGTGTTGTTTGGAGCCAATTGCTCACCTAGCCTATTAGCATTGACAATTGGACATCATTTGAACCAGTTTAATAACTCTTTAACATTGAACTTCCTTAAAGAACATTTTTACGTAGACAATCTAATAGGCTCAACAACAACAAAATCTGAATTATCTGAAGTCTATGAACACTCTCAAAACATTATGCAACAAGGTAACTTTGAACTTAGAGAGTGGATTTCAAATGATGAGGATTTAAACAAAAAGATTTTTAAAGGATAATAATGGTCTTACTGAGCCATCATACAGAGTTAAAACTTTAGGTATGAACTGGTATTTGGATGCAACTTCTAAAGTCATGATTCAATCTGTACTAAAGGTTTAAACTTGATGATGAAGCAAATACTAAAAGACAATATTATCAGAGGCTTCCAAAATTTTTGATCCCATGGGTCTATCCTGCCTTCAACAATAAAATCAAAGATTCTCCTCCAAGAAATTTGGAGGACAAATTTTGGGTGGGATGATCCAATAACAAATGAAAATAAAAATCTTGGAAGAAGTTAGCTGCTGATTTAACAAAGTGCAGAACATTAAAATTCAAAGGTGCTGTGGTTTAGGGATAAGCCCCAGAGACTTCATGTGTTTGCTGATGCAAGCACACAAGCTTAGGGTGCTGTGCGTATCTTGTAAGCCCTACAGAAATCATCTAATTTATGCAAAGGGAAAGTTGCCCTCTCAAACCTACCCGAACCATACCCAATTGGAACTATTGGCTGCTACATTAGCATTAAAACCATTTCATTGCTTAAGGATGCTTACATGATGTGGAACATAAACTCATATCCACATCTGGCTTGACAGTCAGATTTGTCTTGCCTGGATACGGAATGATAGCATTAATAGTAAGAATATGTTTGTAAGAAATAGGCTAAAAGAAATAGCTGAAGCTAATGAAAGCTACAAGTAAACTTTCACTATGTTCCAACTAAACAAAATCCAGCAGACTTTCTGACCAGAGGTTTATCCTACAAGTTGTTGAAGTCAAACAAAACTTGGTTTATGGGACCTAAGTGGCTCTGTAATACAGACCAATGGCCTGTGGAACAAGTTAACTTGACATTAAATTTAATCTTTTCAAATGAAAAGGTTGAACCAATCACTAATTATGAAATTTATCTGATTTCAACAAACTTGTCAGGGTTACAGCCTACTGTTTCAGGTTTGCTCACAACTGTTTAACTACAATTAACAAACAGCTAAATAAAAACAATCATAATTATACAGAAGTTGCAACCAAATACTGGATAGGCCATGCACAACAAAAAGAGTACAATAAAGAGTTAGAATTCTTGACTAATGGGAAACAAACAAAAGAACCTGTACCATCAGTAGTTGTGGATCTAAACTTGTTCAGAGATGAGGAAGGCCTTCTAAGGTGTAAAGGAGATTAGACAAATCAAAACTGTCATACAAAAGCAAACATCCAATCCTTTTACCTAGATTTAGCTATTTGACAACATTAATCATCAGAAAAACACACAATGATGTATATCATATGGGGGTACCACAGACACTAACTACATTAAGAAAAACTTATTGGATACCCAAGAGAAGGATCACTGTTAAAACAGTCCTGAGTGAGTGTGTCACATGTAGGCGTATTCATGCTAGGCCCTATAGGAAACCAAATCCTCCTGCTTTGCCAGAGGAGAGAGTTACTCTCAACAGACCCTTTGAGACTGTAGGCATTGACTATACAGGAGCATTGACTGTAGGGGTGGGTGACACTGAACAAAAAATGTACATTGTACTGTTACATGTGCTGCCTCACGAGCTGTTTATTGGATGTTGTGGATGACCTTACAGCAGAATCTTTTGTTGCTGTCTTTAAGAGATTCTGTGCACGACATTCAGTACCAAAGACAGTTTGGACTGACAATGCTACATATTTCAAGGCTGGTGAACAAGTCATCCACGACTTGTTAAGCGATGAACTCACACAATTATATATACAAAATTCAAACATAAAGTGGAAGTATATTCCGGTGCCTCTCCTTGGTATGGTTCTATCTGAGAGGAATATACAAACAGTAAAGAATTGTTTGAAGAAAGCAATTGGTAAAAAACAGATACACTTATTTGAGTTGCTCACTCTCCTGGCTGAGATTGAGAACATCATCAACAATAGACCACTCACTTATGTGAGTGACAACATTAATGACCCGGAACCATTAACTCCAAATCATTTGATTCGGGGAGAACAAGTTAGTCTCCTGCCGGACTACAATATAGACTCTTCAGAAGACCCAAACTGAACTCAACGACATGATGAGCTCCAGACTAAGTTACAACATTTAACTAGAGTTAAAGCTCATTTCATTAAACAGTGGAAAACTGAGTACTTGATGGGTCTAAGGGAGAGACATAAACAAATGACTAAGAAGGATTGGACTGACACAATTAAGGTAGGGGACCTTGTTCTCATACATGACAGGACTCTAAGACAATACTGGCCTCTGGCTAGAGTTTTAGAACTCAGACCAGGGCAGACGGGGTAACAAGAGTGGTCAAATTAAGGACTTCAACGGGTGACACAACAAGAGACATTTCTCTTTGTACCCTTTAGAGTCTGGACCCAAAACAATGGACTTTGGAGAACCTTCTCCACTGACAGTAACAACTGGAGACACTGAACTTCCAGTAACTATTCCTTTGACAGCAGGAGGGTAACGCATCCTACTACAACATTGACAGACACAAGACCTCAGCGACAAACAACATTAAAGGCGCGACTATTTTTGCAACAAAAAATAGATGCTGGGGAATTGTAATTTTAATCTTCTAACTTTCACTTTTTCTTTCTTATGGTAAAGACCATAGACAGTTTCATCCTATGGATGTATATTTTCTCTTCTAATTAAATGCTACACCTTCTCCATGAGAAGGTGAGGATAGGCACTGTTAATCAGATTAACAGGCATTTACAGTCAAATAGTTAGCTAGTCTACACTCAGACATAAAAATTGGTGACAATGACACCAAAATTTTTATCTCCCGGGGCCCCCAGTACATGTAAAACTGATGAGTGGGTAGTTGGGAGGTAACGAAAATGGTTCACTGAGTAGGTAGGTAGTTAATCTAACAATTATTAAATTCCTTTTATGTCAATAACTGGGTGGATGAAACCAATTGGTTCTCACCAGAGTTATTCTCCACACTAGTATTTATATACTGTGTGACAAGAGCGTGCTCGGTAATAGATATACATTACCGATCAACCAACCGAGGAAAAAACCAACACGACGCTGGTGGAAAAAGCCCCGCGAAAAGGAGAACAAAGGAGAACGAAAACGAGGAACGGGGCGACAGGACGCAACTGGGGAATGGACAAGAACAGACACCGAAGAAAGATCCCCACCAGCAAGTACGCTCTCGACAATTATACAGGAAGGAGAAAGAGACTCTCTAATAACTAGCAGTAAGTGACTAATTGTGTTTTTAGCCCAGTTAGATCTTCTAACTTCTAACTTAGAAGTAAACGCATTAAATTAAGCTGGGTCAGACAAATTAGGCCTACATTGTGGCCTAAGACCCAGCATCAACTCATAGCTAACAAAGGTGAAGGTAGATTGCCCTAACCTAGTGCGAAAAATGCTCTGTATGAATTGGTCCACAATTAACCCACCCTTATTTCTCCAGTCTAACTATAGAGTAGATCAAGTCTAGCCTAGAGGGGTCAGCCTTGAGATTCCGGAAATGGTCCAGAGCGGGCAGATAAATTGAGGTCCACAGTAGGATTCCTCACCAAACTAGGTTAGGGCAATCTACCTTTACCTTTGTTAAGCTATGAGTTGATGCTGGGTCTTAGGCCACAATGTAGGCCTAAGTTGTCTGACCCAGCTTAATTTAATGAATCTACCTAAACTGGGTTAAAAACACAATTAGTCACTTACTGCTAGTTATTAGAGAGTCTCTTTTCTCCTTGTATAATTGTCGAGAGCGTACTTGCTGGTGGGGATCTTTCTTCGGTGTCTGTTCTCGTCCCTTCTCCAGTTGCGTCCTGTCGCCCCGTTCCTCGTTTTCGTTCTCCTTTGTTCTCCTTTTTGCGGGGCTTTTTCCACCAGCGTCGTCTTGGTTCTTTTTCGGTTGGTTGATCGGTAATGTATATCTATTACCGAGCACGCTCTTGTCACACAGTATAAATATACTAGTGTGGAGAATAACTCTGGTGAGCAACCAATTGGTTTCATCCACCCAGTTATTGACATAAAAGGAATTTAATAATTGTTAGATTAACTACCTACCTACTCAGTGAACCATTTTCGTTACCTCCCAACTACCCACTCATCAGTTTTACATATACTGGGGGCCCCGGGAGATAAAAATTTTGGTGTCATTGTCACCAATTTTTATGTCTGAGTGTAGACTAGCTAACTATTTGACTGTAAATGCCTGTTAATCTGATTAACAGTGCCTATCCTCACCTTCTCATGGAGAAGGTGTAGCATTTAATTAGAAGAGAAAATATACATCCATAGGATGAAACTGTCTATGGTCTTTACCATAAGAAAAGAAAAAGTGAAAGTTAGAAGATAAAATTACAATTCCCCAGCATCTATTTTTTGTTGTAAAAATAGTCGCGCCTTTAATGCTGTTTGTCGCTGAGGTCTTGTGTCTGTCAATGTTGTAGTAGGATGCGTTACCACTCCTACTGTCAAAGGAATAGTTACTGGAAGTTCAGTGTCTCCAGTTGTTACTGTCAGTGGAGAAGGTTCTCCAAGGTCCATTGTTTTGGGTCCAGACTCTAAAGGGTACAAAAGAGAAATGTCTCTTGTTGTGTCACCCGTTGAAGTCCTTAATTTGACCACTCTTGTTACCCCGTCTGCCCCTGGTCTGAGTTCTAAAACTCTAGCCAGAGGCCAGTATTGTCTTAGAGTCCTGTCATGTATGAGAACAAGGTCCCCTACCTTAATTGTGTCAGTCCAATCCTTCTTAGTCATTTGTTTATGTCTCTCCCTTAGACCCATCAAGTACTCAGTTTTCCACTGTTTAATGAAATGAGCTTTAACTCTAGTTAAATGTTGTAACTTAGTCTGGAGCTCATCATGTCGTTGAGTCCAGTTTGGGTCTTCTGAAGAGTCTATATTGTAGTCCGGCAGGAGACTAACTTGTTCTCCCCGAATCAAATGATTTGGAGTTAATGGTTCCGGGTCATTAATGTTGTCACTCACATAAGTGAGTGAGTGGTTGATGATGTTCTCAATCTCAGCCAGGAGAGTGAGCAACTCAAATAAGTGTATCTGTTTTTTACCAATTGCTTTCTTCAAGCAATTCTTTACTGTTTGTATATTCCTCTACCAGATAGAAACCATACCAAGGAGAGGCAACCGGAATATACTTCCACTTTATGTTTGAATTTTTTATATATAATTGTGTGAGTTCATCGCTTAACAAGTCGTGGATGACTTGTTCACCAGCCTTGAAATATGTAGCATTGTCAGTCCAAACTGTCTTGGGTACTGAATGTCGTGCACAGAATCTCTTAAAGACAGCAACAAAAGATTCTGCTGTAAGGTCCTCCACAACATCCAGATAAACAGCTCGTGAGGCAGCACATGTAAACAGTACAATGTACATTTTTTGTTCAGTGTCACCCACCCTACAGTCAATGCTCCTGTATAGTCAATGCCTACAGTCTCAAAGGGTCTGTTGAGAGTAACTCTCTCCTCTGGCAAAGCAGGAGGATTTGGTTTCCTATAGGGCCTAGCATGAATACGCCTACATGTGACACACTCACTCAGGACTGTTTTAACAGTGATCCTTCCCTTGGGTATCCAATAAGTTTTTCTTAATGTAGTTAGTGTCTGTGGTACCCCATATGATATACATCATTGTGTGTTTTTCTGATGATTAAGTTGTCAAATAGCTAAATCTAGGTAAAAGGATTGGATGTTTGCTTTTGTATGACAGTTTTGATTTGTCTAATCTCCCTTACACCTTAGAAGGCCTTCCTCATCTCTGAACAAGTTTAGATCCACAACTACTGATGGTACAGGTTCTTTTGTTTGTTTCCCATTAGTCAAGAATTCTAACTCTTTATTGTACTCTTTTTGTTGTGCATGGCCTATCCAGTACTTGGTTGCAACTTCTGTATAATTATGATTGTTTTTATTAGCTGTTTGTTAATTGTAGTTAAACAGTTGTGAGCAAACCTCAAACAGTAGGCTGTGACCCTAACAAGTTTACTGAAGTCAGAATAACGTTCATAATTAGTGATTGGTTCAACCTTTTCATTTGAAAAGATTAAATTTAATGTCAAGTTAACTTGTTCCACAGGCAATTGGTCTGTATTACAGAGCCACTTAGGTCCCATAAACCAAGTTTTGTTTGACTTCAACAACTTGTAGGATGAAACCTCTGGTCAGAAAGTCTGCTGGATTTTGTTTAGTTGGAACATAGTGAAAGTTTACTTGTAGGCTTTCATTAGCTTCAGCTATTTCTTTTAGCTATTTCTTACAAAGATATCATACTATTAATGCTATCATTCCGTATCCAGGCAAGACAAATCTGACTGTCAAGCCAGATGTGGATATCAGTTATGTTCACATCATGGTAAGCATCCTTAAGCAATGAAATGGTTTTAATGGCTAATGCAGCAGCCAATAGTTCCAATTGAGGTATGGTTCGGGTAGGTTTGAGAGGTGCAACTTTCCCTTTTGCATAAATTAGATGACTTTCTGTAGGACTTACAAGATACGCACAGCACCCATAAGCTTGTGTGCTTGCATCAGCAAACATGAAGTCTCTGGGGCTTATCCCTAAACCCACAGCACCTTTGAATTTTAATGTTCTGCACTTTTGTTAAATCAGCAGCTAACTTCTTCCAAGATTTTTGATTTTCATTTGTTATTGGATCATCCCACTCAACATTTGTCCTTCAAATTTCTTGGAGGAGAATCTTTGATTTTATTTGAAGGCAGGAATAGACCCATAGGATCAAAAATTTTGGAAGCCTCTGATAATATTTGTCTTTTAGTATTTGCTTCCTCATCAAGTTTAAAACCTTTAGTACAGATTGAATCATGATTGTTAGAAGTTGCATCCAAATACCAGTTCATACCTAAAGTTTTAACTCTGTCTGATGGCTCAGTAAGACCATTATTATCCTTTAAAATCTTTTGTTTAAATCCTCATCATTTGAAATCCACTCTCTAAGTTCAAAGTTACCTTGTTGCATAATGTTTTGAGAGTGTTCATAGACTTCAGATAATTCAGATTTTGTTGTTGTTGAGCCTATTAGATTGTCTACGTAAAAATGTTCCTTAAGGAAGTTCAATGTTAAAGAGTTATTAAACTGGTTCAAATGATGTCCAATTGTCAATGCTAATAGGCTAGGTGAGCAATTGCTCCAAACAACACAACATTAAATCTATAGGTTATGAACCCTTTATTCAAATCAAATGGATCCTTGAACCATAAGAACCTAAGTTGGTTCTTATCATATTCATTTTTAAGATTTATTCTCAAAAATGCCTTTGAAATGTCACTTTGTACGGCATATTTTCTAACCTGAACCTCAGTAAGATCTTCACAAGGTCAGAAATGAGATTAGGACCCTCAATCAGGCAATCATTCAAACTGTGTTTATCACTGTCTTTGAGGCTACAGTTATATACTACTCTGAGTTTTGTTGTTGGGGCATCTTGTCGATAAACCCCCCTGTGGGTTAAATAATGACAACCATCTTTTTTAAAAGGGTTATTTGTTACTTCTTCAATGAAGCCTTTCTGTAGCTGTTCTTTGAAGACATCACTGTACTTTTTAATATTATTATCTTGTTTGAGTTTTTTCATTACTTTATATAAATGTCCTTAGCTACTTTGAGATTATCTCTTAAAGTTGGACAATTTATTTTCCAAGGTAACTCAATAAAATAACTATTGTCTTTGCATTGAATGGTGTCTTCAAATCTTTCTACCATTAACTGATCTTCTGAAGTTTGATTTGTGTCATGTATACCCACAGATTCTAGCAACCATAAAGTTTGAATTGCCTCATCCAAAGTTTCATTTGATAATGATGAATTAATGTTCTCAGTTGAGATAATATTATTCAAAGTGTTGCTATTCTTACAGGTGTTATGTAGGACTGAGTTGAGGCACATAGTATTTGTTGGTCATGAACTATTTTGGTTTAGGTCTAGGTTGTATTTGGATAGGTCACCCAAAGGGGCTATCCCTGATGGAGTCTGAATAGCTATACCATTACCTATCTTCACTATGCCCTTATGAATAAGATTAATATAATCTGCCCCCTGTCAATTGGTACTGTATCCTGACAAGCTAGAGTATTATTAGGAAGAGGTATAATAAACACTAAATTGGATTTGTTAACAGTAGTGTTTATGCCCTCATCAAACCTGGACCATGTTGTCTGCATAACAGGTTAAGTGATTTATGAACTGTTGAGGACCTCCTACTTTTGACCCCTCTGCAGCACCCCGCCTCATTCGGTAATTTGGTGTAAGAAAAAGTTGCTTTCTAGACAAGGGACTTTGAACAACACCCTGGCCGGATGAGTACTGAACAACACTATTGTCAAATCTGCGCAGGACAAACAGATGGCGAGAGAGAGATTTGAGTGCATTAGTATTATTAGTATTTAATCCTTTACTTGCCTACGTCCCTATTTGGGGTGGGCTTTTTCCCTTCACATTTAGCTTTGAGTTTTCAGCAGCTTCTGGTCTGCTAAACTGCACTATGGTTGCCTCCAGTCTTCTACGTTTAGTTGTTTTGACAATACGCTGATTTAGAATAAGGCTGGATGTTTGATTTGGTGTTGGCACTTCTTTAAATTAATCTGACTGAGTAATATGGCATTGATGGAGTGCGTTTAGAAAAATTGTTGCCAGATTCTCCACATGTAGTTATTGCACAGTTATTAGATCGCATAAGTTATCAAACAGGTAATTCCAATTAACTTCGTGTATATAATATGGTCTAGGGTGTATATATATGATACACACAGACCGTGCATGGAACAAGGAACTCTTCTGGGATAATTAAATCCACTATAGTCCGAATTGGTAAATGACAAATACCATAATTTTTCTTTTTCATGATGCAAGCCCGACGTGGGCAACGGGTCTCTCGCAAAGAGGTCCCATAAATATAGCTTCCCTCACCAGCTATCTGCAAAGCAGACAGATCCAGCTTTGGACATGGATCTAGGGTTTAAAGCAGCCTAACCCCACTACATTTAGAACCTCAATATAAGTAAAAACTCGTTGCATTCACGTCGGATTGAATAAATCAAAGAAAAAGGGGTAACTATTATATTTTTAGCCGAAACCAAAACTTAAACCTCAACTGGCAGAATTGAGCGTCTACTTTTAAGGCACATAACATGTCCGTTTCATGATGGGAATGAACTCAGAATGGTTCCCTGAGTTTTTTATGATACACACAGACCGTGCATGGAACAAGGAACTCTTCTGGGATAATTAAATCCACTATAGATTCGGACTATAGTGGATTTAATTATCCCAGAAGAGTTCCTTGTTCCATGCACGGTCTGTGTGTTTCATAAAAAACTCAGGGAACCATTCTGAGTTCATTCCCATCATGAAACGGACATGTTATGTGCCTTGAAAAGTGGACGCTCAATTCTGCCAGTTGAGGTTTAAGTTTTGGTTTTGGCTAAAATATAATAGTTACCCTTTTTCTTTGATTTATTCAATCCGATGTGAATGCAACGAGTCTTTTACTTATATTGAAGTTCTAAATGTAGTGGGGCTAGGCTGCTTTAAACCCTAGATCCATGTCCCAAAGCTGGATCCTGTCTGCTTTGCAGATAGCTGGTGAGGGAAGCTATATTTATGGGACCTCTTTGCAAGAGACCCGTTGCCCACGTCGGGCTTGCATCATGAAAAAGAAAAATTATGGTATTTGTCATTTACCATTACGTACTTATTCGGACTATAGTGGATTTAATTATCCCAGAAGAGTTCCTTGTTCCATGCACGGTCTGTGTGTATCATAAAAAACTCAGGGAACCATTCTGAGTTCATTCCCATATATATATATATATATATATATATATATATATATATATATATAAGAGAAATGTACTTTTGCGTAATTAGCTGTAGATACGATAGTTATGTGTTAAAATGTAGGTTGCCGCCTAATTTTTATTGCGAAAGAATCAGATGTTTAATTTAAGTATTTAATAATACTACTACTTCAAGTTAAATTGCTAAACTCGATGTTTAAAACATCGCTTTCAACGCTTCAGTTGATGGATGTTGACAAAGTTCCTCATTTTTATCATATCTCCTGACCATTTGTATATTTGCTAGTGTCCCCTCTGCATCGGTCTCTCTTCACATGAAGGTCAAGCTGGTGGCCCCGCCTCTAGGCCTGGCTTGGTGGAGAAGCGAGTTGCTCTGTTGCGCTCTCCACCGCACATAGCCAGGTACACCCGGCTCATCTGGCACCGTCCTGTGTCAGGTATCTAGTCCTCTCTTGAAGACTTTAACTTTGACCCCGGTAACGTTTTCTGAGGTCCTTAGGAAGCTAGTTAAAAAGTCTTGGCCCCTTGACAACCAAGCTATTTTTCTTCAGTGTTGAGGAGGTTCCTTGTCAGGCCTTTAGTTTGGGAACACTACATAAGAATACATATTCTGACTTTCCTATTGTCCAGCGTTGTTTGGATGGTAATTGGGTTTAGTTTGAGGTTTGGTACCAATCGCTGATTTTTGTTGATCTTTGTATCGTCCGTAATATTGTCTTTGGCTGCGCTGGGAGACACTGACTGAGGCGCATTGTGGTGGGATGGCGGGAGGGACCCGCGAATGTAAACACCACCAAATCACGGTTAACTCCATGTTACGACCAGAGATAAGTGCACAATGGTAACAATTGGTAAGTCATGTTAATTCAATTGACGACAGTGAATCACGGATAACTGCATGAATAAAATGTGTGTACTGTATATACCTCGTTGCGTTTCCGTGCGTCGTTCTCTCTTCACACGAAGGTCAAGTTGGTGGTCCCTGCCTCTAGGACTGGCTTGGTGGAGGAGCGAGTTGCTCTCTTGCGCTCTCCACCGCACATAGCCAGGTACACCCTGCTCATTTGGCATAATATGCAGTCTGTTTAATTTCCTCATTTCTACCATATCTCAAGAGCTGAAATTTCTCGGTGTTAAATGTCATATTGTTGCCTTCTGACCATTTGTATATTTTGTTAGTGTCCCCTTCTGGGTCAGTCTCTCTTCACACAAAGGTCAAGCTGGTGGTCCCTGCCCCAAGGACTGGCTTGGTGGAGGAGCGAGTTACTCTCTTGCGCTTTTCACCGCACATAGCCAATATATATATATATATATATATATATATAGATATAGATAGATAGATGGATAGAGAGGAAGATAGATAGATAGACAGTTAGATGGATAGATATAGAGGAATACATTTAAGGTTAATTATACGGAGAGCATCACTTCTCCATTAAATATATACAAATTAAATAAATAGCGCAGTGTGGTACCTTATATACGTATATATATATATATATTATATTGTGGTGCGCAACCCTTTCGTTTATGTGGTGCACACCCTTTTCCGATTGCACTTATTTCGTACGCGCGTGTTCGTTTATTTCAGGATAACTCTGCCTATCCACTCGTATGGCCTTTCAATTTTATACGCGTAGTTTCCCTCGGCTTACTTGAAGCCACTATGAATTTCAAACTTTCAATGTTAATTTACTCTCATCTTACAAGAGAGACCTATTGCAAGGTAGCATAGAAACGACACGCTCCCTCTTATAAAGTTTATTTAATTTCACTCCAATTAAGACATAAATTGAAAGAAATATACGGATGTGCGATTACAAATTTTGTCTTAAAAAAATCAAATTCTTAATTTGAAGAAAATGTTTGCAAGTATTTGTCTCAAAAAGCATTATACAGAGGGGGGGTTTATTTGTGTGTAACTCTAGAAATAGCACTAAATTCAAATTCCATAATCTAAGAAGTTTACAGAAGTAGTTTACTGACAAAATTTAGGAAATTGACTCTCAACAGTTCTGCGCGAGTTCCGCAGATTTTTCCAGGAAAAAAGTCCGTCAAATAAATTAGATTACTTCTCACAATAACTGAATGGTCATGCACTAATTTTCCGGGTTTGCACGGAAACAAGGTCAACATAAGATATTTACTCTTCCCTGAAGAAACCTAATAAGTCGCAAACTTACGAGTTTAACATTTAATGTGAACACAATTGAATTTAAAGAAATTTTACAAAGTTCTTTTTTGACCAGTTTAACATTTAACGTGAACACAAGTGAATTTAAAGAAATTTTACAAAGTTCTTTTTCGGTCAACAAAGGAAATTCAGATTTTAGAACAACGTGAGACAATTTCAAATCAACTTAGAAATTTTCAAACATGTCACAGAGTTTAAGAAGTTATTCTTACAAGCCATTTTTAACTTACGAGGACGGATCTACAACTAACTTGGAAATCCAAATTACATCTTCAAATTTCGAGGACTCCGCCTTACAATATTCTGAATGACCTATTAAAAACATTTTCATTACATAAGGTCGTCCCTACGAAAGCTTTCATCCATACATAAGGAAAGAAGGAGCTTCTCTTTTTCCTCACCGGATGTTACACGAATCATTGTCCTTTGATTGGATATTGACATTCCCTTCAATAAAGAAAGCTCCTCCTTTTCCTTAAAATCAACTAAATAAAGTCCTTTCTTCGAAGCTACTTGGTTTCTCAAATTTATGACCAACGTCATGGTTGAATTTAACAAGTGGATTCGAAGTCTGGTTTCCAAAAGTTTAACCACGAAGCGAAGAGAACACAAGCAATTTTACATCTGAACCCGGCCAGCTTGTTTTCCCTTCTCTTTGAAGCTAGGGCCGTTCCTCGACCCTACCATAAATCTCTACCGCGAGGCTGTCTGGGTTATACCATTAACGTGAGAATACAAAAATAAAAATCGAACGAACGTTAAACAATCTGAAATATTTTATTTTTAACCCTGTAACAAGAAACCTATTGATATTCTTCAATAACCATAATCTAAACTACCTTGCTTTAGAGATTTAAACAACAAAATCTTAAAACTAAATTTCTGCTCCTGTTTTCGTAAGAGATTTCGGTACACATATTGCCGTTACAACATCCCTCCCCTCCTTTAATTTTGCACTCCGATGCACACTTTCTTAACTAGGGTTATTATCACTAGATTCACAATTTTCACTACTTTTTTTTATTTGTCCCCTTTATTGGGATACTAACACTGGCACATTAGTTTTAATCGTTCTTGGTTTCTTCGTAGTGTACTCGAGGTCTGGGCCTAAGAGCATACGGACGCTCGAACGGTGGCCCTGTGAAAGCAGCCTGTCTGCTTTGTCCGGGGGACCCTATTCTACAAGATCCCCGCGAGGAAGTAGTTCGGAAGCACCAGGCGTTCCTGTCCACCATTCGATCCTGCTAGTGGGCAGGAATTGCACTCCTGGTCACCTCCACTACTCGATGTTTCTCCCGTTTCCTGGGCGAGGCTCTCCGGGAGGAAGTAGTTCGGAAGCGCCAGCGGTTCCTGTTCCGCCGCTCGGTCCTGCTAGTGGGCAGAAAGCGCAATCCAGTTCACTTCCTCGTGTTGATGTTTCTCCGGTGCCGAGGGCGAATCTCCAGAGAGAGGGGCGGTGACCCTTCCCCCATCTCGTCCCCTGCACCATCCGCACCCCCCTGGGGCATCGATGCTGCGGCGGATGCGGTCCCGATAGATCACTATCTGATGTCCAGTGATCATGTGACGCAGGAGATAGTGACTGGAGTCTTCTGTTCGAGGATGATGTATGGACCCTCGTACCGGGGCTCCAACTTGCCTCTGCCCGGTCGTGGGTAATCGATGTACACCAAGCCGTGGGGCGCCTTTTCTTCGAACGGCCTCATTCCTTGATTCCATTGGTCTCATAGCTACGCATGCACTCTTCCACTCGGTGGTAGATTTCGCTCAGACTCCTCTTTCGTCTTCGGCGTATTCCTCAGGGTTGTACGGGCTCAGGCACGCCTCCTGTGGCATGCGGAATAACTTCGAAGGTACATTGGGGGGTCGCCGTACATCAAGAAGAATGGAGAATACCCCGTGGCTTGGTGCACTCGGATGTTCAGGGACCATTCCACGGTATCGAGGATTTTATCCCAGTCTCGTCACAAAGTATTCGGAGTTTGATGCACAGCTCTTTGTTCAGCCGTTCGATGTTCCCGTTGCTTTGAGGATGGTATGCGGCGGTCCGTTGGTGTTGTACTTCCCAAACCCGGAAGAGCTCCTGCAAGGTAGAGTTCCAAAATCCCTTGCCTTGGTCGGATACTACTGCGGAAGGGGCCCCAGTTTGACAATATTAAACGATGGAATTTGTCCGCCACCTCCCGGGCCGACTTATCTTTTATTACTGCCAGGATGGTAAACTTACTAAAACTGTCCACACACGTGAGGACATAATTACTGCCATCCCCAGTCGGAGGAAGGGGACCTACTAAGTCCACGTGCAGAAGCTACCAAGTTCCGCGCGCACGTGTCGCACTTTTGGACCACCTGCCGCACTTGTTGAACCATGCCTGGCCAAAAATAGAGGTCCCGTAGGATTTCTGTAGTCCCCACAGCTCCAGGATGAGTGCTCCTAACGTCCGTGTGTGTGTTCCAAATGAGCTGCTCTCCCAACTTTTTAAGAACTACGATGACCTCTTTCCCGTTCACATCGATGTAAACCAACAAGTTTTTTCACGAGTTTGAATCTCGACGGCGAGATGGGCTTGGATACGGGCCAGCTGAAAGCCTTCCTTTCTTCAACGGCTGTTCGAATTGCCGCTATTTTAACGTCCTTCTGCTGGTGTTTGCTGATTACCCTGCGATCAGTGACCGCTTTTTCCTATATCGCGTTCACAAACTCCTTAGTCACTCCAGGCGGGCTGGACAACCAATCGGCCACTCTGTTGAGTTTGCCCTTCACGTACTCGATGAGAAGGTCGTAGTCTTGTAGTGTCATAACCCAACGTGCTAGTCTTCCATTGGGCTCTCGGTGTCCTTCCCTCAGAAGCCATTTCAATGGCTTATGGTCAGAACGGACGATGACTCTCTGACCAAATATAAAGGGGCGAGCCTTCTTCAATGAAACGATTGCAAGCAGCTCCTTCTCGTAGATGGAATAATTCAGTTCTGTGCACGTTAGTGTTCTGGATAGAAAATAGGATTGGTTTTCGATTCCTTCTTGCTCCTACGCGAGTACTCCCCCGATGGCTACTTGACTCACGTCCGTGTTCAAAATGAACTGATCAAAATTTGGGTACGCCAGTATGATGTCAGTTGTTAGAGTATCTTTGAGTGATTGCCAGGCAGTCTCTTGCGGAGTGTCCTATCCCCAAGATTCTTTGGTGGACACTTCATTAAGAGGGCGCGCAATCTGAATGAATCCCTTTATAAATTTCCAGTAGTAGGAGACGAGGCTTAAAATTTGCTTTAATTCCGTTTTGTTCGTTGGCCTCTGGGAGTTTTTAATGGCCTCCACTTTGGATTCCTGTGGCTTCACCCCGTTCCTGGTGACCACGTGGCCCGGATACTCCACCTGAGATTTCAATAATTGACATTTTCCTAACTTTACTTTTAAGTTGGCTGTGCGTAGGCTATCCAAGACTCGTCGTACCCTTTCATGTTTCTTCTAAGGACCTTTTGAGGACAATGAGGTCGTCCAGGTAAATCAACACTTCCTTATCCAGTTGTTCCCGAAATTAAAATTCAATACTTTTTGAACACTGGTGGACTATTGGACAACCCAAACGGGACTACCCTGAACTCGAAATGACCGCTTCTCGTTGAGAAGGTAGTTTTCGAGATACTGTCGTCGTGAATTGCCAACTGCCAATATCCCGAACGTAAATCCACGCTGGAGAAATAGTGAGGCCCGTGCAGCTTGACCAAGGTTTCATTAATGATGGGTAGTGGATAGTTGTCCTTGATGCAGATAGCGTTGAAAGGTCTATAGCAACGGTGGCCAAACCCCGGCTCGCGAGCCGCATGCGGCTCCCGAGGTTGTCAACTGCGGCTCGCGAGACAATTTTGGTTTTTATTGTATTTATCATAAAAGACAAAATTCATAATACAAATATAATTTTTTTTTCACATAATAATTTTTTTTGAAAAAAACAAGGAAAAAGTGAATTGACTAAATGCGTCATGCGTACGACAATTTTCTTTTGCGTGACAGGCACTAAGCGGATAATTACGTAATTAACACCAATCGCCACTCACCAGTGTTCAGTACCCCTCGAGCTACCCTGCGGCCGCGTGTAGTAATGAGTGAGTGTGTTTTAAAATTGGCTTCTTAGATCAAATAGTGGCTATTTTTCTCAGCTATACAAGTGAAAGTTATACAACCCCTTAGATGATTAAAATGACTAAGCAGACAAAGTGTAAGAAACGTAAATATGAAGAAGAAAATAGAGTTTTTAAACAGGAGTGGGAGAAGAGCTTTGCCTTTACTGTTAAGGGTGGGAAACCTGTGTGTCTTATCTGCCACGTGGCACTCAATCACTTTAAAGCCAGTAACTTAAAGCGTCATCATAAAACTTAACCATAATTTTATTACGGAATTTCCTCTCAAATCAGAATTGCGGAAGACTAAGTTAACAACGTTGGAATCTAGCCTAGTTGCCCAACAAACTGTACTTTCATCATTGTGTAAGACAGCTGACTTAACTACTGAAGCTAGTTTTGTTATGGCATAGAATATTGCTCGTGCTCAACTTCCTTACAGTAGTGGAGAATTTGTGAAGAAGAATATTGCCGATGTTACTGCAATTCTCGCTCCAGATAACAAAGCTTCGAGAACAAATAGCTTCTTCTTCTTCTGCAGCTTAAATCCCATCTCTATATGGGGTCGCTGTTCTTGACGAGTCTCCTCCATTCGCTTCTGTCACGCACCGTGTCCTCGTCCAAATTTTTCTCCCGGATGTCTGCCGCCACACAATCCCTCCACCTCGTCTTCGGTCTACCTCTTCTTCTCCGTCCCGGCACCTCCATTTCCAGCACCCTACGTCCCACATAATCATCCTCTCTTCTCATCATGTGCCCATACCATCTCAGTCTGGCTTCTTGGACTTTCCTTGACGCCTCTACTACTTTCACCGTTCCTTTAATGCGTTCGTTTCTGATTCGATCCCTCCTAGTTACACCACATCCATCGCAACATTTTCATTTCAGCCACATCCATCTGTGAAAAATGCTCGGTATGAATTGGTCCCCAATTAACCCACCCCTAATATCTCCAGTCTAACTATAGAGTAGATTAAGCCTAGCCTTGTAGGGTCAGCATAGAGATTCCGGAAATGGTCCAGAGCGGGCAGAGTAAATTGAGGTCCACAGTAGGATTCTTCACCAAATTAGGTTAAGGTAATTTACCTTCACTTTGTTAAGCTATGAGTTGATGCTAGGTCTTAGACCACAATGTAGGCCTAATTTGTCTGACCCAGCTTAATTATGTCCCTTAATTAACTGGGCTAAAAACACAACTGATCACTTACCAAGTGTTTTAGACAGTCCTTCTCTTTTCTCAATTGTTGAGAGCGTACTTGCTGGTGGGGATATTTTTCCGTTGTCTAGCCTCTTCCTTCTCCCCGTTCCGTCTTGTTCTCTCCTTTGCTCTTTGTTCTCTCTCTCCTTTTTCGCGGGGCTTTTTCCACCAGCGTCCTCTTGGTTTTTTTCAGTTGGTTGATCGGTAATGTATGTGTATTACCGAGCACGCTCTATCACATAGTATATAAATACTAATGTGGAGAATAACTCTGGTGAGCAACCAATTGGTTTCATCCACCCAGTTATTGACATAAAAGGAATTTAATAATTGTTAGATTAACTACCTACCTACTCAGTGGACCATTTTCGTTACCTCCCAACTACCCACACGTATCAGTTTTCCATACATCTTTCTGTCACTAGTCTTCTTCATTGGCACCGTCTCCATTCCGTACAACATGGCTGGCCTAACCACTGTTTTGAAGACCTTCCCTTTCAGCTTCACCGGCATCCTACGATCACAGAGAACTTCCGACACCTCTCTCTAGCTCCTCCATCCCGATGTATCCTACGATTCACCTCTCCCTCTGCTCCCCCCTCTGCCTCGATTGTTGATCCCAAGTATTTAAAACGATCTACCCGTTTAATCAGTTCACTGTTTAACATCACTCCCCCTCCTTCATCCGGTTGTACATTACATCTCAGATATTCAGTCTTCTTCCGACTAACTTTCATACCTCTACTTTCCAATGCCTCCCTCCAATTTTCTAGCTGTTGTCCTACCTCCTGTCGTGTCTGCGCACAACACTACATCATCGGCATACATCATGCACCAAGGAGCAACCCCTCTAACCTCCTCAGTCAACACCTCCAACACCACGTTGAGTAGGAATGGACTCAGTGCTGACCCCTGATGCAGACCAACCCCAACTCCAATGTTTCGTCTTCATAGTCTCCAAAACAATACGCCTATGGTCAAGTCTTGCGGAGCCTCTGGAATTATACAGACACAAAAGAATTCTTCAACGCCCTTTCCCACAGTCAAACTTAATTCTACTCCCTTACATGAATGGGCGGGTCCTGTGCAACCGTGTACTGAGAAGTTGGCAACTGTCCAAAAAAGGCTCCCGATGTTCTTGTGCATAGCTTATGTCAATGTGACGGAAGCTCCACCATCATCCAACGCGGTGGATGCTTGTTAAGCGACGAATACGGGTAGGGTAATCAGTCCTAGCCGACGACTCGCCGCTACTTCCTCTGAAGCTATTCGGGAGGCTTCCCCTTCCAGTCCTGCTGAATGTTTGCTCGAGGGCAGGCCTTTTCCCAGTGTCCCATTTGCTAGCAAATCTTGCACTGGCTCCGGCCACTTTCTTCCATTGTTTCCTCTTTGGAGTCCCTGTCTTCGTTTGACTTGGTTTGTTTTCGCTTCTGGTTTTTCATGGGGTTGTAGTAACATTCTTGAGTTGTGTTATTCCTCCTGTGACCAGTGTCACATTTCTTCCTTCTGGGCTCTCCTCTCTTGATGGACTTGTCTCCGACATTCACCTCCACATCCTTGTTGTCTTCCTCGTGACATTGGCTATTCTTTGTTTTGGATGTTGTGAGTTGTAGTTCCAGGATATGGTAGGATTTTGCAGAGTCTGCAGTCTTCGGCTTCTGTCTTGCGGCGTTTCTTCTCTTAGGACATCTTCATCTTAGTCCTAAGCTTGGGTTGTTTACCGAAACTGATTGATTCCATCCAATATTCCGAAAGGATGTTCCTTTGAGGAAATTACGAGCATACTCCGGCATAACGGACTTGAACGCGTCCTTAAGTATGCCATCTTTAATATGTCTCCTTATAGGATTAGCCTGAACCAAGACATTACCTGAACTTAATAATCTTGTGGCAAATATGTTGAGTGTCTCACCTTTTTCCCTCCTGGCGGCGTTTGGGCTGGTTCCTAGGTTCTCTTGTGCCCGTTCGCCCATAAACGTCGACGAACTTCTTTCCAATGTGTGTCCAAAGGTCGTTTTCTCAGAACCCCTTACTGCCTGTGGGAAATTCGGGATATAAGGTGAAGGAGGTTCCTGCGCCAAAAGCTCTCCTTCTTCTGTAGCGGGAGGAACTAGAGAGATTCTCCTGGGATGAACCCCGACCTGCGGTTGTCCCAATACTCCAGCTGCGGAGTAGTCATCACAAGGTCTTCCAGTTTCGTTCTCTTCGGTTTATTTCTTCCTCTAATTCCGTGCATTCCTTTACAAATTTTGTTTAAAAAAAAATCAAATTCTTAATTTAAAGAAAATGTTTGCAAGTATTTAAGTCTCAAAAAGCATTTATACAGAGGGGGGGTTATTTGCGTGTAACTCTAGAAATAGCACTAAATTCAAATTCCATAATCTAAGAAGTTTACAGAAGTAGTTTACTTACAAAATTTAGGAAATTGACTCTCAACAGTTTTGCACGAGTTCCGCAGATTTTCCAGGAAAAAAGTCCGTCAAATAAATTAGATTACTTCTCACAATAACTGAATGGTCATGCACTAAATTTCCGGGTTTCCACGGAAACAAGATCAACACAAGATATTTACTCTTCCCTGAGGAAACCTAATATGTCGCAAACTTACGAGTTTAACATTTAACGTGAACACAATTGAATTTAAAGAAATTTTACAAAGTTCTTTTTGACCAGTTTAACATTTAATGTGAACACAATTGAATTTAAAAGAAATTTACAAAGTTCTTTTTCGGTCGCTAACAATCAAGCTCTTACACATAAGTTCGCGTAAACAAAGGAAATTCTGATTTTAGAACAACGTGAGACAATTTCAAATCAACTTAGAAATTTTCAAATTGAAGAAAATTTACTTTAATCCGTGAATAGTGCGATTTAATATGTTCCAAAGCTGGTTTAAAATTGCATTAAATATAATGCAGTAATGTTGAAGAGAGAAATTATTTAGAGTAAATCATATTAAATCCATTTATTGAATTGCAGAAGGTGCAATTAATGAGTTATACCATAAATTCCATTTTTATAAATACGCATAGAAAACGATATTTATTGGGCATGCCCAATTAAAACTTAAAATCTAGTTAATTAATATTTTTGCACCAAAGGTTAAGTTACTTCGAAGAGTCTATACCTTTTAAAATAATTTTGTATCATTATTTCTGGATATCTTCAACAGTAAGATTTAATATGATCGTGAATGCCGGATTTAAATTATATTGAAAAAATGCAGTAATATCGCGGCAGGGCTGCAAGTAAAAGAGGAAAATGAATAAGTTACCCCTAATTTAATTTATATTTTTAAAAATCATATTAATGCTTTTTATGTTATAGTTTAAGGATAAAATTGTGTATTATGGCGAAATTTGTTTTTGTATTAAACTTAGTTTATCTTATTCGATTTTTTGTTTAAAGATCGCCCACGAAATGTCAAATTGGCCTCGTGGTATTATACCATGAGAAACACAATAGAAAAACTATTGGCGTTACCTTTTTGAGACCTTGTCGGTTTACCCCTTACCCCCATAAACGTATTTGTTTATATTTAATAGCTGTTTATTGGGTCGTATTTAGAATTTAGAGACCTTATCGGTCTACCAGGAGCTGGTAAGTATAGCGGTGGTTGTGTAATACTGCTTCACCACCAATCGTCTAAGTTTTTGACGCTTGGCTGTAGCCCTCATATCGGTTACGTGGTGTTCATAGGATGAGCTCCTAAAACTCTACACTTAGACGATTGATTGTAGCACTCATCTCACCATGTGCTGTTGATGGGATGAGCTCCTAAAAGTCTGTATTTAGACGACTGGTGGTGATGTGGTGGTTTTTTGTATGGTTGTGCTCGTATATATTTTGCTATTGGGGCTTTGCATGCATATATATATATATATATATATATATATATATATAATCACAGGGTGTCCCATAAGTCCGGGATCATAGGAAAATTCATATTTTTCTATTTCTACAAACCATAATTCATATTTTTCTCTTTCTACAGGCCATAATGTCTGTGAGCAAGGAAGAACGAATCCAGATAATTCTACTCATAGGAAATCGGAGTCAAAGAGAGGCCGCTGCTGAATTTAACAGACTGCATCCAGACACACAACTGTGTTATTGGCTCTCGGTCTGGATGCAGTCTGTTAAATTCAGCAGCGGCCTCTCTTTGACTCCGATTTCCTATGAGTAGAATTATCTGGATTCGTTCTTCCTTGCTCACAGACATTATGGCCTGTAGAAAGAGAAAAATATGAATTATGGTTTGTAGAAATAGAAAAATATGAATTTTTCCTATGATGCCGGACTTATGGGACACCCTGTGTATATATATATATATATATATATATATATATATAGCATGCAAAGCCCCAATAGCAAAATATATACGAGCACAACCAACAAAAAACCACCACATCACCACCAGTCGTCTAAATACAGACTTTTAGGAGCTCATCCCATCAACAGCACATGGTGAGATGAGTGCTACAATCAATCGTCTAAGTGTAGAGTTTTAGGAGCTCATCCTATGAACACCACGTAACCGATATGAGGGCTACAGCCAAGCGTCAAAACTTAGACGATTGGTAGTGAAGCAGTATTACACAACCACCGCTATACTTACCAGCTCCTGGTAGACCGATAAGGTCTCTAAATTCTAAATACGACCCAATAAACAGCTATTAAATATAAACAAATACGTTTATGGGGGTAAGGGGTAAACCGACAAGGTCTCAAAAAAGGTAACGCCAATAGTTTTTCTATTGTGTTTCTCATGGTATAATACCACGAGGCCAATTTGACATTTCGTGGGCGATCTTTTAAACAAAAAATCGAATAAGATAAACTAAGTTTAATACAAAAACAAATTTTCGCCATAATACACAATTTTATCCTTAAACTATAACATAAAAAGCATTAATATGATTTTTAAAAATATAAATTAAATTAGGGGTAACTTATTCATTTTTCCTCTTTTACTTGCAGCCCTGCCGCGATATTACTGCATTTTTTCAATATAATTTAAATCCGGCATTCACGATCATATTAAATCTTACTGTTGAAGATATCCAGAAATAATGATACAAAATTATTTTAAAAGGTATAGACTCTTCGAAGTAACTTAACCTTTGGTGCAAAAAATATTAATATAACTAGATTTTAAGTTTTAATTGGGCATGCCCAATAAATATCGTTTTCTATGCGTATTTATAAAAAATGGAATTTATGGTATAACTCATTTAATTGCACCTTCTGCAATTCAATAAATGGATTTAATATGATTTACTCTAAATAATTTCTCTCTTCAACATTACTGCATTATATTTAATGCAATTTTAAACCAGCTTTGGAACATATTAAATCGCACTATTCACGGATTAAAGTAAATTTTCTTCAATTTGAAAATTTCTAAGTTGATTTGAAATTGTCTCACGTTGTTCTAAAATCAGAATTTCCTTTGTTTACGCGAACTTATGTGTAAGAGCTTGATTGTTAGCGACCGAAAAGAACTTTGTAAAATTTCTTTAAATTCAATTGTGTTCACATTAAATGTTAAACTGGTCAAAAAAGAACTTTGTAAAATTTCTTTAAATTCAATTGTGTTCACGTTAAATGTTAAACTCGTAAGTTTGCGACATATTAGGTTTCCTCAGGGAAGAGTAAATATCTTGTGTTGATCTTGTTTCCGTGGAAACCCGGAAATTTAGTGCATGACCATTCAGTTATTGTGAGAAGTAATCTAATTTATTTGACGGACTTTTTTCCTGGAAAAATCTGCGGAACTCGTGCAAAACTGTTGAGAGTCAATTTCCTAAATTTTGTAAGTAAACTACTTCTGTAAACTTCTTAGATTATGGAATTTGAATTTAGTGCTATTTCTAGAGTTACACGCAAATAACCCCCCCTCTGTATAAATGCTTTTTGAGACTTAAATACTTGCAAACATTTTCTTTAAATTAAGAATTTGATTTTTTTTTAAACAAAATTTGTAAAGGAATGCACGGAATTAGAGGAAGAAATAAACCGAAGAGAACGAAACTGGAAGACCTTGTGATGACTACTCCGCAGCTGGAGTATTGGGACAACCGCAGGTCGGGGGTTCATCCCAGGAGAATCTCTCTAGTTCCTCCCGCTACAGAAGAAGGAGAGCTTTTGGCGCAGGAACCTCCTTCACCTTATATCCCGAATTTCCCACAGGCAGTAAGGGGTTCTGAGAAAACGACCTTTGGACACACATTGGAAAGAAGTTCGTCGACGTTTATGGGCGAACGGGCACAAGAGAACCTAGGAACCAGCCCAAACGCCGCCAGGAGGGAAAAAGGTGAGACACTCAACATATTTGCCACAAGATTATTAAGTTCAGGTAATGTCTTGGTTCAGGCTAATCCTATAAGGAGACATATTAAAGATGGCATACTTAAGGACGCGTTCAAGTCCGTTATGCCGGAGTATGCTCGTAATTTCCTCAAAGGAACATCCTTTCGGGAATATTGGATGGAATCAATCAAGTTTTCGGTAAACAACCCAAGCTTAGGACTAAGATGAAGATGTCCTAAGAGAAGAAACGCCGCAAGACAGAAGCCGAAGACTGCAGACTCTGCAAAATCCTACCATATCCTGGAACTACAACTCACAACATCCAAAACAAAGAATAGCCAATGTCACGAAGGAAGACAACAAGGATGTGGAGGTGAATGTCGGAGACAAGTCCATCAAGAGAGGAGAGCCCAGAAGGAAGAAATGTGACACTGGTCACAGGAGGAATAACACAACTCAAGAATGTTACTACAACCCCATGAAAAACCAGAAGCGAAAACAAACCAAGTCAAACGAAGACAGGGACTCCAAAGAGGAAACAATGGAAGAAAGTGGCCGGAGCCAGTGCAAGATTTGCTAGCAAATGGGACACTGGGAAAAGGCCTGCCCTCGAGCAAACATTCAGCAGGACTGGAAGGGGAAGCCTCCCGAATAGCTTCAGAGGAAGTAGCGGCGAGTCGTCGGCTAGGACTGATTACCCTACCCGTATTCGTCTCTTAACAAGCATCCACCGCGTTGGATGATGGTGGAGCTTCCGTCACATTGACATAAGCTATGCACAAGAACATCGGGAGCCTTTTTTGGACAGTTGCCAACTTCTCAGTACACGGTTGCACAGGACCCGCCCATTCATGTAAGGGAGTAGAATTAAGTTTGACTGTGGGAAAGGGCGTTGAAGAATTCTTTTGTGTCTGTATAATTCCAGAGGCTCCGCAAGACTTGACCATAGGCGTATTGTTTTGGAGACTATGAAGACGAAACATTTGGAGTTGGGGTTGGTCTGCATCAGGGGTCAGCACTGAGTCCATTCCTACTCAACGTGGTGTTGGAGGTGTTGACTGAGGAGGTTAGAGGGGTTGCTCCTTGGTGCATGATGTATGCCGATGATGTAGTGTTGTGCGCAGACACGACAGGAGGTAGGACAACAGCTAGAAAATTGGAGGGAGGCATTGGAAAGTAGAGGTATGAAAGTTAGTCGGAAGAAGACTGAATATCTGAGATGTAATGTACAACCGGATGAAGGAGGGGGAGTGATGTTAAACAGTGAACTGATTAAACGGGTAGATCGTTTTAAATACTTGGGATCAACAATCGAGGCAGAGGGGGGCAGAGGGAGAGGTGAATCGTAGGATACATCGGGATGGAGGAGCTAGAGAGAGGTGTCGGAAGTACTCTGTGATCGTAGGATGCCGGTGAAGCTGAAAGGGAAGGTCTTCAAAACAGTGGTTAGGCCAGCCATGTTGTACGGAATGGAGACGGTGCCAATGAAGAAGACTAGTGACAGAAAGATGTATGGAAAACTGATACGTGTGGGTAGTTGGGAGGTAACGAAAATGGTCCACTGAGTAGGTAGGTAGTTAATCTAACAATTATTAAATTCCTTTTATGTCAATAACTGGGTGGATGAAACCAATTGGTTGCTCACCAGAGTTATTCTCCACATTAGTATTTATATACTATGTGATAGAGCGTGCTCGGTAATACACATACATTACCGATCAACCAACTGAAAAAAACAAGAGGACGCTGGTGGAAAAAGCCCCGCGAAAAAGGAGAGGAGAACAAAAAGAGCAAGGAGAGAACAAGACGGAACGGGGAGAAGGAAGAGGCTAGACAACGGAAAAATATCCCCACCAGCAAGTACGCTCTCAACAATTGAGAAAAGAGAAGGACTGTCTAATAACACTTGGTAAGTGATCAGTTGTGTTTTTAGCCCAGTTAATTAAGGGACATAAATTAAGCTGGGTCAGACAAATTAGGCCTACATTGTGGTCTAAGACCTAGCATCAACTCATAGCTTAACAAAAGTGAAGGTAAATTACCTTAACCTAATTTGGTGAAGAATCCTACTGTGGACCTCAATTTACTCTGCCCGCTCTGGACCATTTCCGGAATCTCTATGCTGACCCCTACAAGGCTAGGCTTAATCTACTCTATAGTTAGACTGGAGATATTAGGGGTGGGTTAATTGGGGACCAATTCATACCGAGCATTTTTCACAGATGGATGTGGCTGAAATGAAAATGTTGCGATGGATGTGCGGTGTAACTAGGAGGGATCGAATCAGAAACGAACGCATTAAAGGAACGGTGAAAGTAGTAGAGGCGTCAAGGAAAGTCCAAGAAGCCAGACTGAGATGGTATGGGCACATGATGAGAAGAGAGGATTATGTGGGACGTAGGGTGCTGGAAATGGAGGTGCCGGGACGGAGAAGAAGAGGTAGACCGAAGACGAGGTGGAGGGATTGTGTGGCGGCAGACATCCGGGAGAAAAATTTGGACGAGGACACGGTGCGTGACAGAAGCGAATGGAGGAGACTCGTCAAGAACAGCGACCCCATATAGAGATGGGATTTAAGCTGCAGAAGAAGAAGAAGCTATTTGTTCTCGAAGCTTTGTGTTATCTGGAGCGAGAATTGCAGTAACATCGGCAATATTCTTCTTCACAAATTCTCCACTACTGTAAGGAAGTTGAGCACGAGCAATATTCTATGCCATAACAAAACTAGCTTCAGTAGTTAAGTCAGCTGTCTTACACAATGATGAAAGTACAGTTTGTTGGGCAACTAGGCTAGATTCCAACGTTGTTAACTTAGTCTTCCGCAATTCTGATTTGAGAGGAAATTCCGTAATAAAATTATGGTTAAGTTTTATGATGACGCTTTAAGTTACTGGCTTTAAAGTGATTGAGTGCCACGTGGCAGATAAGACACACAGGTTTCCCACCCTTAACAGTAAAGGCAAAGCTCTTCTCCCACTCCTGTTTAAAAACTCTATTTTCTTCTTCATATTTACGTTTCTTACACTTTGTCTGCTTAGTCATTTTAATCATCTAAGGGGTTGTATAACTTTCACTTGTATAGCTGAGAAAAATAGCCACTATTTGATCTAAGAAGCCAATTTTAAAACACACTCACTCATTACTACACGCGGCCCGCAGGGTAGCTCGAGGGGTACTGAACACTGGTGAGTGGCGATTGGTGTTAATTACGTAATTATCCCGCTTAGTGCCTGTCACGCAAAAGAAATTGTCGTACGCATGACGCATTTTAGTCAATTCACTTTTTCCTTGTTTTTTTCAAAAAAAATTTATTATGTGAAAAAAAAATTATATTTGTATTATGAATTTTGTCTTTTATGATAAATACAATAAAAACCAAAATTGTCTCGCGAGCCGCAGTTGACAACCTCGGGAGCCGCATGCGGCTCGCGAGCCGGGGTTTGGCCACCGTTGCTATAGACCTTTCAACGCTATCTGCATCAAGGACAACTATCCACTACCCATCATTAATGAAACCTTGGTCAAGCTGCACGGGCCTCACTATTTCTCCAGCGTGGATTTACGTTCGGGATATTGGCAGTTGGCAATTCACGACGACAGTATCTCGAAAACTACCTTCTCAACGAGAAGCGGTCATTTCGAGTTCAGGGTAGTCCCGTTTGGGTTGTCCAATAGTCCACCAGTGTTCCAAAAAGTATTGAATTTTAATTTTCGGGAACAACTGGATAAGGAAGTGTTGATTTACCTGGACGACCTCATTGTCCTCAAAAGGTCCTTAGAAGAACATGAAAGGGTACGACGAGTCTTGGATAGCCTACGCACAGCCAACTTAAAAGTAAAGTTAGGAAAATGTCAATTATTGAAATCTCAGGTGGAGTATCCGGGCCACGTGGTCACCAGGAACGGGGTGAAGCCACAGGAATCCAAAGTGGAGGCCATTAAAAACTCCCAGAGGCCAACGAACAAAACGGAATTAAAGCAAATTTTAAGCCTCGTCTCCTACTACTGGAAATTTATAAAGGGATTCATTCAGATTGCGCGCCCTCTTAATGAAGTGTCCACCAAAGAATCTTGGGGATAGGACACTCCGCAAGAGACTGCCTGGCAATCACTCAAAGATACTCTAACAACTGACATCATACTGGCGTACCCAAATTTTGATCAGTTCATTTTGAACACGGACGTGAGTCAAGTAGCCATCGGGGGAGTACTCGCGTAGGAGCAAGAAGGAATCGAAAAACCAATCCTATTTCTATCCAGAACACTAACGTGCACAGAACTGAATTATTCCATCTACGAGAAGGAGCTGCTTGCAATCGTCTTTTCATTGAAGAAGGCTCGCCCCTTTATATTTGGTCAGAGAGTCATCGTCCGTTCTGACCATAAGCCATTGAAATGGCTTCTGAGGGAAGGACACCGAGAGCCCAATGGAAGACTAGCACGTTGGGTTATGACACTACAAGACTACGACCTTCTCATCGAGTACGTGAAGGGCAAACTCAACAGAGTGGCCGATTGGTTGTCCAGCCCGCCTGGAGTGACTAAGGAGTTTGTGAACGCGATATAGGAAAAAGCGGTCACTGATCGCAGGGTAATCAGCAAACACCAGCAGAAGGACGTTAAAATAGCGGCAATTCGAACAGCCGTTGAAGAAAGGAAGGCTTTCAGCTGGCCCGTATCCAAGCCCATCTCGCCGTCGAGATTCAAACTCGTGAAAAAACTTGTTGGTTTACATCGATGTGAACGGGAAAGAGGTCATCGTAGTTCTTAAAAAGTTGGGAGAGCAGCTCATTTGGAACACACACACGGACGTTAGGAGCACTCATCCTGGAGCTGTGGGGACTACAGAAATCCTACGGGACCTCTATTTTTGGCCAGGCATGGTTCAACAAGTGCGGCAGGTGGTCCAAAAGTGCGACACGTGCGCGCGGAACTTGGTAGCTTCTGCACGTGGACTTAGTAGGTCCCCTTCCTCCGACTGGGGATGGCAGTAATTATGTCCTCACGTGTGTGGACAGTTTTAGTAAGTTTACCATCCTGGCAGTAATAAAAGATAAGTCGGCCCGGGAGGTGGCGGACAAATTCCATCGTTTAATATTGTCAAACTGGGCGCCCCTTCCGCAGTAGTATCCGACCAAGGCAAGGGATTTTGGAACTCTACCTTGCAGGAGCTCTTCCGGGTTTGGGAAGTACAACACCAACGGACCGCCGCATACCATCCTCAAAGCAACGGGAACATCGAACGGCTGAACAAAGAGCTGTGCATCAAACTCCGAATACTTTGTGACGAGACTGGGATAAAATCCTCGATACCGTGGAATGGTCCCTGAACATCCGAGTGCACCAAGCCACGGGGTATTCTCCATTCTTCTTGATGTACGAGCGACCCCCCCAATGTACCTTCGAAGTTATTCCGCATGCCACAGGAGGCGTGCCTGAGCCCGTACAACCCTGAGGAATACGCCGAAGACCGAAAGAGGAGTCTGAGCGAAATCTACCACCGAGTGGAAGAGTGCATGCGTAGCTATGAGACCAATGGAATCAAGGAATTGAGGCCGTTCGAAGAAAAGGCGCCCCACGGCTTGGTGTACATCGATTACCCAACGACCGGGCAGAGGCAAGTTGGAGCCCCGGTACGAGGGTCCATACATCATCCTCGAACAGAAGACTCCAGTCACTTATCTCCTGCGTCACATGATCACTGGACATCAGATAGTGATCTATCGGGACCGCATCCGCCGCAGCATCGATGCCCCAGGGGGGTGCGGATGGTGCAGGGGACGAGATGGGGGAAGGGTCACCGCCCCTCTCTCTGGAGATTCGCCCTCGGCACCGGAGAAACATCAACACGAGGAAGTGAACTGGATTGCGCTTTCTGCCCACTAGCAGGACCGAGCGGCGGAACAGGAACCGCTGGGCGCTTCCGAACTACTTCCTCCCGGAGAGCCTCGCCCAGGAAACGGAGAAACATCGAGTAGTGGAGGTGACCAGGAGTGCAATTCCTGCCCACTAGCAGGATCGAATGGTGGACAGGAACCGCCTGGTGCTTCCGAACTACTTCCTCGCGGGGATCTTGTAGGAATAGGGTCCCCCGGACAAAGCAGACAGGCTGCTTTCACAGGGCCACCGTTCGAGCGTCCGTATGCTCTTAGGCCCAGACCTCGAGTACACTACGAAGAAACCAAGAACGATTAAAACTAAATGTGCCAGTGTTAGTATCCCAATAAAGGGGACAAATAAAAAGAAAGTAGTGAAAATTGTGAATCTAGTGATAATAACCCTAGTTAAGAAAGTGTGCATCGGAGTGCAAAATTAAAGGAGGGGAGGGATGTTGTAACGGCAAATATGTGTACCGAAATCTCTTACGAAAACAGGAGCAGAAATTTTAGTTTTAAGATTTTGTTGTTTAAATCTCTAAAGCAAGGTAGTTTAGATTATGGTTATTGAAGAATATCAATAGGTTTCTTGTTACAGGGTTAAAAATAAAAATATTTCAGATTGTTTAACGTTCGTTCGATTTTTATTTTTGTATTCTCACGTTAATGGTATAACCCAGGACAGCCTCGCGGTAGAGATTTATGGTAGGGTCGAGGAACGGCCCTAGCTTCAAAGAGAAGGGAAAACAAGCTGGCCGGGTTCAGATGTAAAATTGCTTGTGTTCTCTTCGCTTCGTGGTTAAACTTTTGGAAACCAGACTTCGAATCCACTTGTTAAATTCAACCATGACGTTGGTCATAAATTTGAGAAACCAAGTAGCTTCGAAGAAAGGACTTTATTTAAGTTGATTTTTAAGGAAAAGGAGGAGCTTTCTTTATTGAAGGGAATGTCAATATCCAATCAAAGGACAATGATTCGTGTAACATCCGGTGAGGAAAAAGAGAAGCTCCTTCTTTCCTTATGTATGGATGAAAGCTTTCGTAGGGACGACCTTATGTAATGAAAATGTTTTTAATAGGTCATTCAGAATATTGTAAGGCGGAGTCCTCGAAATTTGAAGATGTAATTTGGATTTCCAAGTTAGTTGTAGATCCGTCCTCGTAAGTTAAAAATGGCTTGTAAGAATAACTTCTTAAACTCTGTGACATGTTTGAAAATTTCTAAGTTGATTTGAAATTGTCTCACGTTGTTCTAAAATCTGAATTTCCTTTGTTGACCGAAAAAGAACTTTGTAAAATTTCTTTAAATTCACTTGTGTTCACGTTAAATGTTAAACTGGTCAAAAAAGAACTTTGTAAAATTTCTTTAAATTCAATTGTGTTCACATTAAATGTTAAACTCGTAAGTTTGCGACTTATTAGGTTTCTTCAGGGAAGAGTAAATATCTTATGTTGACCTTGTTTCCGTGCAAACCCGGAAAATTAGTGCATGACCATTCAGTTATTGTGAGAAGTAATCTAATTTATTTGACGGACTTTTTTCCTGGAAAAATCTGCGGAACTCGCGCAGAACTGTTGAGAGTCAATTTCCTAAATTTTGTCAGTAAACTACTTCTGTAAACTTCTTAGATTATGGAATTTGAATTTAGTGCTATTTCTAGAGTTACACACAAATAAACCCCCCCTCTGTATAAATGCTTTTTGAGACAAATACTTGCAAACATTTTCTTCAAATTAAGAATTTGATTTTTTAAGACAAAATTTGTAATCGCACATCCGTATATTTCTTTCAATTTATGTCTTAATTGGAGTGAAATTAATAAACTTTATAAGAGGGAGCGTGTCGTTTCTATGCTACCTTGCAATAGGTCTCTCTTGTAAGATGAGAGTAAATTAACATTGAAAGTTTGAAATTCATAGTGGGCTTCAAGTAAGCCGAGGGAAACTACGCGTATAAAATTGAAAGGCCATACGAGTGGATAGGCAGAGTTATCCTGAAATAAACGAACACGCGCGTACGAAATAAGTGCAATCGGAAAAGGGTGTGCACCACATAAACGAAAGGGTTGCGCACCACAATATATATATAATACGTATATAAGGTACCACACTGCGCTATTTATTTAATTTGTATATATTTAATGGAGAAGTGATGCTCTCCGTATAATTAACCTTAAATGTATTCCTCTATATCTATCCATCTAACTGTCTATCTATCTATCTTCCTCTCTATCCATCTATCTATCTATCTATCTATATATATATATATATATATATATTGGCTATGTGCGGTGAAAAGCGCAAGAGAGTAACTCGCTCCTCCACCAAGCCAGTCCTTGGGGCAGGGACCACCAGCTTGACCTTTGTGTGAAGAGAGACTGACCCAGAAGGGGACACTAACAAAATATACAAATGGTCAGAAGGCAACAATATGACATTTAACACCGAGAAATTTCAGCTCTTGAGATATGGTAGAAATGAGGAAATTAAACAGACTGCATATTATGCCAAATGAGCAGGGTGTACCTGGCTATGTGCGGTGGAGAGCGCAAGAGAGCAACTCGCTCCTCCACCAAGCCAGTCCTAGAGGCAGGGACCACCAACTTGACCTTCGTGTGAAGAGAGAACGACGCACGGAAACGCAACGAGGTATATACAGTACACACATTTTATTCATGCAGTTATCCGTGATTCACTGTCGTCAATTGAATTAACATGACTTACCAATTGTTACCATTGTGCACTTATCTCTGGTCGTAACATGGAGTTAACCGTGATTTGGTGGTGTTTACATTCGCGGGTCCCTCCCGCCATCCCACCACAATGCGCCTCAGTCAGTGTCTCCCAGCGCAGCCAAAGACAATATTACGGACGATACAAAGATCAACAGAAAAATCAGCGATTGGTACCAAACCTCAAACTAAACCCAATTACCATCCAAACAACGCTGGACAATAGGAAAGTCAGAATATGTATTCTTATGTAGTGTTCCCAAACTAAAGGCCTGACAAGGAACCTCCTCAACACTGAAGAAAAATAGCTTGGTTGTCAAGGGGCCAAGACTTTTTAACTAGCTTCCTAAGGACCTCAGAAACGTTACCGGGGTCAAAGTTAAAGTCTTCAAGAGAGGACTAGATACCTGACACAGGACGGTGCCAGATGAGCCGGGTGTACCTGGCTATGTGCGGTGGAGAGCGCAACAGAGCAACTCGCTTCTCCACCAAGCCAGGCGCCTAGAGGCGGGGCCACCAGCTTGACCTTCATGTGAAGAGAGACCGATGCAGAGGGGACACTAGCAAAATATACAAATGGTCAGGAGATATGATAAAAATGAGGAACTTTGTCAACATCCATCAACTGAAGCGTTGAAAGCGATGTTTTAAACATCGAGTTTAGCAATTTAACTTGAAGTAGTAGTATTATTAAATACTTAAATTAAACATCTGATTCTTTCGCAATAAAAATTAGGCGGCAACCTACATTTTAACACATAACTATCGTATCTACAGCTAATTACGCAAAAGTACATTTCTCTTATATATATATATATATATATATATATATATATATATATATATATGGGAATGAACTCAGAATGGTTCCCTGAGTTTTTTATGATACACACAGACCGTGCATGGAACAAGGAACTCTTCTGGGATAATTAAATCCACTATAGTCCGAATAAGTACGTAATGGTAAATGACAAATACCATAATTTTTCTTTTTCATGATGCAAGCCCGACGTGGGCAACGGGTCTCTTGCAAAGAGGTCCCATAAATATAGCTTCCCTCACCAGCTATCTGCAAAGCAGACAGGATCCAGCTTTGGGACATGGATCTAGGGTTTAAAGCAGCCTAGCCCCACTACATTTAGAACTTCAATATAAGTAAAAGACTCGTTGCATTCACATCGGATTGAATAAATCAAAGAAAAAGGGGTAACTATTATATTTTTAGCCAAAACCAAAACTTAAACCTCAACTGGCAGAATTGAGCGTCCACTTTTCAAGGCACATAACATGTCCGTTTCATGATGGGAATGAACTCAGAATGGTTCCCTGAGTTTTTTATGAAACACACAGACCGTGCATGGAACAAGGAACTCTTCTGGGATAATTAAATCCACTATAGTCCGAATCTATAGTGGATTTAATTATCCCAGAAGAGTTCCTTGTTCCATGCACGGTCTGTGTGTATCATAAAAAACTCAGGGAACCATTCTGAGTTCATTCCCATCATGAAACGGACATGTTATGTGCCTTAAAAAGTAGACGCTCAATTCTGCCAGTTGAGGTTTAAGTTTTGGTTTCGGCTAAAAATATAATAGTTACCCCTTTTTCTTTGATTTATTCAATCCGACGTGAATGCAACGAGTCTTTTACTTATATTGAGGTTCTAAATGTAGTGGGCTTAGGCTGCTTTAAACCCTAGATCCATGTCCCAAAGCTGGATCTGTCTGCTTTGCAGATAGCTGGTGAGGGAAGCTATATTTATGGGACCTCTTTGCGAGAGACCCGTTGCCCACGTCGGGCTTGCATCATGAAAAAGAAAAATTATGGTATTTGTCATTTACCAATTCGGACTATAGTGGATTTAATTATCCCAGAAGAGTTCCTTGTTCCATGCACGGTCTGTGTGTATCATATATATACACCCTAGACCATATTATATACACGAAGTTAATTGGAATTACCTGTTTGATAACTTATGCGATCTAATACTGTAACTGTGCAATAACTACATGTGGAGAATCTGGCAACAATTTTTCTAAACGCACTCCATCAATGCCATATTACTCAGTCAGATTAATTTAAAGAAGTGCCAACACCAAATCAAACATCCAGCCTTATTCTAAATCAGCGTATTGTCACAAACACAACTAAACGTAGAAGACTGGAGGCAACCATAGTGCAGTTTAGCAGACCAGAAGCTGCTGAACAACTCAAAGCTAAATGTGAAGGGAAAAAGCCCACCCCAAATAGGGACGTAGGCAAGTAAAGGATTAAAATACTAATAATACTAATGCACTCAAATCTCTCTCTCGCCATCTGTTTGTCCTGCGCAGATTTGACAATAGTGTTGTTCAGTACTCATCCGGCCAGGGTGTTGTTCAAAGTCCCTTGTCTAGAAAGCAACTTTTTCTTACACCAAATTACCCGAATGAGGCGGGGTGCTGCAGAGGGGTCAAAAGTAGGAGGTCCTCAACAGTTCATAAATCACTTAACCTGTTATGCAGACAACATGGTCCAGGTTTGATGAGGGCATACAACACTACTGTTAACAAATCCAATTTAGTGTTTATTATACCTCTTCCTAATAATACTCTAGCTTGTCAGGATACAGTACCAATTGACAGGGGGCAGATTATATTAATCTTATTCATAAGGGCATAGTGAAGATAGGTAATGGTATAGCTATTCAGACTCCATCAGGGATAGCCCCTTTGGGTGACCTATCCAAATACAACCTAGACCTAAACCAAAATAGTTCATGACCAACAAATACTATGTGCCTCAACTCAGTCCTACATAACACCTGTAAGAATAGCAACACTTTGAATAATATTATCTCAACTGAGAACATTAATTCATCATTATCAAATGAAACTTTGGATGAGGCAATTCAAACTTTATGGTTGCTAGAATCTGTGGGTATACATGACACAAATCAAACTTCAGAAGATCAGTTAATGGTAGAAAGATTTGAAGACACCATTCAATGCAAAGACAATAGTTATTTTATTGAGTTACCTTGGAAAATAAATTGTCCAACTTTAAGAGATAATCTCAAAGTAGCTAAGGACATTTATATAAAGTAATGAAAAAACTCAAACAAGATAATAATATTAAAAAGTACAGTGATGTCTTCAAAGAACAGCTACAGAAAGGCTTCATTGAAGAAGTAACAAATAACCCTTTTAAAAAAGATGGTTGTCATTATTTAACCACAGGGGGGTTTATCGACAAGATGCCCCAACAACAAAACTCAGAGTAGTATATAACTGTAGCCTCAAAGACAGTGATAAACACAGTTTGAATGATTGCCTGATTGAGGGTCCTAATCTCATTTCTGACCTTGTGAAGATCTTACTGAGGTTCAGGTTAGATAAATATGCCGTACAAAGTGACATTTCAAAGGCATTTTTGAGAATAAATCTTAAAAATGAATATGATAAGAACCAACTTAGGTTCTTATGGTTCAAGGATCCATTTGATTTGAATAAAGGGTTCATAACCTATAGATTTAATGTTGTGTTGTTTGGAGCCAATTGCTCACCTAGCCTATTAGCATTGACAATTGGACATCATTTGAACCAGTTTAATAACTCTTTAACATTGAACTTCCTTAAGGAACATTTTTACGTAGACAATCTAATAGGCTCAACAACAACAAAATCTGAATTATCTGAAGTCTATGAACACTCTCAAAACATTATGCAACAAGGTAACTTTGAACTTAGAGAGTGGATTTCAAATGATGAGGATTTAAACAAAAAGATTTTAAAGGATAATAATGGTCTTACTGAGCCATCAGACAGAGTTAAAACTTTAGGTATGAACTGGTATTTGGATGCAACTTCTAACAATCATGATTCAATCTGTACTAAAGGTTTTAAACTTGATGAGGAAGCAAATACTAAAAGACAAATATTATCAGAGGCTTCCAAAATTTTTGATCCTATGGGTCTATTCCTGCCTTCAACAATAAAATCAAAGATTCTCCTCCAAGAAATTTGAAGGACAAATGTTGAGTGGGATGATCCAATAACAAATGAAAATCAAAAATCTTGGAAGAAGTTAGCTGCTGATTTAACAAAAGTGCAGAACATTAAAATTCAAAGGTGCTGTGGGTTTAGGGATAAGCCCAGAGACTTCATGTGTTTGCTGATGCAAGCACACAAGCTTATGGGTGCTGTGCGTATCTTGTAAGTCCTACAGAAAGTCATCTAATTTATGCAAAAGGGAAAGTTGCACCTCTCAAACCTACCCGAACCATACCTCAATTGGAACTATTGGCTGCTGCATTAGCCATTAAAACCATTTCATTGCTTAAGGATGCTTACCATGATGTGAACATAACTGATATCCACATCTGGCTTGACAGTCAGATTTGTCTTGCCTGGATACGGAATGATAGCATTAATAGTATGAATATCTTTGTAAGAAATAGGCTAAAAGAAATAGCTGAAGCTAATGAAAGCCTACAAGTAAACTTTCACTATGTTCCAACTAAACAAAATCCAGCAGACTTTCTGACCAGAGGTTTATCCTACAAGTTGTTGAAGTCAAACAAAACTTGGTTTATGGGACCTAAGTGGCTCTGTAATACAGACCAATTGCCTGTGGAACAAGTTAACTTGACATTAAATTTAATCTTTTCAAATGAAAAGGTTGAACCAATCACTAATTATGAACGTTATTCTGACTTCAGTAAACTTGTTAGGGTCACAGCCTACTGTTTGAGGTTTGCTCACAACTGTTTAACTACAATTAACAAACAGCTAAATAAAAACAATCATAATTATACAGAAGTTGCAACCAAGTACTGGATAGGCCATGCACAACAAAAAGAGTACAATAAAGAGTTAGAATTCTTGACTAATGGGAAACAAACAAAAGAACCTGTACCATCAGTAGTTGTGGATCTAAACTTGTTCAGAGATGAGGAAGGCCTTCTAAGGTGTAAAGGGAGATTAGACAAATCAAAACTGTCATACAAAAGCAAACATCCAATCCTTTTACCTAGATTTAGCTATTTGACAACATTAATCATCAGAAAAACACACAATGATGTATATCATATGGGGGTACCACAGACACTAACTACATTAAGAAAAACTTATTGGATACCCAAGGGAAGGATCACTGTTAAAACAGTCCTGAGTGAGTGTGTCACATGTAGGCGTATTCATGCTAGGCCCTATAGGAAACCAAATCCTCCTGCTTTGCCAGAGGAGAGAGTTACTCTCAACAGACCCTTTGAGACTGTAGGCATTGACTATACAGGAGCATTGACTGTAGGGGTGGGTGACACTGAACAAAAAATGTACATTGTACTGTTTACATGTGCTGCCTCACGAGCTGTTTATCTGGATGTTGTGGAGGACCTTACAGCAGAATTTTTTGTTGCTGTCTTTAAGAGATTCTGTGCACGACATTCAGTACCCAAGACAGTTTGGACTGACAATGCTACATATTTCAAGGCTGGTGAACAAGTCATCCACGACTTGTTAAGCGATGAACTCACACAATTATATATAAAAAATTCAAACATAAAGTGGAAGTATATTCCGGTTGCCTCTCCTTGGTATGGTTCTATCTGGGAGAGGAATATACAAACAGTAAAGAATTGCTTGAAGAAAGCAATTGGTAAAAAACAGATACACTTATTTGAGTTGCTCACTCTCCTGGCTGAGATTGAGAACATCATCAACAATAGACCACTCACTTATGTGAGTGACAACATTAATGACCCGGAACCATTAACTCCAAATCATTTGATTCGGGGAGAACAAGTTAGTCTCCTGCCGGACTACAATATAGACTCTTCAGAAGACCCAAACTGGACTCAACGACATGATGAGCTCCAGACTAAGTTACAACATTTAACTAGAGTTAAAGCTCATTTCATTAAACAGTGGAAAACTGAGTACTTGATGGGTCTAAGGGAGAGACATAAACAAATGACTAAGAAGGATTGGACTGACACAATTAAGGTAGGGGACCTTGTTCTCATACATGACAGGACTCTAAGACAATACTGGCCTCTGGCTAGAGTTTTAGAACTCAGACCAGGGCAGACGGGGTAACAAGAGTGGTCAAATTAAGGACTTCAACGGGTGACACAACAAGAGACATTTCTCTTTTGTACCCTTTAGAGTCTGGACCCAAAACAATGGACCTTGGAGAACCTTCTCCACTGACAGTAACAACTGGAGACACTGAACTTCCAGTAACTATTCCTTTGACAGTAGGAGTGGTAACGCATCCTACTACAACATTGACAGACACAAGACCTCAGCGACAAACAGCATTAAAGGCGCGACTATTTTTACAACAAAAAATAGATGCTGGGGAATTGTAATTTTATCTTCTAACTTTCACTTTTTCTTTTCTTATGGTAAAGACCATAGACAGTTTCATCCTATGGATGTATATTTTCTCTTCTAATTAAATGCTACACCTTCTCCATGAGAAGGTGAGGATAGGCACTGTTAATCAGATTAACAGGCATTTACAGTCAAATAGTTAGCTAGTCTACACTCAGACATAAAAATTGGTGACAATGACACCAAAATTTTTATCTCCCGGGGCCCCCAGTATATGTAAAACTGATGAGTGGGTAGTTGGGAGGTAACGAAAATGGTTCACTGAGTAGGTAGGTAGTTAATCTAACAATTATTAAATTCCTTTTATGTCAATAACTGGGTGGATGAAACCAATTGGTTGCTCACCAGAGTTATTCTCCACACTAGTATATTTATACTGTGTGACAAGAGCGTGCTCGGTAATAGATATACATTACCGATCAACCAACCGAAAAAGAACCAAGACGACGCTGGTGGAAAAAGCCCCGCAAAAAGGAGAACAAAGGAGAACGAAAACGAGGAACGGGGCGACAGGACGCAACTGGAGAAGGGACGAGAACAGACACCGAAGAAAGATCCCCACCAGCAAGTACGCTCTCGACAATTATACAAGGAGAAAAGAGACTCTCTAATAACTAGCAGTAAGTGACTAATTGTGTTTTTAACCCAGTTTAGGTAGATTCATTAAATTAAGCTGGGTCAGACAACTTAGGCCTACATTGTGGCCTAAGACCCAGCATCAACTCATAGCTTAACAAAGGTAAAGGTAGATTGCCCTAACCTAGTTTGGTGGTTTGGTGAGGAATCCTACTGTGGACCTCAATTTATCTGCCCGCTCTGGACCATTTCCGGAATCTCAAGGCTGACCCCTCTAGGCTAGACTTGATCTACTCTATAGTTAGACTGGAGAAATAAGGGGTGGGTTAATTGTGGACCAATTCATACAGAGCATTTTTCGCACTAGGTTAGGGCAATCTACCTTCACCTTTGTTAAGCTATGAGTTGATGCTGGGTCTTAGGCCACAATGTAGGCCTAATTTGTCTGACCCAGCTTAATTTAATGCGTTTACTTCTAAGTTAGAAGTTAGAAGATCTAACTGGGCTAAAAACACAATTAGTCACTTACTGCTAGTTATTAGAGAGTCTCTCTTCTCCTTCCTGTATAATTGTCGAGAGCGTACTTGCTGGTGGGGATCTTTCTTCGGTGTCTGTTCTTGTCCATTCCCCAGTTGCGTCCTGTCGCCCCGTTCCTCGTTTTCGTTCTCCTTTGTTCTCCTTTTCGCGGGGCTTTTTCCACCAGCGTCGTGTTGGTTTTTTCCTCGGTTGGTTGATCGGTAATGTATATCTATTACCGAGCACGCTCTTGTCACACAGTATATAAATACTAGTGTGGAGAATAACTCTGGTGAGCAACCAATTGGTTTCATCCACCCAGTTATTGACATAAAAGGAATTTAATAATTGTTAGATTAACTACCTACCTACTCAGTGAACCATTTTCGTTACCTCCCAACTACCCACTCATCAGTTTTACATGTACTGGGGGCCCCGGGAGATAAAAATTTTGGTGTCATTGTCACCAATTTTTATGTCTGAGTGTAGACTAGCTAACTATTTGACTGTAAATGCCTGTTAATCTGATTAACAGTGCCTATCCTCACCTTCTCATGGAGAAGGTGTAGCATTTAATTAGAAGAGAAAATATACATCCATAGGATGAAACTGTCTATGGTCTTTACCATAAGAAAAGAAAAAGTGAAAGTTAGAAGATAAAATTACAATTCCCCAGCATCTATTTTTTGTTGCAAAAATAGTCGCGCCTTTAATGTTGTTTGTCGCTGAGGTCTTGTGTCTGTCAATGTTGTAGTAGGATGCGTTACCACTCCTGCTGTCAAAGGAATAGTTACTGGAAGTTCAGTGTCTCCAGTTGTTACTGTCAGTGGAGAAGGTTCTCCAAAGTCCATTGTTTTGGGTCCAGACTCTAAAGGGTACAAAAGAGAAATGTCTCTTGTTGTGTCACCCGTTGAAGTCCTTAATTTGACCACTCTTGTTACCCCGTCTGCCCCTGGTCTGAGTTCTAAAACTCTAGCCAGAGGCCAGTATTGTCTTAGAGTCCTGTCATGTATGAGAACAAGGTCCCCTACCTTAATTGTGTCAGTCCAATCCTTCTTAGTCATTTGTTTATGTCTCTCCCTTAGACCCATCAAGTACTCAGTTTTCCACTGTTTAATGAAATGAGCTTTAACTCTAGTTAAATGTTGTAACTTAGTCTGGAGCTCATCATGTCGTTGAGTCCAGTTTGGGTCTTCTGAAGAGTCTATATTGTAGTCCGGCAGGAGACTAACTTGTTCTCCCCGAATCAAATGATTTGGAGTTAATGGTTCCGGGTCATTAATGTTGTCACTCACATAAGTGAGTGGTCTATTGTTGATGATGTTCTCAATCTCAGCCAGGAGAGTGAGCAACTCAAATAAGTGTATCTGTTTTTTACCAATTGCTTTCTTCAAACAATTCTTTACTGTTTGTATATTCCTCTCCCAGATAGAACCATACCAAGGAGAGGCAACCGGAATATACTTCCACTTTATGTTTGAATTTTGTATATATAATTGTGTGAGTTCATCGCTTAACAAGTCGTGGATGACTTGTTCACCAGCCTTGAAATATGTAGCATTGTCAGTCCAAACTGTCTTTGGTACTGAATGTCGTGCACAGAATCTCTTAAAGACAGCAACAAAAGATTCTGCTGTAAGGTCCTCCACAACATCCAGATAAACAGCTCGTGAGGCAGCACATGTAAACAGTACAATGTACATTTTTTGTTCAGTGTCACCCACCCCTACAGTCAATGCTCCTGTATAGTCAATGCCTACAGTCTCAAAGGGTCTGTTGAGAGTAACTCTCTCCTCTGGCAAAGCAGGAGGATTTGGTTTCCTATAGGGCCTAGCATGAATACGCCTACATGTGACACACTCACTCAGGACTGTTTTAACAGTGATCCTTCTCTTGGGTATCCAATAAGTTTTTCTTAATGTAGTTAGTGTCTGTGGTACCCCCATATGATATACATCATTGTGTGTTTTTCTGATGATTAATGTTGTCAAATAGCTAAATCTAGGTAAAAGGATTGGATGTTTGCTTTTGTATGACAGTTTTGATTTGTCTAATCTCCCTTTACACCTTAGAAGGCCTTCCTCATCTCTGAACAAGTTTAGATCCACAACTACTGATGGTACAGGTTCTTTTGTTTGTTTCCCATTAGTCAAGAATTCTAACTCTTTATTGTACTCTTTTTGTGTGCATGGCCTATCCAGTATTTGGTTGCAACTTCTGTATAATTATGATTGTTTTTATTTAGCTGTTTGTTAATTGTAGTTAAACAGTTGTGAGCAAACCTGAAACAGTAGGCTGTAACCCTGACAAGTTTGTTGAAATCAGAATAAATTTCATAATTAGTGATTGGTTCAACCTTTTCATTTGAAAAGATTAAATTTAATGTCAAGTTAACTTGTTCCACAGGCCATTGGTCTGTATTACAGAGCCACTTAGGTCCCATAAACCAAGTTTTGTTTGACTTCAACAACTTGTAGGATAAACCTCTGGTCAGAAAGTCTGCTGGATTTTGTTTAGTTGGAACATAGTGAAAGTTTACTTGTAGGCTTTCATTAGCTTCAGCTATTTCTTTTAGCCTATTTCTTACAAAGATATTCTTACTATTAATGCTATCATTCCGTATCCAGGCAAGACAAATCTGACTGTCAAGCCAGATGTGGATATGAGTTATGTTCACATATATTGAAAAATTTATTATTTAGATTGAGATATATTATTTTTATTTAGGTGTAGTATTAAGGTTAAGTTTACTTTAAATAGACTCGGTAATTATAGAAATAATAATGGCCTATTTAGACACTGTCAACACAGCTACAGACTTTTTCACTGTAGGTTGCAGTGGTTTTCAGGTTAAATTTGGTCAGCAGCCAGATTACTAACTATGGTGAAGCTAAATTCATCAAAATTAATTTAGACTTACCAAAAATGAAGTTGCCAGTTGAACGTTACCCTTTCAGTTTCTAACTGATTCATAAGTTTCATTTAGTTTCCAGGTTTTTAAATTTCGTTGTTGTTTTAGGTTATCGTTTAACACACTGCTAGGTTATTTATTTGTAGGGGCTATTTCCCAGACCTAGGTTTTGCAGGTTAAGTTAGGCTAGGGCTGGATTGCCCTTAAGTTTTTGGTTTTAAAAGTTTAAGGTTTAGAAGGTTTTATTTAAGTTAAGTTAGGGCTATATTGCCTTTAGGTTTTAATAGGGGCTATAACAGCCATTTAATTATTGAGTTAGGGCCGTTGTAGCCCGGTTCGAGTTTCGTCTAGGTACCTAGTTTTTCTCTTACCTTAGTTATTTTCTTTAACTTACTTGCACCTAGTTCTGATAGGCCTCTATTTAGTTAAACATGGGTTTTGATTAATTGCAGTGGTTATTAATTAAGGATACGATTTAATTAAAGGTTGTTAGATTTGAAGGTTGACTCAGTTTCCCGGTTTGGGTAACCACGAGCATTTTAATTTTTTTGAGAAAAAAGGGGCCCGCTTCATGCGGTCAAAAATTTTCAAGACTGGCCAAAGCTCCGTTTGTCTTTGTCCCAGAAACTTTTTTTTTTCCTTCTTTTTGTTAATTAGGGAAACCCAACTTCACTAGTTGGTTAGAAACGAGGGTTTTTATTTTTATTTATTTTGTTTATATTTTCTTTGGAAATATATGCGGTTATTTCTAACCACTTTTTTCAACATTCCCCCCAAGGGGAAAAATTTACCCAGAATTGTATTCTTGGGAAATTTTATTTTATTTTATTTTTTTTTTGAATGAAAATGACATGCTCTTCAGAAAAGTTCCTTTTAGGTGAAATATGAAGATGAAAGCGTCTTTTCTGTAGAACGTTGGTCCTAAGTTATAGCTATTTACAATTATTTACAATTTTCTATTTGTGGTCTTCACAAAGATCCACTCTGTATTTTCCTTTGCAGTTCTTCCCGAAATCTAACTGCAGCTTGTCTTTGTGGTCGGGGTTGAGTAGCGGCAGTAGTAGTGTCAGGAGAATCTACAGTTCCTGATTCCGTGGAAGAATTTTCCAGTTCTTCCAGGTCAATATTTGGCTTATCAGTTATTTCCAGTGGGTATAACCGATATATGTGTCTTCTGGAGAGATGACCATTGGGTGTTTTTACAGTTACGTGCCTGATTATGCCATCTTCATCTGGGTGTAATGTTTCAATTACAGCAATCTTCCAGAAGTATTTGGGATTCATAGAATTTTCATCTAAGAGACATAGTTCTCCTACTTTAGGTTCTTTACTTACTGGTTGTTTGTGTTGTTGGTATTCTTTTTCCCTCAAACTACTCAAATATTCGTATCGCCATCTTTTTTTGATTTCTTGAGATTGTTTAGCTCCCTTATGAAAGTAATCCAGTATTTTCTTTCTTTCTTTGTCCTCTGTTGTTGTCATATAATCAGCATCCACCTGATCGTCTTCATTAACTGCTTCTTGGGTATCATTAGTGGTTAAAAAGTTGAATTTGGTATTGTCATACCCAAAAAGCAACTTGAAAGGAGTTAGTAGATCAGAGGAAGGATCTTCATTTGAATTAACATAAGTGAGTGGTCTTGAATTAATTGTGTTCATTATTTCAAGAACAATTGTTTTTAGTTCAGTTAACGGGATTTTTCTTCCTTTTAGGGAGGTATAGAGGGCTCTTTTGACTAAACCCACCATTCTTTCAGCTATTCCTAAGGTTCTGGGTGAATAGGCTGCTGTAAATTTCCACTGGATACCATGATCAGAGAGGTACTGAGACACAAGAACATTTTGGAACCAATGTTTAAGGTAATCTTCAGATCTTTTGAAGGTGGATTGATTGTCTGAAATCAAAACCTTTGGAAGGGAGTAGTTTAAGGACAAATGGTAGAGTTCTCTTAAAAAGGTTTTAGCAGAAAGGTCAGTGCAGATGTGAAGGCTAGTGAATCTGGTGGCGCAGCAAGTGAACAATAATAAGTAGACTTTCATGAATTGGTTATTCTCATCCTGGACAGAAATTGGACCAACATAGTCAAGGGCAGTTTTTTCAAAGGGTTTTTCATAGCTTAAACGTTCCGTTACTAAGGGTCCAGTAGTAGGCACTTCATAAGCCATGGCAAAGTATTTTTGGCAAAACAGACATTGTTTCAGAACCTTTTTAACTACTTGCCTTATTTTGGGGATCCAGAATTCCTGTCTGAGGAAATTGCATGTGGTAGCTAAGGTTGCATGACTGGCTTTTGCATGACATTCAGTTACAATTAACGTTGTTAAATGAGAATTTTCGGGCAGTAGTACAGGATACCTAGCAGAATAGTTAAGGTTAGTTGCATATTTATATCTCCCCATTGTTCTGACTAACCCTTCTTTGTCAATGAAGAGTTTTAGATTCTTTTGCAGCTTTGTTAGGTCCTCAACTTTTGCTCCTTTATTTAGTTTGTGGATTATTTCTTTTTCTTTTGAGAAATGTTGTTGCTGGACTAATTTTAGCCAGTAATTTGTGGCCTTAGTTTTGTAAGCTGTATGATTTTTCTCCAAGACAGCAATTTGTTCTTCCATTGTCAGGTTACATTTCGGGTTATATTTGTGAGTGCGGAAGTACTTTAAGTTTTCTATGAACCGTAGAACATAGGCAGTGATTCTGACCAGTTTTTTCCTGTTAGAGAATCTTTCCATATTTAACAAGGGAGTTTTTTCATTTATTTCTTTACAAGTTGTTTGACACACATTTATTGTTGTCTGTAAGGTTTCTTGGTGGGGGTTAAAAATTAAGTTGGTGGGCCATTCCATCTCATTTCTCAAAAATGTGGGACCATGTTGGTAAAAGTGAAGAAGTTTTTGAAATTTCTTGAAAGATATTGGTCTGGTGAGTAGGTCTGCTGGGTTGTCTTCTCCTGCTACATGTCTGAATTCCAGGTGATGGTTTAAGTTTCTTGTTGCTTCCTGAATGTCTTTCACTCTGTTTTTTACAAAGATTGATTTCATTTTTAGAGATTTTTGAGCAGTCCAATTTAAAGCCACTTGTGAGTCTGTCCAAATTATTGTTTTGAAGAACTTTTGGTTTTCTGAGTTTTCTTCTAGGTAGGTTTCTTTAAGGTATTCTAGGACTTTGGTTCCTAGGCAGATTGCCATTAATTCCAAGTTACAAATGGTCCAATTTTTTGATTTGGGATTGACTCTTGATTTAGCGTAAATTAGTTCGGATTTTCCATTTCCAACTAGATAGCAACTTACTGCATAACCTTCTTGGCTGGCATCACAAAAGATGTGGAGTTGAAGATTTTCCATGAGAGGTTTGGGATTTTCAAAAGCTTGTCTAGGAAAATTCAGAAATTCCACTTTGTTTATTTCTTTACAAAGTTTTTTCCATTCACGCAGCATTTCCAGTTCTAGATATTCATCCCAATTTTTTTTGGTAGCTGTTACTTTCTGCATGAAGAGTTTTAATTTAAACACTAAGGGTGCAACAAATCCAATTGGATCAAACAATGATTGCACAGAACTTAGTATTTCTCTTTTAGTTTTGGCTTCTGAGTTCAAGTTTACCGTTTTTAGATGGAGTGTATCAGCACTTGTGTTCCAACCATATCCTAATAGTTTTACATTTTCTTTATCTTCGGAGAGGCTATGTCATGTTTTTCAAATAGTCCTTGAAGTTCTGAGTGATTAGAGGCCCATTCATATAGCTTCAAATTATATTCAATTAAAGTGTTTACACTATAATTGTAAAGGTCTTTGAGTTCTGAGAGATTGTTGGCATTAATTAAAGCATTGTCCATGTAAAAGCGGTTAGCTAGGTAGTCTGCCACTTGGTTTTGTTGTTCATTAAATATGTGTTGTAGAGATTGTTGTAGTAAAAATGGACTGCTTTTGTTGCCAAAGGTAACTCTTCTATATTTATAGCAGCTCAGGTTGTTGTCATTTGGAGCCAATTGGGTATTCTTTACCCACAGAATTTTGTGGGCATTGCAGTCAAATTCTGTTTGATATTTAAGTTGTAAATATGCTTTTTGAATGTCCCCAATCATCAAATATTTACCATGCCTTAATTTAATGCACAATTTTGCTAAGTGAGGTAGGAGTGAAGGGCAGTCCTCAGTAGCATCATTTACGGTTATTTCTTCTGGTTTGCTTTTACCCGAGGGATCTACTACAATCCTAACTTTAGTTGTTTGTACCCCAGGGCGAACTACGGGAAAATGAGGTAAAAAATTTCCTGCTTGTCTTAAGTGTTCTGTTAGAGGTACTTCTTCTATTATTCCTTCCTGGAATTGTTGTTCAAGGATGTCTGAATAAGGTTGCATTAAGTTATCTTTTTTTAATTTTTTGCAAGTGGACTTTAACCTGCTAATAGCATAGTTAAAGTTTGGTGAAATTTTATCTTTTTGGTCATTCCATGGTACCTTAACAGACAATCTTTCATCTTCTATTTTAACTTCCTTTTCAAAGTTTGCAATCAGATCTTTTTCTTTGTTTGAAAGTGGTTCATCCCCAGAAATACCCAAGTTTTCTAGTTTGCTAAATTGTGCAATCTGGTGTTCAATTTTTTTTAGATCTTCATTAGAAGTTGTACTAGTAGGTAGCGGGTTGGTAATACAGAAGCTGATCTGATCTCTTATTGGTTCTTTTCTTTTTCAGGGTAGTAATCTGAAGGGAAACCCAATAAAAGTATTCCATAGGGAGATTTATAACAAGAGGCCGTATGAATCTGATGACTGCTGAGGGCAAAAAGTTTGTGGGTTGCAGCCCCAAAAATTAACATGAAGTCAGCCACTTCATCAGCTTCAAAGTGATCTGCAAGCTGATAATTTAATGATTTTAAATAAGTTTGAAGTTTCAGTAATCCTGGAACTTCATATTTAATATTAATATCATCAATTATGATAGCTTCTATTTCTTGGTAGTTTCCAGGGTTTCTAGAATCCTCCAATTTAATTATAGCTACTTCATAATTTGGTTGTTTCTTGTCGGCTATAAATCCTGTTATGGTTATGGATTCCTCGTAGTGTTTAGTTGGAAGATTTAATTTTTTCACGAGTTCCTTGGTAATGTAGCTGGCTTGACTACAATTATCCAAAAGTGCTCTGCATTTAATTGATTTTTCTGAGTTTCTTATTCTCATTTGCATGGAAGGGATTAATGCTACTTCTTGATCAGTGTTTTTTAAACTTAATAAGTTAGTAACTTGTTTCCCTTGTTTGGAGTTTTCTTTTTGGGTAGCTACTTCCGTACTGGTTTTGGTTTTCTTATCTCCCTCTGGTTTTCCTTTTTGTTTGGTACAAAGGAAGGATAAATGGTTAGAAAACCTACAAAATGAACAGGGTTGTAAAGAAATGGGGCATTCTTTGGCTTGGTGTTTAGATGAGGTACATTTAGTACAATAATTTAATTTAGCAAGTTTTTTCAGTTTATCCCAACTTTCAGGGAAAGAATCACATTTTGAGATTTTGTGAGAGTTTTTCTTACACAATTTGCAGTAAGGTTCTCTCTGGTCAGTATATTGAGCTCTTCTTGAGGATTGTTTTTGGGTAGAAACCGCCAGAGCAGCTGTAGTTTGGCCAGAATACCATGGTTTTCTGGCTGGTTCTGGAGAGAAGTTTCTTTTTTGTTTAGGTATCAAGGTAGTCAACTCACTTTGTTCCAGATCAAAATTAACATTAGCTAAGGTTTTGGTAGCTTCAGCAATTGCTTCTTTAAAATTATTAAAGGGGTCATAGAGTTTAAACCCACAAGTTCTTAAAAATTCCTGAGTTTCTTGAGTTAGTTTATTATAATATACATACAAGAGTATATCTTCTAATTCTAATTTTTGAGTTTGCATTAAATTTATGGTAGAGTGCATATCTGCTTGAAAGTCATGAAGTGATTTAAAATTTTTGGTTATTATGGATTTAGTTAAAAGGGATTTTATTATGGAGAATTTAATTTGGCCTGGTGTTGCATAACAGCCCTCCAACTGCTGCCATGCTTCTTCATAAGAGGTTTTACTTTCTTGCATGCAGTTGATTTGAATGGCAGGGTTTCCACTCAAATGTTGTTTTAGGTAGGCAAATTTCTCTTCTTCGGAAAGACCTATGTTATCATAAATGTTTCTGAATGAGGTCTTAAAGTTTTGAAATTTAGAGGGATTTCCATCAAATGGTAATATTTGAAGCTCAGGAATTTTAGTACTTATTCTTAGTTTAGGTTTGGCTTCGGCATTATTTTCTTTTTTAGTTGTTAATGCTTGTATCATTTGATCTATTTCAAAGTGGTAATAACTATTTTTTTCATCTAGTTCTTCTTGTTTATCCTCTGAGAAGCCTTCGGAACAAACATACATTCTAAGGATTTCCTCGTCTAAATTTTGTAACTTGTCCAGTTGTGAGGACAAAAGCCGAGCATGTGAATTTTTTTGTTCCTCAGTCCAATCATCCCATCTCTCTTTGATTGTAGCTAAAAGTTTAGTAGCTGAGGTTCTGATTGCTCCCCTCCTTTTTACCAGTTTACTAGTTTCAAGTGCTTCCACATCACTTCCCAACCAGGTCTCCATACTTTTTCCACGAGTGGCTTCAGTTTGATTAGCCATTTTTAGGTTTATTATGGGTAGGTAGGTTAGGTATTTTAGGTTAAGTAGGGTAGGTTAGGTACGTTTGGTAGGGTAGGTTAGGTTTGTTTTTTAGGTTCAGCCAGGTTAGGCTAGGTTTGTTTTTTTAGGTTCAGCCAGGTTAGGCTAGGTTTGTTTTTTTAGGTTCAGCCAGGTTAGGCTAGGTTTGTTTTTTAGGTTCAGCCAGGTTAGGCTAGGTTTTTTTTTTTAGGTTCAGCCAGGTTAGGCTAGGTTTGTTTTTTTAGGTTCAGCCAGGTTAGGCTAGGTTTGTTTTTTTAGGTTCAGCCAGGTTAGGCTAGGTTTGTTTTTTTAGGTTCAGCCAGGTTAGGCTAGGTTTGTTTTTTTAGGTTCAGCCAGGTTAGGCTAGGTTTGTTTTTTTTAGGTTCAGCCAGGTTAGGCTAGGTTTGTTTTTTAGGTTCAGCCAGGTTAGGCTAGGTTTGTTTTTTAGGTTCAGCCAGGTTAGGCTAGGTTTGTTTTTTTAGGTTTAGCCAGGTTAGGCTAGGTTTGTTTAGGTTGTGTAAAAAATTTAATTCACTGGATTTAAAACTATTGTATCAGAATTAAAACAAAAAAAGGGTAACTAACTTCTCGACTGCCCACCCGGGGGCGCCATATTGAAAAATTTATTATTTAGATTGAGATATATTATTTTTATTTAGGTGTAGTATTAAGGTTAAGTTTACTTTAAATAGACTCGGTAATTATAGAAATAATAATGGCCTATTTAGACACTGTCAACACAGCTACAGACTTTTTCACTGTAGGTTGCAGTGGTTTTCAGGTTAAATTTGGTCAGCAGCCAGATTACTAACTATGGTGAAGCTAAATTCATCAAAATTAATTTAGACTTACCAAAAATGAAGTTGCCAGTTGAACGTTACCCTTTCAGTTTCTAACTGATTCATAAGTTTCATTTAGTTTCCAGGTTTTTAAATTTCGTTGTTGTTTTAGGTTATCGTTTAACACACTGCTAGGTTATTTATTTGTAGGGGCTATTTCCCAGACCTAGGTTTTGCAGGTTAAGTTAGGCTAGGGCTGGATTGCCCTTAAGTTTTTGGTTTTAAAAGTTTAAGGTTTAGAAGGTTTTATTTAAGTTAAGTTAGGGCTATATTGCCTTTAGGTTTTAATAGGGGCTATAACAGCCATTTAATTATTGAGTTAGGGCCGTTGTAGCCCGGTTCGAGTTTCGTCTAGGTACCTAGTTTTTCTCTTACCTTAGTTATTTTCTTTAACTTACTTGCACCTAGTTCTGATAGGCCTCTATTTAGTTAAACATGGGTTTTGATTAATTGCAGTGGTTATTAATTAAGGATACGATTTAATTAAAGGTTGTTAGATTTGAAGGTTGACTCAGTTTCCCGGTTTGGGTAACCACGAGCATTTTAATTTTTTTGAGAAAAAAGGGGCCCGCTTCATGCGGTCAAAAATTTTCAAGACTGGCCAAAGCTCCGTTTGTCTTTGTCCCAGAAACTTTTTTTTTTCCTTCTTTTTGTTAATTAGGGAAACCCAACTTCACTAGTTGGTTAGAAACGAGGGTTTTTATTTTTATTTATTTTGTTTATATTTTCTTTGGAAATATATGCGGTTATTTCTAACCACTTTTTTCAACAGTGGGCAGCATTCAGTGATCCAATACTGCGACAGTTATTTGCGATCAGTGGTGAGTGAAGGGTGCGTTGCAGCTCATCATCATCATCATGTCTGCTGTTCGAAGAAAGTGTTCAAACAGCCCAGATGTTTTCTGCTACATTTGTCGATGCTTTACGTTACTAAAGCAGAGGATGAACATTACTGATTTCATAAAAAAGGCATACCTGGCCTATTTTAAAGTTAAACTTGGAGATCAGGATAAGTCGTGGACTCCTCACACTGTTTGCAAAACTTGTGTGGAACATTTACGACAATGGACAAGTGGAAACAGAAAAGGTTTGAAGTTTGGCATTCCTATGGTATGGCGAGAGCCCAAAAATCATTCAAATGATTCCTACTTTTGCCTTGTGAAGACTTCTGGCTTCAGCGCAAAGAATAAACACCATCTAAAGTATCCTAACCTAGATTCAGCAATCAGACCAGTTTCTCACTCAGATGAAATTCCTGTTCCAATTTATCAGCACTGAAAAGTAAGAAAACAAGAAAAAGACAATGTTAAGAAAACTGGTCCCGTGCTTGCTTTAATATGGATTCATATTTTGCTTATTTAAACACTTTTAATCACTTTATGTGTCAATATTACCATTGTATATTAAAGTTCACTCCCTGCACAATTGTTTACTTTTCTATGCTGATTCTGAGTATGTAAAAACTTATTTTTTGAAAAGAAAAAAATTGGGCATAACCCTGCCAAAATGCGATATCTCCAAAATATCCGTATTTGATTGCTCGAAAACCTGACGTGATAGGCAAAAACTAAGGTGATTTTTTAAATCAGCACACCAAAGTTACCTAAAAACAGGTGTTAGAATTAAATCAGCAAAATTGGTGTTGGGCAGTGTAATACCAGTTACCAAAAGCTAGTACCAAAAAAAATAAAAAATAAGTGCATGTAATGGAAAAGCCAATGCAGGAATTAAGTGGAGCTGTATACAAACATTTTCATAGCAAGACATTCACAGTGTACAAGGATAACACGATGGGAAACAGCGTGACCGGACAGCTCATACCAGGACAACACATACCCGGACAACTCAGACCCGGACAACTCAGACCCGGACAACTCATACCTAGGACAACTCATACCTAGGACAACTCATACTCTCTTCAACAATTACCACCCCAATGTTGATCTTTTCATCTATATCCACCCCGAAAGTTTAAACTCTGCAAATTAACCAAAATAAGATAAGAAAACAATAACAACAAATTTATTATTTATTGCAAACATATAATAAATAGAGAACCATTATTTACATAAGATAAAATTTGAATGCCCGGTTAGGTCAACTGTACGCCCTTGACGATTGGTTAGGTTTAGTCGTGATGTTTTCGTTAGTTTTAACGAAAATATCACGACTAAACCTAACCAATCGTCAAGGGCGTACAGTTGACCTAACTGGGCATTCAATGAACCCAATGGTTCCCTGAGTTTTTTATGATACACACAGACCGTGCATGGAACAAGGAACTCTTCTGGGATAATTAAATCCACTATAGTCCGAATAAGTAATGGTAAATGACAAATACCATAGTTTTTCTTTTTCATGATGCAAGCCCGACGTGGGCAACGGGTCTCTCGCAAAGAGGTCCCATAAATATAGCTTCCCTCACCAGTTATCTGCAAAGCAGACAGGATCCAGCTTTGGGACATGGATCTAGGGTTTAAAGCAGCCTAGCCCCACTACATTTAGAACCTCAATATAAGTAAAAGACTCGTTGCCCCTTTTTCTTTGATTTATTCAATCCGACGTGAATGCAACGAGTCTTTTACTTATATTGAGGTTCTAAATGTAGTGGGGCTAGGCTGCTTTAAACCCTAGATCCATGTCCAAAGCTGGATCCTGTCTGCTTTGCAGATAGCTGTTGAGGGTAGCTATATCTATGGGACCTCTTTGCGAGAGACCCGTTGCCCACGTCGGGCTTGCATCATGAAAAAGAAACTATGGTATTTGTCATTTACCATTACTTATTCAGACTATAGTGGATTTAATTATCCCAGAAGAGTTCCTTGTTCCATGCACGGTCTGTGTGTATCATATATATATATATATATATATATATATATATATATATATATATACTGTATATAACTTGCATGAATTTTAAATGTTTAAATTTAATTTTTAATTTTACAAAATAAATGTTTTCATTTCAAAATGTTTCATTAATAACTTGCATGAATTCTAAATGTTTAAATTTAATTTTTAATTTTACAAAATAAATGTTTTCATTAATTTTTCATTTTTTTTTCTGGTCCTATGTATGAGTTGTCCTAGGTATGAGTTGTCCTAGGTATGAGTTGTCCTAGGTATGAGTTGTCCGGGTATGAGTTGTCTGGGTATGAGTTGTCCTGGTATGAGCTGTCCTGGTATGAACTGTCCTAGAACCGGGAAACAGACCTAACCCTCCATCACAGTAAGGGAACTTTAGAGGTGAACAGTGTGAGAATCAAGAGAGGGATCTACCACGGTGATTCAATATTCCCTCTTTTGTTCGTACTGGCGCTAAACCCACTTAGCCAACGATAAATAATCTAAACAAAGGCTACGTGAAGAGACCAAGGGAAAAGAGCAGCACAAAAATATCTCACTTGTTCTACATGGATGAATTAAAACTGTACGCCCAAAACAAAAGCGAGCTAACAGAAGAGATCAGGGAGGTCAAAAAGTTCTCAGATGACATCCAGATGGAGTTTGGTCTTGAGAAATGTGCCACTGTCACACTAAAGAAAGGCAAAAGGTTTGAATCAGAAAAGATCAGGGTGGACAATATCGTGATAGAAGAACTAGAGCAACAGGCTACATATAAATATCTGGGAATTGAAGAATCGGAAAAGATGGAAAATGACATCGTAAAAGAAACACTGCGGAAAGAATATTTAAAAAGAATAAAACTAATCCTAAAATCCCACCTAAACAGTAAAAATAAGATCCTATCCATAAACTTCCTGGCAGTACCTCTACTGTCATACAGTTTTGGCATAATCAATTGGACCCAGCTAGAAATCAACAAACTGGATACAATCACCAGAAAAATGGACCATGCGCATAAGATCATACATAAAAACCAATGCACACCAAGGCTATAACTGCCAAGGAGCGTCGGTGGATTAAGGTTTGCGCTAATAGACTAAGTGCACAAAGCCACGAGAAGAGGATTAGCACAGTACATAAAGGAAGGAGAAGGAAGGCTAGTTAGATTTGTAAGAGACCATGAACGTGAAAAGCCTCGAACAACATCACTTTCAAAGAAGGCAAATGATTATCTCGTGGACACCGGCATAAGACCTGAACAGCTTGAAGACATTGCAAATAAACCTCTCATGGAAAAGATAGGCACCATAAAAAGAAGGTATAACAGAAAAAGATCAGAAGAAAATGAGAACTGGGAAGAGCAAAAATTCATCAAAATATACAAAAAGGACGTGTTAAACAGAGCATACATAGAGAGGGATAAAACCCTGGCGTTCCTGGTAAGAGGGTCACTGAGACCAGAAGATGAACAGCTGGTGGTGGCAGTACAAGACCAGGCACTACCGATAAACTGGTTCGAAAGAAATATCGAGGGTAAAAATGAAAGTGAGATGTGCAGACTGTACTCAAGAGCCCAGAGACTGTGAGTCACATACTATCCGGATGCGAAATACTCCTACACAGAGGAAACTACACGGACAGACACAATGCAGTCTGCAAGCTAATCCACTTCAAGCTGTGTAAGAAATATGAAATAGGGCTAGAAACAGAAAAGCATTGGGAACATATTCCAAAAGGAATAGAAGACAATGATAAAGTGCTGCTCCTATATGATCATAAAACACCAACTGACATCAGAGTATGAGGATGCAAGCCAGACATAGTAGTGAGAGAAAAGGAGGGTAACAAATGCCTCTTGGTGAAAGTAGGAGTTCCAGCGGACTGGAATTTAACTAACTATGAAAGGGAAAAGGTCTTAAAATAACAGACTCAAAAATGAAATACAGAGAATGTGGAATGTAGAACCTGAGATCATCCCAATACTGGTGGGAGCGACAGGGGCAGTAAAGAAATCTACAGTGGAGTTCCTGGACCAACTGCCCATAAGTATAATATCTGGAGAAATTGTAGGGGAGGTACTACGATACAGCACCTCTATCTTACGCCTAATACTAGGCTGTACCTAAAAATTTCTTAGGGTTAAGGTTTAACCCCGGAAGTAAGAAACTCTCTCCAGCTGAAGTAGAAAGGAAAAAACGAAAAGAAAGTAAATGTGTAGAAGACATGAAGCAGGACTGATGAATAGCTTAGACAATTGGATTGACTGAGTTTTGAATTATTCGCATTAGACTGTATTGAACAAGTTTTGTTACCTCAGAGAGGCTCGAAACGTTGCGGTTAGCAAACATTTGAGAGGCTGAGCATCTTGGAGGTACTTATGCAGCAGCCTGAAGGAGCTGTTAGAAAGCAAAATGAAGGTTCTGTAGGAACCTTTTTTATAATTAACTCAGAGCTGCTGCCCATAAATATTAGTACAGAAAATACGAAAACGAGTGTCTTTAGCTTCCCTTGCACAGAATTTGAAGTTCCTTATAAACATGTTTGCAGAGGCACTGTAACTGCGACATTGTTTCCTTATGTCTAAGTCGTCGGCATTCAAAGTGCGAGTGATAATTTAACCCAGATACTTAAACTTTCAATGAATTTAAAACGTATAGTGCAACATTCCTGTCTTCCAATTAATATGATCTTGAGACATGTCAAAAGAAAGATATGAAGATATCAGTGCTAGAACTAAGGGAGTGTCTATAGCCACAAAGGTGGGATGTGATTGGGGACTTAAATCAGCCAGGATGGGATTCGTATGAAGGAGTTTATCCACTTGGATGGGATCCGTGTAGGGGCTTAAGTCCACTTGGATGGGATATATATGTTGGTGATACAGTAGATCATCCATATCCAGCTGGAAATAAAAATTATGGTTTCTTACAGATGTTATGTTAATAAAATTTATTCGTAAGGTTTATTATTCATAATAAACCCATGAAATCGTTACTTCAAATTCGGAATTGAGCGAAGTTTAGTTTTAACAATCTAATTCAAAGGATCTTTAGAAATTTGATGAAATATCGAAAACTAAAGTGAGAAAGAGAATTTCCTTAGTAACTCACGGCCAGAATTTTTTGTAAGTTATGAATGCGTGCATTTAAAACGCTACCAATTTGTACTAGTCGTCCTGAAAGAGTTAAATGAGTAAAGAAATGATAATTAAATAATATTCCGTAAAGGAGTACATTAAAATATAGACTTTGAAAGTTTGCATCCTTTGCATCCAGATAATGTAGCAACCAGTGGTTCGAATTCCACATAAAGCTGTAGGTACCCTCTGTCGTATGACTTTAAACCAGTGATATTTAACCTCGGTGTAATTCGGCCTTTTTCGGGGGGTAACGAGCTGGCGCCACTGTAAAAAAAAAAAGCTGAGTTATGGTTCCACTAAAATTTTGTTATTCGTTCTTAATTTTTTTCTTCTCATATTTGCCATTTAAAAAAGGGAGGGGGGCAGAATTACCGTTTTGTTGGCTAGCTCAAGGGGTAACAGTGCGAAAAAGGTTAAATACTACCACTGCCTTAAATGTTTGGAAGGAAGTTAAACAACCCTGTCGAAACGAACAATATACAAAAAATCTACTAACTATATACAGTTCTTTTGCGGAGGACAAAATTTTAGTGGTTTACCAACCTTATAAGAAACTCTTCTGTAGTTAGAAAGTTCATGACAATGTGCGCACGAGAAACGCTTGAATATATTGTATTATGAAGGAATTTATTGTGATATTTTAGTTCTATTTGTTATTTCTTTAAATAAGATGCCCCGTCGATGTGAACATACATATCATCGTGTAGAATCAATAATAACTCTTCTATACTTAAAAACAAATGTTAAAAAGGAAAATGTTTTACAATCCTCTCTCTCTCTCTCTCTCTCTCTCTCTCTCTCTCTCTCTCTCTCTCTCATACACACAGTATATATATAATTTTATACTCTTATCTTGGTATAATTATGTCGATGATTTTTGGCCTTTATTCCAACTGATAAGGACCCTAATGACATTTTAAATAGGCTAATTAGTATTCTTCTTTCGGGAAAGTTTATTCTAGAAATGAAAATAATTCGGAGTTCCTTTCTTGATGTTTTGGTTGAATGATAATAAGATTAACTACATCGGGCATTCTTTTACTAAACTGGGTTTGTCTGAAAGAACTTTTGACAACTCTTCAAATATTGCCAAAAAAAAAAAAAACACGTTTTTATGGAGAACGTTCTCATGAGCTTCGTAGATGGAAAAATACCCGTATGTTCCCATTTACTATTGTACTTAGTTTTTATGGCTTTATTTCTGATGACGTTTAATATATAGTTTTAAAAGTTTCTTGTGCCGGGTGTGTATAAGTAACGCAAGTGAAGAGACAAATCCGATTTGAATTATATTAAGCTAGTGAACATGGACAAGTAATATTTATTACATGTACTTTATAACAAATGTATATTGTCTCTTCACTTGCGTTACGAAACTAGTTTAAGCCAGTTCAAATCAGATTTGTCTTTTCACTTGCGGTGCTTTATACACACCCTGTACTACCCGAAAATATTTTCGTAAAGTGTGGCTTCAGAAAAAATACAAATGTTAAGTATTTATATAATTCCTCGAAGAAACTGCAGTAAGAATTATATAGGAAAAACTAATGATTTTAAGAGAACTCCTATCACCAAAAGCAGTCTCAATACAGGTGATAGTTGTTGTTGTTGTTGTTGGTTAGCCGATCAGCCCACCCTGATCGAGCAAGCCGGCGGCACGTAGGTAACCGATCGCCCTCTCCGGAGTAGACCAGAGGTTCAGCGCACTAGTGATGTTGTATTGTGTTCTATGTTGTGCTAGAGTGGTACAGTCTGTCATAATGTGTTCAATTGTTTGTGGTGTGTCCTGGCACAAGTGGCAGGTGTCATCTGTGGAGATGTCTAGTCTGTGTTTATATGTCTGTAAGTTGCGGTGATGTCCACATCGGAATCGTGCTAAGTCAACTCGATCCGATCTGCTCAGGCTGGTCTCTGACCTGTCAATGGGTGACGGCTTCGCACCTAGGACCGCATTCGGACCGAGTCGTGTTAGTGCTTTGTGGGTGTGTGTGCGTGTGTGTATGTGTTTTCTGTACTGTGTGATGTCTGTGGGGCGTGGTATGGAATGGAGTATTTGGTTATAATGTCTCTCTGGTGTTACCTTAATGGTGCGAGGTGTTGGTGCATGACTGTACACTTTAGGGTGCATCAGCCTATAAGGGGTGAAATCTCGAACTTCGGATATTGATTCGGCCCTATGATATTATGGTTACAATCCACAACAAACCTTCAGTGTCCACGTTTCAAGCTGTTCTGACAATATTTAGTGGGTCCACCTCGACGATGAAAATTTGACAATTGTGGAATTTTATGGTTTGACTAGAAAATCTTATGTGTAAGCGTTGTAGATTTTGTTTGAAAAAAAAATTGTAAATATAGTTAGTTTTAGGCAAGTTTTAGCCTCAATTCATGAAATTATGTCTTTTTAGACTTTTTTTTGTATTCTGAGAATCATGAAGTGAGTTACCAGGATGCGGGACGAGGACCCAACTTGCAAAGCATCCCACCGACCACCGCCACCTATTAAAAATGGTATTTTACGATAAAATACTTGTAAAAATTGATTTATTGCTTATTGATATCTTAATTCTTCTTCTTTGTCCTTTTTTCTTCTAAAACAGATGATAAAGAAGCTTGTTTCTTTCTCAGATTAGGAGTGGCTTTTCTGTCAGCTTCTATAACTTGGAGAACATTTTGAAGATGTTCTTCAGTCCTTGCAGCCTCATAAAAGTCACTGCATAGTTTTACTGCCCTCTCAGAGCCATCATTTATGACATTTATAGCCAAAAGTTTTTCTTTGGAAGATATAAATGATGCTGTTGTTTTCCATTCAACAATCTCAACCATTAAAAAATCATAGTTTAACTGTAGTGAAGAGAATATGAACCATGAGTTTTTGTCAACCAAGTCAGCTAGTGTGGTTTCCGATCGTAGATTGGTAGGGAAATTAGGCTTTCCAAAACTAGATCCATGTCTACCTTCTGGAACCACTGTCTCAATCTTGTGTGGTTTATAGGAAAGTAGATGGTTTGTTATAGCACGAAGTTCATTTTTGGGACCAAATCGCTGAATAATACAAGAGGAATCATCTCTGATGAAAGGTACCAGAGATGACGTTTCAAAGATGTTAGAGCACTTTTTGCTATTCGCTTGTTTACTTCCTCGTATCTAAGAAGCTTTTTGTAAAGCTGCAGATCGTGCCATAGTGCATCAAAAACTGAAGAGCAGGTCATCCACCATGGGTAGTAAATCAGTGAAATGAAGGTAGCAAAGTCTCTTAGTTTCAGAATTTGTTGCTTGTTTGTGATTGTTACTGAAGGTAGTTTCGAGATATTATCTCCTAGTAATGTAATTTTTAGAGCATATGTTGCTTTACTCATCCATCTGGCTCTATGTATAGCACCAGGTCGCTGAAAGGTTATGTCCTTATCACTAGGTCCTGCATTTAAGTATAACACAACTAAGTCAGAAAATTGTTTGTAGTCATATCGTGTATGCTGCTTTTCTATATTAATATTTGAATTGCATAATCAGTCCATTACTGAAGAATCTCCTGGACAGCTTTGGAGTACTGATTGAAGTCAATTTTTTTCAATTTTCATCCTTGGAAATCCACTGAAACTTTTCTCGAAATCTGTTAAAGACATTAATTTCTGGTCCACTCGAAGTTTCTACTTTCATGTCCTGAAACACATGACTCATAATAACTTCACCAACATGATGCCTGCATGCAGACCATAATAAAGGCCGGCCAATCTCTTGTTGGATAGTTATGCATGCAGCGCTCACATGTCCCGTGTTGGTTGCTGTAGTGTCGAAAACCAAGTTCACTACTGAATCGGAGCAGTTCCACAATTTCAGTAGCTTCATAACTTCTTCAGTCAAGTTTTTCCCAGATTGGCCACTGCCACCAGCACTAGGATGATATGATGGAATACCAAGTAGTTTGAGATCCATTGAATTTCCAACTGATACGGCTAATCGTTCTTCTGTAACATATTTATCCTGCAGATTAGAAATTATTTTCGAATCCCAATGAAGAGAGGCCAATTTAGGAGGATTCCAGGATTTTTGAATGGAACTTGAAATTTTTTGGGCTACTTCGCGTCTTGCTCTATCAGCTGTAGCATATGAAGTTGCCACTGCCTTAGTGTTACCACCACATTCTTCAACAAAAGCTTTTGTGAAGGCAGCCTGTTGTGCCGGAGTCATTATCATTCTTGATGCCAAAGAAACAAGTTTCCGTCTTTTCAGAATGTCATGAGGAATGATAGCTTGAGTACCTAAACAGACTGTTGACTGTGTGGATTTTCCATCTTTTTTCAGCTCCATCATTAGCTTCTGACTCACTCTCAATGGTAGTTGTATCGCTTGTGCTACTGCTTTCTAATTCAACATAACTGCAAGAAGCTTCAGTGTCTCTCAATTCCTTTTCTTTTCTCGCATTTTCTTCACATTTTCGAAAATTAATGCGCTTCATTTTGGATGCTAAAGTTTGATCATGAGCTCCAAAAGAAGCAATTCTATCCCCTTGCATAGATTGAAGAAGTTGTATATCTTCTGGATTACTCATAATTTTTTCGACATTTTTAATCCACAGTGGAAAAGTCATTTTAAGTTGCATTTCCATATCTTCTAGTCTTGTCTTTGTACTTTGTAGCTCTCTTCTTTTCAATGGAATTTCTCTCAGTTTCGCATTCTTTTCTGACAACGAAATTATTTTCTCACATGCTTTTTGCTCAGTAATCATTGGTATGTTGGCTTTATTGTAGAATGGTTGAATTTCTGTTAAAACAATTTTAGCTATATCTCGCTTAGTTCTCTCTTTTAGACCCTGTTGATGGTGAAATAGGAAACATCTAAGAACTTGTTCACTTGTTGGCAAGCGACATCCTACAATCTTTGCATCATTATTTGTGATGCCAGGACCTAATCCATATATACAGGGTTTTTTTCGTGTTTTTACATCAACTTTATCTGCACCACTTGAACAAGTTTTACCACTAGAAGTGGCTTCACTGGCTTTACCACTAGTATCCATTATATCATATATCAACTATTATCACCAACATATATCAAAAATTGACCTGTAATAGAAACATAGATTAATATTAAAGTAGTCTACATGCCTGAAAATAAGAAAAAATAGCTATAGGTATTTCATGATGGCAAATGATGTTTATTAATAGTAGCTGTGGCTTAAACACAAGCAAACTAAACATACTAGGCCTATAGTACCTTAAGGATCATTCAATTCAATAAAATAAAGGTATATGTGAAAAAAATAATTTAAGGCAATTTATCCCAAAAATTGTAATTTTTGTAAAAGTTTAGGAGCTAGGTGGACCCAGTAGATATTAATCAATTGACCTGAAATTTTGCATGTGAATTGTTTTTAGGGAATGTAACCATAATAACGTGGGGCCAAATCAATTTTTGAAATTGCCATTTTTGATGCACCCTACAGTGTACATGTAGTGGCAAAGGTGTTGTGGGTTAGTTGTCGCTGCTGCCATGAATTGTGTTCCCCTCATGTTTAAATGTTCCCTAATTTTCAGTATTTCTGTTTGTGTGTGCAGGTGTTCTGTTGTTGTTTGAGTACATCCTGTAATGATACGAAGTGTGTTTTGTATTGTCTGTAAGGTGTTTATGTGTGTGTTTGAGATAATGGGTACACAGCATGGACTAGCACAGTTCATAACTGAGCGAATATATTGTTTGTATGTGAGTGATGTTTCCTACTGGTGTCCAAAGTTTGTGCTTGTTAGTACCCTGAGCGTGTTAAGTCTTGACGTACATTTGTTTTTAATGTCCTGAATGTGGTTTGCAAAAGATAATGATGTGTTGTATGTGGCCCCAAGTATTTTGGTCCTGTGAATGTGAGGAATGTTGGTGTTGTTTAATGTAAGCTGTGGAGTTATCTGGTGTTCTTTTGTGTTGCTTGTTAGCAAGGTGATGGTTGATTTTGTGGGCGCTACTTTGAGTCTATTGTGTGTGAGCCAGTCTTGCATACTGTTTATGTATGTTTGTAGGTTATTTGTAGCGGTGTCGATGTTGTTGTGGGTAGATGTTAGAGTGATGTCATCTGTATATGATGATAAGGTAAGCTTGTTATCTATGGGTGTTGGAATGTCATGCATGTATAAGTTGAACAGTAAGGTGGAGGGAAAATATTAAACCGTCTTGCCTCACTCATGATTTGGTGTGTTGACCCTCTAGAAATTCTAAAAAGATAATATTTTCTTTTAGGACCATCCACCCCCGCATTTTTGCTGAAAACAAAATGTCGGAAGGTCATATTTTGAAAGACCCCTAGTATAATATCTATCAGTTTTTGAGAGAAGATATCGCGTTATATTGTGCATTATTTGGTTATAACTATGATAACGAGTAAATATATTCACACAACACAAGCGATACTTACTAATCACCAACTACTTAAGAACACACAGAAGCTTATCTAAACATCAGTCTCACTCGAGGTCAATGACATCAATGATAAGGGATGGGGGTAGGAGCCGTATGCTGCATATTGTAGCATGGGTGGCTACAAAGACTAGTGAGTAAAATATGTTTACATTTTAGTTTTAGAGCTTATATATAAATTGTTTTAACTAATTCCATGTTTTGTATCTTTTCAGGTCTTCATAAGGTGATATTTCTGTAGAAGTTTAACCTCAGATCTAAATATGATAAAATCCCTACTAACTAGACAGTCGGTGAAGCAACATTTTCTGTTCGCAATTCCAAGTGAATTGCCACGTAATGTCTTACCCTCTAATATTCAGGTTGGGAGATATTTTCTTCTACTGAAGGAAGGCTCATCTGCAAAAAGCTCTACTTGACCGGGTGGAATCAAAGGCTTTATGTTTCATCAATCCCCCGCCTCGTACTAACTGTCTTCAATTTCTCTCTCTTCGCCGCAGTGTTGCCTCACTCTCTCTTTTCTATCACTATTATAACGAACACTGTTCTTCTGAACTCTCTAATTGCATGCCCCCTCCTTCAAGGAAAGCACGCAGTACTAGACTTTCCACATATTCTCGTTCTCAGGCCCAGAACATCTCCAATGAGCAGTAGAAGAACCAGCCCCGCTGCCTGAGGCTGCGTTCCCGACATCGACAGCGGAGAGCCAGAAGTGGAGACATTTATGGTCCCCACCCGAGAGGACCCCGAGTCTCTTCAGGTCAATGCTATTATTTTTATTTTGAAAAGATTGTGTACCTAATATGTAAGATGCATGTATATGTAGTGAGGAATAGTGAGAGAAGTGTGTGTTTGAGAGCATGCTGGACGGCTGACAGGGTAGATGAGATACAGAAAAAGATCACCAGTGACAGGAGAAACTGGAGTTCCAGCACTTCCTGTCTCTTGCGTAACGCCCCCCTTCAGAGTACTTCCCTGGTCGATTGGTGTCTGCAAACTCCCCCTCAGAGGAATAATAATATGATAACTACACTAATGGAAACAGAATCAGTTATTCAGAGTAGACTTTTAAATTACCATTTTCTATGCTGTAAAGAGTGTTTATTGGATAACGCATACCTTATTTTTCTAACTTAATCAATTTATTACTTTCTTTTGTATTTCTTTCTCTTACTGTAATTATAATTCATTTTAGTTATTCGTTCATATTATTCTAAAAATATCAAATACGAGATATTTTTTACATACAATTGACTCGGTCTAAAGTTATGAAACTGTGTTTTTGTTCTTAATGCCAGAGAGACTCCATTTATGTCTTTAATTACTGCCCTTTATACGCATAAAATGTTTGTCCTTCTTTAAGTTTTCTATTTACATTTTTTTGCCTTTTTAACCTACATTTTTAATAAGAATTTTATAAAAACGAGTCGTTCATAAATATGATTTCATCATTTATTCTCTTAATAAACACGTTTTATCAATTTTTGTCAACTAATCTCTGAGTTTTTTCCGCAGTTTTTCAGCCTCAGACAGTATTTCGATGTAATTTTTTAACGCGTACAATGTCAGATAATCATTTCAGTTTTAAAATTATCATAAATACCAAGGTAATAAATCACTTTTTTAAATGTGTGTGTATATACAGTATATATGTATATATATATATATATATGTATATATATATATATATGTATATATATATATATATATGTATATTATAATATATATAGTATTTAATCATCGATGATCATCGATGCATTCATAGTTTAAGTGGAGGTATGAAGAGTCTAGTCCCAAGAACATCCGTAATCATATTCAGTTGACCACAATTTTCCTTAGTTTGTATTGCAGACACCCCCACCTCTTATTAGTCCTGGTGCATGATTCTTAAGGACAAAGATGCACTGCAAGTTTATATTTCCTCCCTAAGGCAGCACAAATTCATCCGCATCAATCAATGTCGCATTCCTAATATCTTAGTCTTGCTCTACACCAAATAGACAAAAAAAAACAAGTATCCTCAATCGGAAACCGTCCGTATACAAACCTATATTTCGTTTAGAATAATATTTTTCATATATATCTGTAGACTCAACAAGTAAAATTTGTCTTTGTAAACTTAGACTGAATATAGTTTAAAGAAGACGATGTCTTATTGTCTAATAAATAATCCCCAAAAACCGTACATTTTCATGCCTCATCTTTTCTTTGTTTGGCAGTCGCGAATTAAAATACATCTTTATAATCCAATTTAGTTCCTTCGTCCTCATTCCTGCAAATATCATTGCTTCTTTTCCACACATATATATATACTTATTTACTTACTTACTTACTTTCTGTGGGTTCGAACGACGGTTCATGATCAACCTGTGGTCGACCCATCTGCAGCATCCCGCCTTATTTGGGGGATTTGGTAAAGGAGGGAATTGCTCTCTGCTCTCCTCCTGCCCTCGTAGCCAGCCACGCGTGGCTGGTCAAAGACTTTGCACAGGAATCTGTCGAGCTCGTTCTTGAAGTTATTCAGGTCGGTGTGATGGAGATTTCTTACTTCTCTCGGTAGGGCATTGAAAAGGTTTGGGCCTCGTATTCTGAGAGTATTTTCCATTCTCGTTTTCATGGTCCCCTGCTCCACAACAGCTGCGACTGTACAAAATCTGCCTCTTCTCTCATTCCAATTTGTTTCTTTTTCATTTCTAAGGTTAGGGACAAAACCCTCAAGTATTTTCCATATGTACATATATTAATGTGTACCGCTCTCGCCTTCTTTCAAGAGAATAGAGTTTTAGGAATTGTAGTCGAGACCAGTAGTCTTCACCTTCCGTTTCTTCTATCTTAGACGTAAAAGTCCTTTGTATAGCTTCAATGTTCGCAATGTCTCGTTTTCTGTATGGGCTTGAGTACTGAGTAATACTCAATGATTGGTAGGACTAGACTCTCCCACAATTTGAGCATAATGTTTGCTTTTCTGCTGCGGAAGCTCCTCCAGATGATTCCTATTATTTTTCTAGCCGTCGTAATTTTGATGTTGTAGTACTCTCTGAATTCTGTATCCGACGACATTATTACTCCAAGATCCCTAACTTGTAGATTTGCTCTTATCTTTCTGTCTTGCAGAGTTTTGTACCTTTTATTCTGCAGCTCCTTGTTATTACCATATATTAGAAGCTGGAATTCTTCTTCGTTGAACTTCATATTGTTGTCTTCTGCCCACTACTGTAGAGTATTGTTTCAATGTCGTCTTGTAATTTTCTTATGTCACCTTCGTTCAATATTTCCTTACATATCTTTGTGTCATCTGCGAAACATGATACAATACTGTCCTTAATATCTGCATCAACATCTGCAATCATTATTATGAAAAGCAAGGGAGCTAATACTGTCCCTTGTGGGACAGAGCTCACGACTTCCGAGACTTCCGATTTAACTCCATTTACCACCACTCTTTTTGCTCTTTGCGTTAAGAAATTAAATATCCATCTTCCTAGCTTTCCAGTAATTCTTGTATTCTTAAGTTTGTGTGCTATGATTCCATGGTCACATTTATCGAAAGCTTTATCAAAGTCCGTATATATTACATCTATATTTTGTCCTTGACACAATGTTTCCAATATTTTCTCATGGTGGTCTAGTAGCTGTGATAGGCATGATCTTCCATCCCTGAAGCCATGTTGATTTGGGTTGTATAAGCCTTTTTCTTGTAGGTAGTAGGTAGTTTTAGCTCTAATTATACGTTCAAAGCACTTTATAAGGTGTGAGGTAAGAGCCACTGGCCGATAATTCTTCGGTATTGCTCCGTTACCACCTTTAAATAGGGGGGGGCAATGTTCGCGTTCTTTAAGGGGAGTGGAATTTGTTCTGTGACGAGTGATTTCCTCCATCGTAATATAGCGGTTTGGCAATACTCTCTTTACATTTCTTCAGAAACGTGGCACTCCATGTGTCTGGCCCTGGGGCTGAATTGTCTCGCATCTGTGATAAAGCCGTAGTTATATCTCCTTCCGTGAACTTGAAGTCCATTAATAGGTTTGTGGCGGAATTTGTTCTTGGGTGATTTGTATTTATGTCGAAAAATTCGTGTGGGTTTTGCACTTCCATCTCGGACTTAGTGGTGCTAAACACAGAGTTAAATTGTTCCCTAAGCAGTTTGCTTATTTCTTCCGGGTCATTTGTGTATTCGGCCTCCCCATCTATCAACGGACCAATACTCTCCTTACACTGCATTTTCCTTTTCGCAAACGTGTAGAAGTATTTGGGGTTATTTTTTATGTTTTCTGCAACCTTGTTTTCTTCCTCGTTTGTCTTGTGTCTGAATGTTTGCTTTCGGTCCATTTCTATTTCGCCAAGTTTCTTCTCTAGTTTGAGTCTCTTTGCATCAGTTCTGCATCTGTGGAGATGTTTTACGGTTTGTCTTCGTTGCCCGAATAGTGTCCTGATTTTCCTCTCGAGCATGTTTCAGTATTATATATATATATATATATATATATAATCTACATATAGAAAATGATCGAAAAACTGGTACCAAACCTCAAACGACCCAATTACTATCCAAACAACGCTAGAAAATAGAAAAGGCAGAATGTTTAGTGTTCTCAAATTAAAGGCCCGACAAGGGACCTCCTCAACACTAAAGGAAAATAGCTTGGTTGTCAGGGGGCCAAGACTTTATAACCAGCTTCCAAAAAACTTCAGAAACGTTACAGGGGTCAAAGTTGAAGTCTTCTAGAGAAGACTAGATGCCTGGCTCAGGACGGTACCAGATGAACCGTTTGTACCTGGCTATGTGCGGTGGTGAGCGCAATTGGGCAACTCGCTCCTCCACCAAGCCAGACCTAGAGGCGGGGCTACCAGCTTGACCTTCGTGTGAAGAGAGACCAACACACCGAACTTAAACGAAGTTAACGAGGTATCTATATATATAGATATATATATATATAATTTTTTGGTTCTTTTGCATTATCCTCCCAACACTAATTTTTTTATATAATGTTGGTTTGGTTTTGGTTATGGTACTTTATTTTCCTTCCATTATAAAAAAATTAGTGTTGGGATTAGGTTAGGTTAGGTTAGGTTAAAAACAGCCCGCCGCAGGCGTTAGCCGTAGTTTTATTTTCCTTCCATTATAAAAAAAAATTAGTGTTGGGATTAGGTTAGGTTAGGTTAGGTTAAAAACAGCCCGCCGCAGGCGTTAGCCGTAGTTTTATTTTCCTTCCATTATAAAAAAAAATTAGTGTTGGGATTAGGTTAGGTTAGGTTAGGTTAAAAACAGCCCGCCGCAGGCGTTAGCCGTAGTTTTATTTTCCTTCCATTATAAAAAAAAATTAGTGTTGGGATTAGGTTAGGTTAGGTTAGGTTAAAAACAGCCCGCCGCAGGCGTTAGCCGTAGTTTTATTTTCCTTCCATTATAAAAAAAATTAGTGTTGGGATTAGGTTAGGTTAGGTTAGGTTAGGTTAAAAACAGCCCGCCGCAGGCGTTAGCCGTAGTTTTATTTTCCTTCCATTATAAAAAAAAATTAGTGTTGGGATTAGGTTAGGTTAGGTTAGGTTAGGTTAAAAACAGCCCGCCGCAGGCGTTAGCCGTAGTTATGTTTTCCTTCCATTATAAAAAAAAATTAGTGTTGGGATTAGGTTAGGTTAGGTTAGGTTAAAAACAGCCCGCCGCAGGCGTTAGCCGTAGTTTTATTTTCCTTCCATTATAAAAAAAATTAGTGTTGGGATTAGGTTAGGTTAGGTTAGGTTAAAAACAGCCCGCCGCAGGCGTTAGCCGTAGTTTTATTTTCCTTCCATTATAAAAAAAAATTAGTGTTGGGATTAGGTTAGGTTAGGTTAGGTTAAAAACAGCCCGCCGCAGGCGTTAGCCGTAGTTTTATTTTCCTTCCATTATAAAAAAAATTAGTGTTGGGATTAGGTTAGGTTAGGTTAGGTTAAAAACAGCCCGCCGCAGGCGTTAGCCGTAGTTTTATTTCCTTCCATTATAAAAAAAAATTAGTGTTGGGATTAGGTTAGGTTAGGTTAGGTTAAAAACAGCCCGCCGCAGGCGTTAGCCGTAGTTTATTTTCCTTCCATTATAAAAAAAATTAGTGTTGGGATTAGGTTAGGTTAGGTTAGGTTAAAAACAGCCCGCCGCAGGCGTTAGCCGTAGTTTTATTTTCCTTCCATTATAAAAAAAAATTAGTGTTGGGATTAGGTTAGGTTAGGTTAGGTTAAAAACAGCCCGCCGCAGGCGTTAGCCGTAGTTTTATTTTCCTTCCATTATAAAAAAAAATTAGGTTAGGTTAGGTTAAAAACAGCCCGCCGCAGGCGTTAGCCGTAGTTTTATTTTCCTTCCATTATAAAAAAAATTAGTGTTGGGATTAGGTTAGGTTAGGTTAGGTTAGGTTAAAAACAGCCCGCCGCAGGCGTTAGCCGTAGTTTTATTTTCCTTCCATTATAAAAAAAAATTAGTGTTGGGATTAGGTTAGGTTAGGTTAGGTTAGGTTAAAAACAGCCCGCCGCAGGCGTTAGCCGTAGTTTTATTTTCCTTCCATTATAAAAAAAATTAGTGTTGGGATTAGGTTAGGTTAGTTAGGTTAGGTTAAAAACAGCCCGCCGCAGGCGTTAGCCGTAGTTTTATTTTCCTTCCATTATAAAAAAAAATTAGTGTTGGGATTAGGTTAGGTTAGGTTAGGTTAGGTTAAAAACAGCCCGCCGCAGGCGTTAGCCGTAGTTTTATTTTCCTTCCATTATAAAAAAAATTAGTGTTGGGATTAGGTTAGGTTAGGTTAGGTTAGGTTAAAAACAGCCCGCCGCAGGCGTTAGCCGTAGTTTTATTTTCCTTCCATTATAAAAAAAAATTAGTGTTGGGATTAGGTTAGGTTAGGTTAGGTTAAAAACAGCCCGCCGCAGTTTTATTTTCCTTCCATTATAAAAAAAAATTAGTGTTGGGATTAGGTTAGGTTAGGTTAGGTTAAAAACAGCCCGCCGCAGGCGTTAGCCGTAGTTTTATTTTCCTTCCATTATAAAAAAAATTAGTGTTGGGATTAGGTTAGGTTAGGTTAGGTTAAAAACAGCCCGCCGCAGGCGTTAGCCGTAGTTTTATTTTCCTTCCATTATAAAAAAAAATTAGTGTTGGGATTAGGTTAGGTTAGGTTAGGTTAAAAACAGCCAGCCGCAGGCGTTAGCCGTAGTTTTATTTTCCTTCCATTATAAAAAAAAATTAGTGTTGGGATTAGGTTAGGTTAGGTTAGGTTAAAAACAGCCCGCCGCAGGCGTTAGCCGTAGTTTTATTTTCCTTCCATTATAAAAAAAATTAGTGTTGGGATTAGGTTAGGTTAGGTTAGGTTAAAAACAGCCCGCCGCAGGCGTTAGCCGTAGTTTTATTTTCCTTCCATTATAAAAAAAAATTAGTGTTGGGATTAGGTTAGATTAGGTTAGGTTAAAAACAGCCCGCCGCAGGCGTTAGCCGTAGTTTTATTTTCCTTCCATTATAAAAAAATTAGTGTTGGGAGGATAATGCAAAAGTACCAATTTTTTTTTTGTTATAGTCGGGCTACGTCGTAACATCGCTTCCCGGAGACTAGCGAAGTTAAGCGACATTGGGTCTGGGTAGTAGTTGGATGGGAGACCTTCCTCCACGCCCAGATTATGTAGCGACCCGTGGTTCGGATCCCATGTAAAGCTGTAGGTCCCCTCCGTCATATGACCTTAGGTGTTGCGAAGGAGGTTAAACAACCCCAATTTAAAAAAAAATTACTTTCATTACTGTATAATCGGCCTCAAAAGGCATATAATTAATGTAAATAATTTCAATTCTTTATTTTCAAATTGTTTTAAAGGACCTTTTATGTGGAGTAACAAGAAAAAAAATTATTTTTACTTTTCTAAAGGTGATGCGAGTAAAAAATAAGAGAAAAACAGCTTCGATAGAACATATACAGGGTGTACATAAAGTCAGGATCTATTTTTGTGAAATAATTTTTTTTTTTTTCTTTTTCTTTTCAGAAGCCCTTAGAATGAATACAGAAGAGCGTGTGGCAATAGTAATTTGGCGAATCGAGGGAAAGAAATACAATGACATCAGAGAGAAGTTTAGAAGGAGATTTCATAAGCCGGGGCCAATAGACAAGACAATACGAAAATTGGTGAACAAATTTAAACGAACTGGATCTGTAAATGATGAAGCAAGATCAGGACGACCGTATATGTCAGATCTTACCGTGAATGCAGTACGCGGAATTATCAATGAGGAGCCACGTACGTCCGTTCGTGCTGCATCACACAGACTCGGCCTCCCGACGTCATCTGTGCACAAATTCTGAAAGTTAATTTGCAGAAAAAAAGCTATCATTTGCAGGTTTTACATGATTTACATGAGGAAGATTTCCCTCGACGAAGTGCTGTGTTTGCTGATCTCGTAGAACAAATCTGAAGTGATAATTTAATGGACAACATTCTCTTTAGTGATGAAGCCACTTTCCATACGTGTGGAAAAGTAAATCGCCATAACTGTCGAATTTGGGCAGATGAAAGACCGAATGATTTCGTCCAAAACTGGGAAAGAGACTCACCTAAAGTTAATGTCTGGATGGGTTTAACAAAATCTAAGGTTTATGGTCCTTTTTTCTTTGCTGAAGCTACAGTTACGGGGCTTATTTATCTGGACATGTTGCAGCAATTCCTTGAACCTCAGCTGATTGGGGATAGGATTGTTAGTACCGTCGTCTATCAACATGATGGTGCTCCTTGTCACTATGCCAAAATTGTTCAGGATTATCTAAATGGACGTTTTCCAAATCGCTGGATCGGACGCGGAAGCACAGACCTTGGCCAGCGAGATCACCAGATTTAACCCCCTTAGATTTCTTTGCATGGGGCTTTATCAAATCGCACGTCTATCAGACGAAGATTACGAGTCTTGAAAACTTACGTACACGTATACGAACTGCTGCAGATAACATAACCCCGCAAATGCTCCAGAATGTGTTTAGAAATGCTGCGGAACGATTTGAGCTGTGCAGGGATACTGATGGGCGTCACGTCGAATCCTACTCTTAATTATTTAATAAATGTTACCACGTTATCATTTTATGATTGAATTCCATATAATTTCCAAGTGCTTCACAGAAATAGATCCTGACTTTATGTACACCATGTATAAAGCGGGATAAATGGGTCAATGCAATTAGTCTGTTGAAAGATTTCGTAACATTAAATCAAGACTCCTTTAAAATGGTTGGTTCATTTACTTTTGTTTAATAGTGTATCAGATATCAGGAAAATTAAAATTTAACTTACTTAAATTTAATTTATTTAAAATTTACTTCGATCAACAGATAATGAAAACAAATCCCATTAAAAAGTATATAAAATTAACCGCACAGTAACTCACGACATTACCCCTTTGTCGCGCAATGTGACGTTACTGATTTTGTTTTGGCTAATGCCAGACGATTTTATTCAGTCCCAGAAACACCTCTGTGCAGTAAAGGGTTAAGAGACGTTTGCTTAATCCTTTACGGAACAGAGGTTTTTCCAAAACTGAACAAAATCATCAGGCGTTAGCCAAAACAAAATAAGTAGTCACACTGCCCGACAAAGGATTAAAAGAAAAAACATATATTGTTAATATAATAAAGTTTTAAATTTCTCTAATTTCAGCTGAAACTCCTCCTTATTGCATGTGCCATCTTGGCGGTTTCTGCACAGGGTAAGTATTTAATTTGCAAATTAATATATATATTTTTTTTAAAAGAAATAGGAATAGCTTTAATCAGAAAAGAATGCCACACACTCTTCATTTTGGGGAGGTGGAAAGTGTGAACTTTTTACACGATAAATACCGTGTGACCACAAAAATTGTCCCTGTTTTTAATCGCTTATTACTCAGTCATTATTGCAGCTTCACAAATGAAATGAAAAGCATTCGAAAGAGAACATTTTAAAGTTTTATTTAATTTTTTCGATATCCTGGATACGAAATCAGTACTTATAAAAAAATGACAGTTTTATCCACCACAATCATGGGTTATTTGTCGGACATGCAACGTGTTTTCATCGCAGAAGAGATGATCAAACATGGCTCGGTAGTTGCCACCCAACGGTCTTTCAGACGACAATACGGTCAGCAAAGGACCATAGATCCTAAAACGATTCGCAGGATTTTCGCTAAATGGAAACATCACGGCTCAATCAAGAACATGCATAAAGGCAACTCTGGGCGCAGCAAAGGTGTGCGAACCGCTGAAAACATTGATTCAGTCGCAAATCAGCTTGAAACGGACAACGAGAAATCTGTGAGACGACTATCAGCTGTGACAGGAATCAAACGGGAGAGCATTCGGAAAATAATCACGTTGGATTTGAGAATGAAGTCATTCAAAATTATGTGTTTGCAACAGCTTAGCGAACAAGACTACCAGCGTCGTTTGATGTTTAGTGAACGCATTGAAACAATAATTGAACAAAACCAGATACGATTAAGTGACATAATATTCAGTGATGAATGCCACATCTATCTCAATGGGTTCATCAACAGACAGAATTACCGGTGTTGGTCACAAAACAAGCCAAATATACACTTGGAGAAACCTCTGCATTCACCAAAAGTTACTGTCTGGTGTGGTTTGAGTAGCAGCAAGGTTTATGGTCCTTACTTTTTTGAGGACCCAGAGACAAGGAGACCGCTTTCAGTAACTTCAGAAGATATGTAGAAATGCTGAACACTGTTTTTGAACAAGAAAACTGCAGTAACAAGTGGTTTCAGCAAGACGGAGCAACAGCCCACACAACTAGGCAATCACTGGAATGTTTAACAAGATTTTTTGAACAAAGATTCATTTCTCATCGCTCGCAGTTTCCCTGGCCCGCAAGATCTCCCGATCTATCACCTATGGACTTTTTTCTCTGGGGATTTGTCAAGGACAAAGTATTCAGGCAAGAGCCATCCTCTATCGAAGAATTAAAGCAAGCGGTGGTAGAGAGTGTACAGTCCATTGAATGCAGCGTTTTGGAAAATGTAATAAATAACTTCCTTTCCCGTTGTGTGAAATGTAAGAATGTCCAGGGACGTAACTTTGAACACATGTAGAATAAATTAAAACGTTAAAATGTTCTCTTTCGAATGCTTTTTATTTCATTTGTGAAGCTGCAATAATGACTGAGTAATAAGCGATTAAAAACAGGGACAATTTTTGTGGTCACACGGCACATTTTTAATTAAAATAATCGTATTTAAATAAAATAAGAAAAAAAAAATTAAGGGCAGGATATTAAAAAAAAGTAAGACTCGAACTGGCTCGCGTGTCGAGGTTTCAGACTCAGCGCTTTTACCAATCACGCCATGGAGGTTTCTTGAAACGAGGCAATATTTCTGCGTTTTAACCATGCTCTATTCAATTGCTTCGCATTTATAAGGAAGACAAATGGAATTTAATTACAATTCTGCATGGCGTGATAGGTAGGAGCGTGACTCTAAAACTAAACGACGCGCATACACTATATATATATATATATATATATATATATATATATATATATATATGGACCATTCTGAGTTCATTCCCACACATATATATATATATATTTTTTTTTTTAACTGCAAACACGCAGTATAATTAGCGTAAAGAACGACGCTTGTATAGGAGAATATTCCTACGTTAATTTACGTTAATTATACTGCGTGTTTGCAGTTAAAATGTATATAATGTAAGGCATGCGGGAGGTGCCCCCTTGGGGCATTGGTTTCTGCGCGTATGTAGGAGAATTACGGCATTTGATCGAGTGAGGCCCATGGTGTAATGGTTATCATATCTGACCGGCAATCGGAAGATCCCGGGTTCGATTCCCGGGTGGTTACCTCATTTTTTCATTTGTTTCGTTCTCTCTCCTCATCTTGCGCGGAATATTCTCCTATACAAGCGTCGTTCTTTACGTTATATATATATATATATATATATATATATATATGTGTGTGTGTGTGTGTGTAGATAGTTGAAAAAGTAAATAAACACATTCGTTTTTCTCCATACTTTGATTTGATCATAAAGGTCAATAAATAATAACGGATTTATTGAATCAAATATATTTTGAATCGTGTTGCTTTTCCCTTTCAATTATAAAATTTCGTGTGAAGAGACCAACGCACGGAACAACTACGAAGTTATATATATATAATATATATATATATATATATATATATATATATATATATATATATATATATATAGAGGGTGTATATGCTTTCATTGTGAATATTTAAATGTTCAGAAGTAGCTACACTCAAAATAAAGGAAACTAAAATGTATTTCAGTCTAAATTTGCAGCTGCAATTTTAATTTTCTTTCTTCGTAAGTCATACACGAAACAAATTAATTTAATGTTTATTAAAATAAACTTTTAATTGTAGGTCCATATAGACCCCAAACCCACCAAGTTATCAAAGTTATGGTGGAAATGGTGCTCAAATCTTGAGAGGAAAGCTGGTCTATACAAGACTTGGAACAAAATTTGAGGGACTACCTGATGGAGTTCCATATGCAAGGAGTTAGTGTTTTTTCAAAGTTCATTATTACATTAAAGAACTTTGAAAAAAAAGGCTTCGGTAAGTTTTTTGTCTTCAGACCAAATCACATAAAAAAAGTTAAAACCAACAATGTAGTTATTCCTTCAGTGCATCACACTCAAGTTCATTCAAAGTTACTTTAGAATTGGAACCAAACTTATTTCGAAAAATATATTTCTCAGGATTATTGCTTTTGGATCTTCTTCGCTACGAACAGATTATTTTATTTCCTTTTTAAATGTTAATTTAACATTTCAATTATTTACAATCATATTTTGTTTCCAATTATTAAATATTGTTAATCATAACTGGTCACCTGTTTAGAATCTAAGTTTATCATGAGAATTATGACCATTTTAATGTTCCGCAATAATTGCTGATGAATTTCCTTATCATTCTTATCGTTGCATTTATTCGATTCATCAATCGTGTGTTGGTTCCTTCTCATTAATTCACTACAACACTAAGAAAAAAACAAACAACCAAGTAATTAATAGGAAGAATTCCTTAAACATGTTTTTTTTATTAGATTGATATTGAATCCGGGAACGAATGAAGACCTTTTCATTACTCTGAAGACATTTTTGCTTTTATTTATTTAGAAACCTTTTAATATGAGAATAAATTGAACATTATATGGTCGTTTTTTAACCTGTATTTTGTTCCAAAGGATTCCACACACACACACACACACACACAAATGTGCATATCTCCACATAAACGAGGTACTGACATTTTAAATCTACGTATATATCTTAAAAGCTAATTAACTAAACTGAATTTAACCTAACCTAACCTTAGTGCCATCGATTCGAGAAGGGTAGTATAAGGGTTTCGAACACAATTGAAGGGTCTAATAGTGTTTAAATCATTAAATATTGAGGTACTCACTAATTTAACCTGTAACCCTGTAACCTAACCGAATCAAACCTTAATTAACCTATAAAGAAGAGCAGCGTTTTTCAAACTCTTCAGACCGAGTAACTCTTTCAAAATTTCATTTCACGTCAGGGAACCTTGCTATAAAATTTCCTGTTTTTACATCCAATTCTAATAAATTATGAATTTTTTATAATATAACACCCTATAACAGGCTATTTGCACTTGACCATATGATTTGTTGCCATTAAAACTAAGTCCACAGCTTCAGCCAGAGGCAAATTTAATTTCATTTAGAGTAATACCTGAAGGATTTATTTACATTCTAATAAGTAAATATAATTTTATTTATCTTAAACTGTGTTCTAAATAATGGAGTACAATGCATTATAGTTACAATGACATTACAAACTATTTCATTTATGTTAAAGACGAACGGTAATAAAGAATTTATGTTGGCCAGCAGTTATTCTGATTGGGGACTGAAAAGTTAAATATTTTCTATCTTTATATATATATATATATATATATAAGGATATATATATATATGGATTAATCAGTTTCGACGTTCGTTCATTGTTCACAGAAGTGCCAATTGACGATATGCTTGGCTTTCTCTCACGAGAATTACATAAGTATGAGTTGCCACTACCTGCACACATTGTTATAGATCTCATTAAACTTTGCATCAAAGACTGCAAATTCACTTTCAATGGCGAATATTTTCAAAAGGTGTTTGGGATGACTATGGGTAATCCTTTGTCGCCCCTCCATTCGACAATATTTTATGTATCTGGTCCATGACTTCCTCCTTCAGTTAAATAATAAAATCTCCTCCATTATGTTTACTCTGGAAGTGTAACGAAACAACTCAATCCCGTTTTTGGATGTGCGTGTACATAGGGAAAGCCCAGATTTTAAGTTTAGTATTTATCGGAAAAAACAAACAATTTGTCCTACGTACACTTTTACTCCGGACATGACACCCCCATCAAGAAAGTCATATTTTCTTCAATGTTTCTCCGCGCTCTTAGGATCGCCAGTCCGGGATACATGGATGCCGAATTAGAAAAAATCAACAGTATTGGAAGTGATTTGTGTTAACCACCTGCGTTTTTGGAATCTTGTTTTAACAAGGCAAAACGAACTTTCTATCGTGTAAATAATAACCCTCGCACTTTGTCGAAGAATATTTTAGTACTTCCATTTTTTCTCAGGCTTTTTAGGTATTGCTAATGTACTTAAACTTTTGAACATTACTGCAGAATTTTCATATGACAATATTGTGAGAAATATCATAGTAAAGAATAGTCCTACGAATAATTCAGGCATTATCTATAAAACTGGTTGTAAATAATGTGATTCCCTTTACATTGGACAGACGGGAAAGGATTTCAATACGCGTGTAAAACGGCATCAATATTCCGTTCGAACGGAACAGTCGTCCAGTGCCCATTTTGTTCATTTCTCAGAGTTATCCCATTGTAGTGATTGGAATAATGCTTCAGTTTTGTTTCACTCAAGCAACATTGTTAATAGAAATATTCTTGAGTCTGCCATTATTCAACTTACAAACAATTTCAACATTAGCCAGGGCCTTTTTTCGCCTGATCCTGTTGTTTTGAATTCGTTCAGAGTGGATTTAGACAAGATGGGGAAAATGTTAAAACTCTGGTAGCGTTTCCATATAAATTTGTATGCTCCTCCTACAATTTTTTTTTGTGCACCAATCATATTATCTTTTTTTTTAATTAATTTTTCTTTGTGACCTACATATAGTCTCGAACTTGTTATTAATTTCAGTGTTCCTGAGGATGTCATTAGACGAAAGCACCTGAGCAGCTGGCTATAGTAGTATAGCTGCAAAATGCCAGAGTGCAGTAATATTACGTAATATTGCAAGAGTGCCACCCCACCCCCCTTTGTTGCAAGAGTAACGCCCCCCTTCGTTGCTAAGCCCCGCCCCCTCGTTGCCACCCCCGAAAAGATGACTGCAAGGGGTATGCAACCTGGAGTTATTCCCCAAGCTGATCCCCCCAAAGGGGAGTACCGAACTTTGTTGCCAACCCAAAAATGGGATTGCAAGGGGTATGCAACTTCGAGGCGGAGTTCTCCCCCAAGCTGAACCCCCCAAAGGGGCATACCTAACCTAAGAGGCCTCTATGGGAGGGCCCCTTGCAGTCCCATTTCGGGGATGGCAACAAACAGGGGCCTTGTCAACGAGGGGGCGGGCTTAGCAACGAAGGGGGGGAGGGGCTTAGCAACAAGGTGGTTGGTGACAAAGGGGGGTGGGGGTGGCACTCTTGCAACAAAAGGGGGTGGGGGTTGTACTCTTGCAACAAAGGGGGGTGGGGTGGCACTCTTGCAACATTATGCAATATTACGTAATATTTCTGCACTCTGGCATTTTGCGGCTATATTACTGCTATGATGGCAGGATAAGACTTGAAAGCAACTCTCCCCTTCAGTAAATTCCATAAATGAGGCGAGATGTTGCAGAGGCGTGGGAGAAAGGTCCATCCTCACATTTGTTTTGATTCAAGAAAAGTAACAATAATTATGTCTAAAATTACCATAGAATCTCTTCCAAAGATGTTTTTTTCTGCCCAACCTGAACTCAACTCTTGGAAGGCGTACGGTCCTGAGGGTGTTCTTTCTGTTTTTATCAAGAACTGTGCTTCTGTGCTAACACCCTGCCAAGGTAAACTTTTTAGTCTTTGTCTTTCATCTGGTTCTTTTCCTCCCTGCTGGAAGTTCGCTTTCATTCAGTCTGTCTCAAAGAAGGGTGACCGCTCTCAACCCTTCAACTATCGTCCAATTCCTTTGATTTCTTGTCTTTCTAAAGTTTTTTAATCTATTCTTAATAGGAAGATTGTTAAACACTTCTCTTCTCACAATCTTCTTTCAGATCGTCAGCATGGGTTCCGCAATGGGCGCTCTACTGGCGATCAGTTTCTGTCCTTCTATCTGTGCCTTCATCTCTAATTTCCTTTCTGGCCGACTATAACTGTAGTTGCACAGTAGATGGCCACTGTTCTTCTACTAAAGCTATTAATAGTGGAGCTCCTCAGTGCTCCGTCCGCGTTCTATCACCCACCGTTTTCCTTTAATTTATAAATGATCTATTACGTCGTCGCACTGCCTGTCCTATCCACTCCTATGCCGATGACTCGGCTCTTCACTTCTCCACCCGCTTCCCAAAGCGTGTCTCTTAACAGTCACTCTATGATTTGCTAGGACAGTTATGGTGTACCTGACTTCTGATCTTTGTACTATCTCTGATTGGGCAGGGAAAGCCTTGTGGCGTTCACTGCCTTAAAAACTCAGTTCCTTCATCTGTCTACTCGTCATAATCTTCTACACGACTTTCCCATTATCTTCAACAATACATAACTCAATTGTTATTCTTAACATTTTTGGCATTTAACTTTTCGCGTGATCTTTCCTTTAAAGATCACATATACTCTCTTTCTAAAACAGCTTCTAAGAGGTTAGGTGTGTTGTACCGGCTCCGCAGTTTTTTCACCCCGACTCAGTTGCTTTCTCTGTACAGGGTCTTGTTCCTTCTTGTATGGAGTACGCATTCGCCCTTGGCTTCTCCTTCCTGCATAAAAAAATAACTCAAAACGTAGTCATTATTCAGTTGCAGATGACATAACTCTCCTCATATCTGATAACAATTGGCTATACTGTAACATGAAAATTACTGAAGCGTTAAAGTTGAAGTATCTGATGGGCTTTTGTAATTTTAACGTCCCCAGTAGTGAATGGCTTCTAACACTGACCAGGTAAGTTTCCTTTTTGGTACAACTATTTGATGTATAGGGTTAAATTACACTGGGCAACAACAAAAATTTTTTTTCGTGTCCCAAGAATGAAAATACCTTATTCTTATAGTATTTTCTGTGCTGAATCCAAATAAGTGTAAAATTTCTCTATCAGGTCTGGTTTTTGTGTGACATGCAATTTAATTTTTAAAAACCCATATAGTTACATACTTATTAAAATATGATCGAAAAGACATACCTGTAGTTTAAAAAGTAGCTTGTTTGATTTTCTGCTGTGCTTTGCCTCAGGCATGTCTCTCTTAAGAGTCCAGCAATAGTCAGCCAGCATACTGGGGCTCCATTTGCCTTGGTAACGGTTTTCCATGGCAGAAATATCCTGATGAAAACGCTCACCATGTTCGTCGCTTA